>NW_021011533.1:967985-1101000 GCF_003987935.1 Bombyx mandarina
TCGCGTACCGTCTTGATGTGGGGGCGGAATGTCATCCTACTGTCGAGGGTGACGCCTAAATATTTGACCTTCGGGGCCCACGGTATGGGCTGGTCGAACATCGTGATTGGGCGAACGGCGGGGGCGGGGGTGTTGACGCGCCTAGTCGGGAGAGGGATGCTCAGCGTGGTGTTCGGAGGGCGACCCCTTTTGAAGAGCACCGCTGTGCTTTTCGTGGGGTTAATGTCGATGCGCCACTTCCGGAACCACTGTCCCATGGTGGTAGCTGCGGTCTGAAGTCGTCGATGAAGCAACGCCTTCTTCCTACACGAGTAGTAGATGGCGGTGTCATCGGCGAAGAGCGCCAGATGGGTCTCCGGAGACCGGGGTATATCGTTGATATACAAACTGAATAGTAACGGGGAGAGGGCGGAGCCTTGCGGGACTCCGGCTGTGACGTGACGGGGCCGGGAACGCGTTCCCTCGACTCGATATCGGAACGAACGGTTCGACAAGTAGTCTCGTATGATGAGCACGAGTCTGTCTGGCACTCCCATGTTATACAGTTTGTATATCAAACCGTTGTGCCAGACTTTGTCGAACGCCTTCGCTATATCGAAGAAGAGGGCTCCTGTCGGAATGGGTTCTTTGTTATTAAAGATTAGCATAAAACAAATTGATCTTTGTAATACTGAACTTCTATTAAGTTTACTTCATTAAATTACTGAAGAAGTTTTTTTTTGCATGCATGCACTTTTGCTGTCAGTCATCTAACTCGAAAGTGAAAAAACTCGAACTCAACAAGAAAGTCAGAACTGATATTATTTTTTGCGTGCAGTACGCGCCGTGTGCGACTAAGGACAGCAATAGTTTAGAGTGAGAGCGCATGATCGCCGCCGCCATTTTAGATTCGTTTCACTATTGGCGCGGCTTATAACAATAGTTATAGTGTAGTAAGTAGTTTGTAGAGTTAATTTTGCCGATATCTGTGCGCTTAGTGCGAGTTTTTTAACGTTCTCGATAGCGTAAAAGTTAGCTCATATTTGTATCGAATGGGATCGTTTGCGTACGTTTGCCGCTAGGGGCGCTGTTCCAACTCCATACAAAATTGGGTTAACTTTTACGCTATCGAGAACGTTAAAAAACTCGCACCAAACACACTGTTCTAGACGTTTCTAGCCTGCGACTGTTTGCTTGCAGTTGATATCGAGCGTGTCCCACCACGTGCGCGCGGCCGGCTACCGACACGACGACCCGCTCGTGCCGCTGCTGCTGCACGGCATCAGGGACGTGTTCAGGTAGCGCGACCACTCAACGTCTGCACCCGGACTATTAGTTGTGTCATTCCCGACCCTATTGATAGAGCATAAGACTCATTTCACCTTGAAGCGCCTGAACGCGCGGCAAATAAATGGTGCTTGGTAACTGTGGACCAGCTGTCAAGATCTCCGAGCTGGAGTGTCTTTATGTGCTCTTGTGAAGTAGTGATCCCAAAAGTTGTTAGACAGTGTGTTCACATGTAAAATCCAGTACACTGAATAAAGGGTCTGGAAGTCTGGAAGTTGAATCGATAATAATCGGAATTTCGATTTGTGTTAGCTGAAATTGATTCAGTTAGTTTTTGTTTTAAACTTTAAGATTAGTAATTGAAAAAAATAATATTTTTTAATAAAATGTTGCAATAGGCTGAGTGTAAATAATTTGTGTGTAATATATATAATATGTGCAGTATCTTGTAAATAATTTTAAGCTTTAAAAGATGTTGATTGGCGGCTACAATCTCCTGTTTGTTCTCAGTCGATAAATAAAATAGAACACGAAACTAATCGGCTGACCTTGAAAACTAAATATCGATTAATGTTTCGATTAACATGTTCGTTTTTACGTTGATGTGAGGCAGCGTTTGAGAACGACTTTTTAAAAATCTGTATTTAAATATTAACAAATCCTTTAAAATCGTTTTACGATTACATAAATAAATAAAGCATACATTCCTTATTCCTTCCGTACATAAAAAATCACTATATTCGTATGGAGTTCAGTTTTCCTAAAAAAAAAATTTATATTATTTATATTTATTTAATCTTACAACAAAAATAATGAGCTGTTAAGGAAAGATAAGGAAAGATTAAGGAAATAAAGATTAAAATCAGTTTTAATTATAAATATATAAAGTATGTAATAGTTGGTTTATAGTAGCGGATAATAAATATTGCATTGAAACACAATCAATCCGGTGTCTGTGAGGACGGCACTCTAGCGCACTTGAGCAACAGAGAGACAGAGACACCGCTATGCGAAGCCGACATTAGTCGAGTGTCTCTTTCCAACAGTCAATGTGCAATATTAATCGCCCAGTACTATAGTTTCATTAGGACTTCTTATGACCTCTTCGTCATCCTCTAAAGATGCTTGTGAATAGACAAATTCGTCCATTTCAATAAATATTTGTTTCAATATTAACTTGGTGGTGTAGCGGTTAGCTGTTAGGCCAAGGGTACAATTCCTACTCCGGACAAATATTAGTGTGGCCAATAGGTTTGTTTACTTTGGCTCTATGTTTACTATATAATCTGTATATAAAAAAAAAGTATCTAAATCAGTCTTTGGTTTTCATGTATAGGAAATTCTATTTTAGGGCGATTTGATCGTGGGATTTCTGCCAGATTATTTAATTGCTATTTATTTTCATATGAGAAGAAAAGTACTGTTGCTAAATGTTTTAATGGTGTTACCTTTTCCTCTATAAATAAACTGCAGATATTTATCAATTATTATCACTATTAATGTATATAAGTGTTCTTATAAACTCTTCACGATTGACATAATATAATCTATACATATAAATAAAATTGGAGTGTCTGTTTAGAATATTGAAACAACCGCTTTTTACTACATGCATAGGAATATGCGGTACGTACACCAAAATAACATTTTTTACAATTTTTGTCTATCTGTTTGTTCCGGCTAATCTCTGGAACGGCTGGACCGATTTTGACGAGACTTTCACTGATAAGTAGCTGATGATATAAGGAGTTATTTGGCTTCTTTTTTTAGACTAGCTTCGCCCCGCGGCGTCACTCGCGGTACGGCAATAACCGCGGGTAACATGGCGGGACTCAGCTAGTATACTATAAAGTCGCTTTACTGCATCCGCGAGTAAATCAAATATTTTTTTGGTTTATATTGTAGTGTATCATAATTTTTTAATATTTTAAATATTGATATTAATATTCTATATATTGATTGCAATAGAACTTTCATGCTCAGTATTATTTAAATTTTTATTTGATGTGTACGATTATTAACGAGTGACTTTAGCTCTGTGTTCGGAGGAACTGTGATTGTAAATTAAAAGTTTTAATTACAATTATTTCGTTTTACTTTCATTCTCTTTTTTTAATTAAGTCTTCCTTCTTGTTTACTCTGTAACAATTATCTATGCGGCCATTGTTTCACAATCGGCCGAATTTCATTATCTCAAACGCTTATTACAATGAGGTTAGTCTTGTACAATGAAATAAAAATCAAATATTTATGGCACATTTTCAGTTTATTTTTTAAACGTTATATTTTGTGCTATATAAAAAATAATACAGTTTGATTATTGATTGTTTTTTTTCCACTTATGAATATTAAGATTTATTTTCACAATTCACATTGAATATCCAAATAATACTTCCATTTCGTTAAATTTTATTACAATTTCTCGTATACTAGGTCAGCATCATTTGCATTACTTAGCATTTTTTAAATGTTTTACAATTTAACAAAGCAAACGGTTACGTCGCCATTCCGCCTCACGTTGAGGCACTACGAACCGCATTACTGAAAGTGCCTTATGCTTTTATAATTTAAAAACGATATAGTAATTCATCTATTTATACAGTCATATTATCGCGCGGCCTTGCACTAGGTCACTGCTTATTGGATGGACCACAAAACGCATCTAAAACACGGATCGTCGCAACAATTCCCCAGTAAATCTTAAAAATAAATGAGGGCTTGACTTACAATGGCAAGAACGTCAAATGATAAAAAAACAAACAGTGAGCAATGAACTGGCAGTGAAAAATAACATCAAACCGCACCCACACAAATAGAATTCGAAGGAAGACGAGTATTATTGTATAACTCTGGGGCCGTAACGACGTCCGCGTTCACAACGGTCCGCTGCGCTTAAGCGCAACCTACCTTAGGCAATAAATTAAAAAAAAAATTAAATTATTAAAAAATAAAGAGCTCGAAACGATGTAGCGTTACACATATAACTATATTTACAATGTTAAACTTAAGACTAATTAGAAGCATCAACTATGAAAATTTTTATCAACATTGAAGGCACATGATTCCGCACCGATACTCCAGTGTGCATGACGTAAGGTGTACTCATCGCTGGCAACACTCCACTGTACTCATTTAAAATGTACTTGTGGCAACACCGTTACGCCATCCATCAAAATAAGTTTTGTGACCCACATTTTATATAGTACATTTAATATTTATTACAAAACCTAAAAATGAAAACGATTTGATGGATGCTATAACGGTGTTGCCATGTTATGGATCGGACGTGAGAGTCTAACTTACATTTTATTTACACAAAGTGCGTATTGAGGACTGTATTGGATTTACTTTGTACACTATGTTCTCGTGGAGACTATTTATACAACTTCAGATAAGGTACAGTGTAAATAGACTAGTCTAAAGGATTAATGTGTAGATGTTTTCTATCGTCTAAATAAATTTGTGGTATTCATTTTTTTTTTTTTTATATTGCCCTTGTAGGCAGACGAGCATACGGCCAACCTGATGGTGAGTGGTTACCGTCGCCCATGGACTTCAGCAATGCCAGGGGCAGAGCCAAGCCGCTGCCTACCGCTACGACGTCTGGATTTGGCAGCATCAAATTATTTAGGAAATAGAAAAAAATCATCTATAATTGAAACACACGCTGGTTTAGTGCAAAACATCGGAATGAATGCAGTCTTTCGAACAGTCAATACTGTGCTGAAATACTCTATAGAGCCTTTCTGTTGAATAATAACAGTGAATAATATTTTGAATGTACTATAACTTACTCTATATTCACCATTAAAAAAAAAATGAACCATTCAGTAAGCACTGTTCGAATGTTCTGCTCGTTCATCGATTGAAACATCAAAAACACATCTTTACTTAAAACTATTTCGCTACTAGTACTATTCACAGCTGCATCACGGAAAATTATTTTTATTTATAATAAAACGGTTCTAATAATTAAAATATTATTTTCATTAATTCATTAAACTTGATTGAGATCCCAGTGTTGAAAGTATGCTAAATTAGACATTGTTTCCCGAATCTAATATATAAACACTGTTTTAAAAAAAAGAATTGTAGTTTTAAATTGTATTTGTTTTCCGTTTTCTTTTTTTAATTTCATTAAAACTCTTCATATTATCTATTCGATTCCAACCAAATTATATATAATATTTTAATATATTTAATTTTTTTTAAACAGAACACTTTTTCGTTTTTTTTTAAATCTATAAAAAAAACATTTAATTAAAAATGTACAAACTAAGCAGTCGTCAGTATAACTCTAGGTCGACACCGTGGTACGGAACAGAGTTAGCTGTGCGTTATTCTGTGAATAACATTGATATAACAACCATCACTTGATATCCGATTACCAATCCCACGAAACTATCAAAAAATAAGATTTATTACTAACATTACGCGTGGAATTTACCCAAAAAAAATAGGTATAAATATTAAAAATTCATGCGCGACAAAGCTTCCTCGTTCCGGACCACGGTACATATTCAATTGCCCGTACTGTCGTCATTCTGCCATTAATTACTCCCGTACAATAGTAAGCGTACTCAACTAGCTTCACGTAAAAAAGTAATTAAAAATAATTTTTATAATCTAAATGTCAATGAGGAACAGTTTTTTCTTTATACAGTGCACTCGCGGTATGCGTTAATAAAGTAAATTAAATAAATAAATTTGCACGGTTCAGTCGCCCTGTTTAGTTTAGTGTTCCCCGTATCAAAATAATTCGAATATTACTTCTAGTAATTAAAAAAAATAATAATAATAAAAACCAACGATCATGGAAGAGTACGTAATCAGTCAAAATGTCAATACAGTAAACGTACGATTATTAAATATAAACAGGGCGAGATTCTGGATGTTCGTGTGTCACTCGCATTCAAGGATTATATTTTTGCAATATTATTGGAAAGTTTGAACGCTTGAGTCATTAGTCAGTTAAATCGGCAACGTTATTACTTAAAACACTGAAATTAATAATTTTTACAATTTTTTTTTGTTTTGTTTTATAGTTAACTTTCACAAGACATCAGGAGATGTTGATCGACTCATTTCATGTTAGAATCAGCGTGCTTGAAATGGGTAGATGGCGCTACTGGCTGACGCTCTTGACCAGATGGCGCCACTAGTCGACGCTCTTGACGCGCGCCATGACCTTGCCCTCGAACATGGGCAGCGTGTCCGCGTCGTTGCACACCTCCTCCTGTATCACCGTGTCCAGGTCCGCGCAGTTCGTCTTGAAGAAGTATCTGTCAATAGAACGATCAACATTCTTTTTACAAATGCTTTTAGTTATTTTGTGACCTGGTAACTAAGACCTTTAAGTCAAGGCTTGTTTAGCTTGTGTGGCTTATTTTAATTTTTTTTTTATTTTTATGAGAAATTATAATATGGAGTGAAATGAAACGAAATGAAGATGATTAATTTGAGACATTAATCAACTGAGATGAAACGAAATTAAATGAGATGAGATGATGTGGGATGAAATATAATCTCAGTAAGATGGTGGTTATTTACTGAGACTTTTTCAGTGGGCTTTTTGGAGGATCCCGATAAACTACATCCAGCGACTTTGTTCCATTTTCCCACATTTGTGCACTTTCATAGATATTAAACCACCGTTATTAACACACATTTAAACCTGAAGAAACACTAAATAGACAAAATAAAACAAATCACACAACTTCACTCCTCGCGTTCCCGCCAAAAAGCCTTCACAATTGCTATTTATTATATTCTTCAAAGCCGGCTAGCTAACTTGCAGATCTGCCACTAGGCGACTTGTTTAAGACTTTTTTTTTTAAAGTACTTTTACAGAAATACTTTTTTATTTGTTACCTTATGAAGGATGATTCTATAAATAAATTAAAACGGTAAATGTGTATAATTATTGCTGTCAGTAATGTGAGTATTACTTTGTTGATTTAACATTTTCTTTGAGATTATAGATGTCGACAGTTTCATTTTACTTTGTAGGACATATTATTCTATAAGCATTAATGACATTGTGTGATCACATGTAAAATTTACCATTGAAACGAAATAACTAAATTAAAGACATTTATGGTTGAAAAAAGAATGAGTACTGAGCATAATTGGCGAAAGCAACTCACACGTCTCGTATCGTGAGCATTGTCAGTATTGTTTTGCAGTAATCAGTAACGCAATACACAGACAGCAGTGTTTACCTGAAGTTTCCCTTCTTGGGCAGGTAGTCCTTGAAGAGTTTGAGTGTGAGCGGCGCGGCGGGCACCTTGAAGCGGTAGGGCACGGGCTCGTCCAGGAACGTCACCACCACCACGGTCTGCTCCGCCGCGCCGCTGTGCCCGCTGCCGCCCTTGCTGCCGCTGCCCCTGAACCACAACCATCTGTTAGTCGGGGACCGGGGTTGGAGCAGGACGGTCAATGTGGCATGTCCTCACCGTGACCTCTGCTTGTCCCTGCGGTCGGCGGAGGAGCCCCTGGAGGAGAGCAGGTGCCGGCGCTCGAGGCGCTCGGAGCCCTCGGCGATCCACAGCAGGATGCGGGGCTCCACGCCGCCCGCGCTCGTCGTGTTGTCGCTGACCACGGACACGCCGCTGTCCGTCAGCTCCGTCACCGTCTTCTTCGAGAACGATCTGTGCGACGCGAACGAATTGAGACATTGGCGCATGGGTCGTTATTGATTAAAAAGCAACTATAGTAGAATTATTTTGTCCGTGCAGATTGGGTCATAAAACATAGCCCGGCTAGGGCGGTGAGCATGTTGCGCGATTATCGATAAAAACAAATGAGTCATCGGCTACTCCTTTGTTTTGTATCAAAACGGCAGAATTTATTCAAAATAATATTTGCACGTGTTGTAATCAACAATGTGTTAAAGGGGAATGCCCACTCTCCATAGTGTGCTAGGCCCAAGATGGACATCAAACATTACTATAAAAATGTACTGATTCAAATTCTTAAATGTATTGGATATCTAAAAAATATATTGAAATTGACGCCACTATTATAAAAAATATAATAAAAATAAAAACTCGTTTTGAGGTTAATTTTCTATATAAATGAGTGTCGGATTGTGAGATACTTCAAGAACTTTTCTTTTCTTAATGGTTAAGATGTTCCTAATGTATTTTTATCCAATAGGGTATAGAAAACACACTTAATTCTTTAAATATCTATATTTTCTTCATCTTCATACACAATTAGTATCATCTAAAAATAGCAAAGGAGAGCATATACACGGTTTTAAATCTCGGTCAGGGTAAAACCACAATTCACACAATGTTTTTTAGTCGTAGTATGAAACGTTATTAATAAAAGTAAAATAAATCGAAGAAAAATCAAAACACATCCATTTTGGACGCAAGCACAACACCACAAGCAGCAAGCGAAGTGTCAGTCAGTCAGATTAAATTCAGTGTTGTCAGTATAAAGAAAAATAATTACATGAAATTCATATATCGATTATTTTTTTAAATAACCGATGATTGTTTTATATCTTAATCTTTTTTTCACGAGTACACATTATTTTTTATGTTTTTGTTTTAGTTGTACATATTTAAATAACAATACTAGTAAAGTATTTGTTATTGCTTAGATGGGTGGACGAGCTCACAGCCACCCTGGTGTTGCTAAGTGGTTACTCGAGCCCACATACATCTAAACTACTTATTGTAAACTGTAGTGGCGCTTATTTGCAAGAAAGTAAATGCATATTTTTATTTATGACAAAATTAATGCACTAAGTATTTTTTCTATAATCTATTGTCCGCTTTGGGCCTAAAATGGGCATTCCCCTTTTTTCACTGAAATAAGAATAGATCCCGAAAAGTTAGTGTTAATTTCTGCCGTTCTGTTAACTTTTTGCGGCGATATGTGGTGTAAGTGTTCGATTAGTGATATTGTTTTTCATGTTTATTACTAACCCACAAAATGACAAAACTAAATACACTATCGATAACGCTTATCGACAACAATAATGCGCATCACTATGCCCGTCCATAAGACGCGTGAGTGGAAGAGAGAGCGAAATACTCGCTTCACCGCTCCGATTTTTTGGACCCAAACTGCACGGACAAAATAATTATACTATAGAGCATGGGAATTTGTAATTTATTGTTCGGTCCGAGGTACTATACGGAAAACCGATCTTTACCACAAAGTGAATTCTCGGACCGTCTTAACACATAAAGTCAAAGTCTCAGTTGAACAGTAATGGTGGCAGCTGTCAGCAGACTAGTGTATGCAGGCAGACTCCTGGAACTCAGATTGAAGGCTCTAGACTGTAAACTGGTCAAATATACGATAAAAAAAAATAAAAAAAATGCTTGTACAAATTAACAGGTGTATGTGTGGAACTATTTCTTATAGTTTCGCGTTGGTGTCGCCACTACCTTTTAAACAAAATATGGCTTCACCTTTATTTCTAAGGTCTACAGACTGATATATATATTATTATATTTATTTCTTATATGGGTGAACGAGCTCACAGCCCTCTTGGTGTTAAGTGGTTACTGGAGCCCATAGACATCTACAACTTAAATGCGTCACCCACTTTCAGATATGTTCTAAAGTCTCAAGTATAATTACATCGGCTGCCCCACCCTTCATACGGCAGAAATAGGCAGGGTGGTGGTACCCACCCGTGCGGACTCACAAGACACGCGTTCCGTCGCCACGTACCTGCGCGTTAGCGAGTGCGGATGGTTGAAGGAGTCCGGCGGCGCGTCGTAGTGTCCCGAGTCGGCGGAGAGCGCGGCGGAGAGCGCGGAGGCGGCGCGGCGCGAGTGTGCGGAGTGCGCGGCGTGGCTCGAGTGCGCGTGTCGCTGGCGGGCGCGCCGGCCCCCGGGCGGGGACGCGCCCGGCGTGCGCTCCGACCACACGCGCGACACGTGCTGGTCTGGTGGGAGACGTGGCCTTGTTATTATCAACTTAAGTTGTGAAGTTTAAAGGTGAGATTTAAACAGTGTTGCGGTACAGTTACATTGACTATTTATTTAAAAAAAGTACTGTCACATAACAAACATTTAACATTTAAAATAGCTTAAACTATTTAATTTATGGCCTGATGCATGTGACAATAATGGCGTACATAACATTGGCAATTTATCGGCTCGAAGATGAAATACAATAATAATAAATAAATAAAAATAACTAAATAATAAATGACTAACCTAATATATCCTGATCGTTGTCATCGTCGAGCTGCAGTTTCTCTCGGATGGCGGCCGCGACCAGCTGCGGCGGCAGCGCTTGGCTGGAGCCGTCTTCAGCGTCACCCTGCATACAACACACTCTATAACAATTGGGAAGGACGTGTGCTTCCCACGGACCGAGAAGTGGGACAAGACAGCTACATTTCAGGAGCCAATAGCTTGTTACGCACTTCACCCAGACCATGATCAAGAGTCAACCATGACATTTAACAAAATATGCGGTCTGTAATTATAAATCAATTCCGATGAAATTCAGTTTTAATGAAACGTATATTTTCTTTGCGAACGAGTGCGTGCGCCAAGCTTCAGTTCGCAAACTATCGAAAACATCTGTCAAGGCAACAAAAATTCCACACGACCATGACTGCTCTGGCAAGAGCAACCGACTATGATGATGATGATCTTTTTTTTAATTTAAAATTTGTTAATTCTTATCTGCTTTTTATATCTCGAGTAAATAAAAGCTTAGTGTTTATTTGTGCGTATCTGCTGTGCGTGCGCGTGCGTGCTGTGTGCGGGTGTGTGAGTGCGTGTGCGGGCGCGTGCGCGTGCATGCCCGTACCTCGGCGAGCCTCCTCTCGAGGCGCTCCTTGGCGTCCTGGTCGCGCTTGACGCGCTCGAGCCGCTCGATGAGCAGCGGCGCGAACTCGGCCGGCGCCAGCACGCGCAGCTGCTCCGACTGCACGCGCACCGTGCGCGGAATCACCTGCAACACACATTTGCATTTGTTACTCAATGTCCGTACGTTTGTGTTTAATGCGTTCCTAAACCGGATGACATGAAACGCGATACTTAATGGTAGGTACTACGTAAATATAAAATTTATTTCCTAATTATTTTTATTAGGTACTGGCTGACCCGGCAGACTTCGTAGTGCCTCAATCGATAAATAAAAGACCTAAACTTTTGTATAAAATTAACTTAAAAGAAACAAAAGGAAACCGTCCAACGGGGGACACATTAAAGGAAAAACAAAATTGTTATTTTTATTTAATTCCGAGCATTTTCATATTTATACCTTTTAAGCCTTCTCTAGACTTCCACAAATAATTCAAGACCAAAATTAGCCAAATCGGTCCAGCCGTTCTCGAGTTTTAGCGAGACTAACGAACAGCAATTAATTTTTTATACAAATTTATAGACGAAAATGTGACACCTAATCATTTCCAGACTCAAACTGAAATCATTGTTATTAATCGATAAAAATAACATATCGAGTCGAATATCCACTGCCATTGTTAAATGACTTCTTTTTCAACGACAAGTACTTTGACGACTGATGACTGACCATGGCCGTGTCTTGCTCCTTGTTGATGACAGCGTGCCGGTCCATGCCGGGGAGTCGGGACCGATGCCGCGTATCCCTGGACTCCCGGACTCCGCGGGCTGACACGCCATCGCTGGACAGAGACGGAGAATATTAACAGCGTGCATCATTTAAGCGAGATGGATATATTTTTTAGGGTCTCGTACGCTAAATTTGTTTTGTTGTTAGTTTAAGGCCGTTTCATTATTAATGAATATTTACAGTGAATTTTAATAAGATGCTGGGAGGGGGACACTCTGATGCATGTTAAATTACAATCAATGTTTTAAAATAATGTCAAGTTAATTATGGTATGTCTGTGTTGGTACATAACTCTATTTGTGATATTTAATTAGGAAGCAAAAATGAAAACAATTCGCTATCATGGCAAACTACTACTACATGAAATTATAAGGTATAAAATTCTAACAAACTCTCAAACTGATCTAATAAAGAGAATAAATACATCACCGTGTGCGAGCGTCGCACTGAGCTGGAGCTGACGTCACAGAGCGGCTCCTGCGGGGGAGCGGGGGGTTGGGGGAGGGGTACTCACAGACTGCTGCCGGAGAGCGACACGGCGTCGCTGTCGGCGCGGCCGCTGCTGAGGCTGGCCCGCTCCGAGTCGTAGCGCGAGGCGGGACAGTAGCCGGCGTACGCCACGTGCGCGCTGTACACGGAGCGCTTGCGGTGTCTGCGCGGCCGCGGCGGGATAGGGCAATGTGCGGATAGCGTTTATACAAGACACGGCGGGTCGGCGGGCATGCGGGCAACACATGGGGAGAAACGAATACAAGGGGCGCATGAGTCGGAAGCGGCGGCGGACTACGCGGCGTGCTCGGGACGCGATCATGCAATGCTGAACCAACTGACGTATGGTTGCGATCACAGTCGATTTGTAATTATTATTTATTTTGAAAATATCAAACTTATAAAAACACACGTTAAAAACAACAAACCCTACTTAAAAAAATATATTTTGGTTTATTGAACATTTCTGTACAATCCTGATAATTTCGAAAACTCAGAGAACGAAGAATTAAATTTTGTAATAACATTGCCAATGGTCGTTCCCGATTATCGAGCAAAATAATAATACTAATAATAATGATACCACGAGAGATATTCAATGTTTATGGGGTTTTATTTTACATATGATATTGTTAACTTACTATTCGAGCTCAAAAACCTTCGTGTATATGAATAATAATATACTACTAGTAGTATTAGTACCAGTAGTACTAGAATAGTTTACTAAGGCTAATAAGTTCACTTAACATGACATCAGCTGTTGATCAGAAGACCGAGTAAGGTGCTGTAAAGAAGGTTCTTAAGACTCGAATGAAAGTATATAGATACTGATATTTTTTTAAACTGAAATAATATCGAAATTAATGCATTCATTCTTTCGTGGTAGCGTAAATTGGATTGTTAAGAAAAATCAATAATACGAAACTAAGAAAGAAGACTATGTATTCAAACTACGCTATTACAACTATGAATATAATAAAATCTATTAAAACGTACTATGTACTCAAAACGAAACTATGAAAATACATTTAAACTAAAAAACAGGACAGCGTCATACAGAACACATCATGAACACGCACACGTGTTTCGACATAAATTTTATAATGATTGTTTTTGTCGAACGGACGGTTCTAGAGTGTTCATGGCAGTCGCGTGCATGACGCCGTCCGCGCGGCGGCACACTCACGGCGCGGCGTCGGAGCGCAGGCGGCGCGACTGCGTGGCCAGCAGCGCGTCGTGCGTGAGCCGCGCCGGCGCGCCCGCCAGCTCCTGCCCCTCGTGCAGCGTGGCCAGCCCGCCCGCCGACAGCTGGGGGCAACGCGACAACGTTACTGCACACGTACCATCTCTCTCTATCCTTCTCTCTCTCTGGCTCTCCCTCGGGCGACACGACCAAGCCAATTATTATTTTTGTGACATATCATTACAAAATAACAAATTATGTTCAAGTTAACCTGAACATGAAGTACAACGGATGACGTCATAAGTGGCTAATGGTCGTTTCCCTCAAATATGTATGTAATAAAAATGCATTCAAACCAAATAATATGTAGTGTTTCATCGGCAGAGAATTTAAAACTGATTTTGCCGATTTTAAGAAAACGTTGTTTATATGTGTGGGAGCAGTTCCACGGGCCGTAGATGCGAGGTATTGATGTCCAGTGTACATTGGGGGTGAGTACTAACGTCTTTAGCGGGTGGCGGGGGCGAGGCGTCGGGGGAGGAGAGCGGCTGCGTGGCGGCGCTCACGTACGACACGTACGCGTCCGAGCGCAGGAACGCCTGATACGTCGTCTCAGTTATGGCGCGCGTCACCTGCACACACACAACAACAACTACATAATCGCAAATATTTTTGAAATGAAACTTCTTTAGAATCGTTGTGATTTCAAACTCGATGAAACGAAAAAATAAGTCCATAGAGACACAAACACATAAATGTATAGGATTCAGCCGACAAGAGAATGAGATAGAACACATTAGACGTTCTCGGTCTCGTCTTTGTGCGACTCTTCGTAGCATCCCCACTATCGTCTACTAAACATTGTCCATATGTATGCTCCTGTGTAGTGGGACAGCCCGTATATCCATGTGTGACTTGCACATACACACACGCACACTTTTTTTTTCTTATTAACTGGCGCGAGAATTCCTGGAGCGATGCCAATGAAAGTCACAAATGGGAACGTACTATTACGGGGTGAATCCCGGAGCTTTTTAAAAAAAAAGGAACCTATGACTGACACTGAGTTTATTTTATAAAAGAAATAGTACAAACGATATGTGTTTCCTCTACTCAAGCCAATTCTGTTCTGCTGCGTTTTAACAATAAATCGTCTTTATATAAGGACGATGCATTGAGGAATGCCTTAGTCTGCATTATTATTTATATTGCATTAGTATTGCGGGGCATATGTAACAGTACCTCTTGTTCCATGTTATCGAAGATGTTCTTCTCGATGCTGGAGCCGTCCTTGAGGCTCTGCTTCACCTGCTGCTTCAGCTCTTCGGGCATCGCTAGCTGAGACTTGCGGAGAAATCTACAATCAACACGACATTCGTAAGTACTGGTGGTGTGGTAGAACCTCTTATGAGTCCGCACGGGTAGGTACCACCACTCTGCCTATTTCTGCCGTGAAGCAGTAATGCGTTTCGGTTTGAAGAGCGGGGCAGCCGTTGTAACTATACTGAGATCTTAGAACTTATATCTAAAGGTGAGTGGCGCATTTACGTTGTAGATGTCTATGTGCTGTAGTAACCACTTAACGCCATGTTGGCTGTGAATTCGTCCACCATTATAAGCAATAAAAAAAAAAGAGTACGGAGTGCACGCGTGCAGTGGGAATCCGAGCGGGTTGAATGTGACTACGTAAGTTGGGTATTTGAGAGTTCCCATTACAGAATCATGTTTGTTTAATGGAATATTCACTGCATTCAGCTATATCATCAAATCGAAGGATGAAAAATATAAACTATTGATTTTATTTACGTCCTGATTAATACACAAGATTCTGATATTATTGACTCTGTCATTAAAATTACAAAAACATTTAAATAATTTTCAAGAATCTTTCTTATTCACGTTTTCAGTTTTCATTTGGAAAAGTTTGTCCGTTAAACTACTTATGTATCTATCTATACAATTTTTTTATTGCTTAGATGGGTAGTCGAGCTCACGACCCACCTGTTGTTAAGTAGTTACCGGAGCCAAGAACCCCGTAAATGCTACCCACCTTGAGACGTGAGTTTTAAGTCTCAGCTTGAAAGTACAAAGCCTACGCCACCCTTCAAACTGAAACGCATTACTATGTCAGGGCAGCAATAGGCGGTGTGTTGGTAGCTACCCGTGCGGACTCACAAGACGTCTTACCACCTATATTTTTTGCGGATTTCATTTTTATTAACGGTGTTATTCCTTTATCTTGAAGTCGATCGTGGGCATTTATTAAGTACCCATTACATTGGAGATATTAGGACCTGACTGCGGGATTCGAACATCGGTACACTTGCATCGCTGGATACAAATGAACCAGGCATCCTTTAGGCAACGACAACTCTAATTCAAAAACAAAAAAAAGAATGATCACAATATGATGTTGAGATATATCCGAGCTTAAAGCACTGATTTTTAATCTCCATGTTTGTTCCTTCGAGCTACATTCGAAAACTTTTTACGATTTTAATGAAGCGTATGACATTTACATGACAGTTTATTTTATTTCCATAGCATATAAAGCACACTTACTTGTATATAGCGGAGACGACCTGCCGTATCTTGGCGGCGTCGGCCTCCTGCCGCAGCCCCTGGACCGCGAAGTAGAAGTTGAGTCGGTCGACGTGCAATCCCCCCGCGCCCCCCACGAACTTGCGGAACAGGCGCACCCCCTCCGCGTCCTGACGACAACATTTAACATGCTTAAAAAAACATTTACCAGAAGTGAAAAAAATTAGCGAACATTTTACTTTTACTGGTGTTAGGATCTCTTGTGAGTCCGCACGGGTAGGTACCACTACTTCGCCTATTTCTGCCGTGAAGCATTTACGTTGTAGATGTGTATGGGCTCCAGTAACCACTTAACACCAGGTTGGTTGTGAGCTCGTTCACCCAACTAAGCAAATAAAAAAAATAAAGAAATACTAAATTTTTTTAGTCTTTTCGGGTAGCCTTGTTTTGTTTCGTAATTGATAGATTTTTATTATTTTTATTAAATATAGCTCAATTAACATTTAACTACCCTATTTTAAGTTAGCAAAAGTACTTTTTGTAAGTTAATGTCGGAATAGTTCTGCACTCATTGTGATATTAAATCCCAAATTAAACTTTTAATCATGTAAACAAACGAACAGAAGATGCGATAAGTAACGTATAATTCTATGATAACTATCAATTTGAAGGATTGCTATTTCTGTTTTTATCTAGTTACTTTTGCCTTATCGTGGATCGTTTAACGAGATCTTGACTTGTTAATACAGAATACAGTTGTCGTTTTCTTTTACGGTTTGTTCGTTTGTAGAAACAACTCAAATAATATTAGGTATAATTAATAATATTAGGTCAAATAATATTTTTTACTGGTGGTAGGACCTCTTGTGAGTCCGCGCGGATAAGTACCACCGCCCTGCCTATTTCTGCCGTGAAGCAGTAATGCGTTTCGGTTTGAAGGGTGGGGCAGCCGTTGTAACTATACTGAGACCCTTATAACTTATATCTCAAGGTGGGTGGCGCATTTACGTTGTAGATGTCTATGGGCTCCAGTAACCACTTAACGCCAAGTGGGCTGTGAGCTCGTCCACACATCTAAGAAAAAAAAATGTAAGCGTTAGACTCGGGTCAAGAAGGATAAATAAGTAAATAATAAACACTATACTGCTAACACGAAATCTTTTTCGGTTATGGAAAATCGCAATGTTACTTAAAATAAATAGTCAAAGGAAACTGTACACAAAGCGTTTTATTAAAAGACGGTGATAATTACATAATAATAGTTATTATTAAATTGTGATTCCATATATTTTTAGAGTATTTTAAGAATACGAGTATGGTATTTTAGCCTGTTAAGCAGAAAATTGTAATGAAGATAATATAGGGTTGTTAGTTGTCACCTCGAGCAACTCGTCGAGTGCATAGTGGAGATAATATAGGGTTGTTAATTGTTACCTCCAGCAACTCGTCGAGTCCATAGCGGAGATAATATATAGGGTTGTTAGTTGTTACCTCGAGCAACTCGTCGAGTGCATAGTGGAGATAATATGGGGTTGTTAGTTGTTACCTCGAGCAACTCGTGCAGACTGCGCGCCCAGCGCATGTAGGGCGGCGAGGCGGGCGACCGCGCCGAGCTGCCCGACGATCCCTCCGTCTGCTCGCGCCACGCCATGCTGACCCTGAACAACAGTACTCACAATGACAAATTTTAAATAATCAAAACTATCTAACTAAGATATTCATGGTGTGAGATTTCCGACTAACGTTACATCGCAATATTTATCGCCGAGTACTGTACGTCCTGTCAATGATTTCTTCTGGAATCTATCTTCCAAGGATAACCTCACAACATGTTTATTGATATATTGCTTTATGCCGGCGAAATAATGAAGACTCTTAAAAAATGTATTTATGATTATCTTACTTGGAGAAATGCGGTTGTGCGAACACATGTTTGGACTGAGATTTGCTTTTCTCCTCACCCGAAGCCTGCGGTAACGACGACCTGTCAGCAAGCTTGTGCTCCCAACCTGCGCACGGACAAACTTATATATATTGGACAAAAATACAAAACTAACATTGCAGTAATGCGTTACGATTTGAAACCCCATTTGAAGATTTAAAAGCCATGTCTACGGGCTCTGGTAATCACTTAGCACCACACCGTGAGCTCGACCACTCATCTAAGTATTTTTTATTTTTTTAAATACATAATTTTATCTGTTTATATTTTTAAATCTTGACGCGGCGTCCTTTCGTAACGATCTCTTTGTATTTGACTAAGCGTAGGCGAGATTCTAATGTTTAATCCTGAAACGCAGAAATAAAATCACAGACTTTGCATGCAGGGTCCTGGAGACGCTGATTGTCGACGTCAACCCACGGTAGGGTAGTGTGTACATGTAGGTTCACTGAGCACCGGCGGGGGGAGGGAGGGGGTGGGGGGGTGTCGTTTCGATGCACCGAGCTCAGACAGTCTGTGGTCACGCCGTGATAATCTCGAACCCAGTTGGTACAGGTATGGAAATCTTCAAACGTGATATTTACCTTGCGGGTGGCCGCCTACAGGAGTGTGGCTCATGGCGCACAGGCCCTTCTCCCACCCGCACGCTGCATGGCGAGACACTACCTAAAACAAACCAAAGAAAAACACTATTAACCTATATCCAATGCTTTTTATGATTGAGTGATTACTGGTAGCCCATAAGCATTTCCTGTCCTTTCACAAGGACAGATGGGCGAGCAAAGGCTCAGTCAGGAGCCTCCTCCTATTCTATCCAATGTGTTACATTAAGACATTTAAACATTACATTTAATTACAAGATTTAGGTATTTTAAGCATATTTTATATGTAAATTGTGTATTTTTATTGAAGATTATTTATTTAAAGAAGCAAAATTATTATTACTTTGTTCATATTTGTTATCTGTGTATGTATATAATTCAATCGATAGGTACACCGCGTGTAATTCGTTTCCAAATGATTCTTGTCCGCCTGATGGTTGTCTGGAAAAGATCGCTCTTAACAATAAAACCTCCAATTGTACTTTTTTTTGTATTTAATGTTTCGCATTGTTTATTTTATTGGTGTAAAATAAAAAATACTCTCTCTCCCTCACTCTCTCTAAGACAAATAACTGGCAATACTCGATTCAAAGAAGTTCCAAAATTACGTGTTTTTACCAAATCGCGTTTCGGTCGCACACACAAACCAGTGGAATTCAGTATAAATGATACAATTTAATTGCCGTCCACTTAGAAAGCCAAACTCGCACGAGGATTTGAATAACAGATATTCCTGACAATGTGCGGTACAGTGGCACTGACCCAGCCGTACGAGCCGACAGCGTGCTACCAGAAATTACACAAAAATTGCGATCTCGAGTTAGGGTACCCAACGTGGTTTCTTGACCGCGGAAGGCTGTCGTGGACACTGTTAAGTACATAACTACTAAGAAAAAAGCGAATCTGCCTCTAGATCGTGCCGCGGTATCGTCCTGTTACTACCACTGCTTATCTATTAGGACCCGGATCAGAGACGCTTCTTAATGTCGCTAGAGATTCTGTTATGATTAAATAACTAAATAATGAGGAGAAACAAGTGATTCTTCTAGTAGATCACCGGTTTCCAAAACGGGTCCAATTTTCCAAAATTTGAGGTTCATGATTTTCGAGACGAGTCCGAAACTGGATGCAGTGATGGAGGGAAATGCCGCGTTCAAACGAGAACCTAATCCACCCTCGGATGCAAGCAGACTTCAATCGATTAGATGTATAGGAAAAGTGATTGTTAGCTATTTCTAGTAAAATATGCTTGTTTATGTTTCCTAGTACAGTTTTAAGTTCTATAACAGATCTATTTGCTATTCATTGAGAACTGATTTGTGTTTATCATAAACATCCTTGAAATTTTTCTTGTTGTTAATAATTATTTTGCTAGGTTATTGTGCATAGATGAAGCTACAAAAATATATTGTTGAAATGTAAATATAAGAAGTAATGTTTTTTCAATAAAATATATTCTCTAACCAATGATATTAGGATAAACAATTTTTTTTTTAAAGATATAAAATAGAATCAACTATTTTATACTCAAATATTACACTTAACTATAAAATAGGCTTACACTAAAGTACAATTTTTTATATATTTTAATGTGATATCTTTAATATATCATTTTTCCTGATATTTTTTATTTATTTACATATGAGACTTTGTATGTATGCACTTTCCTAATTCTACTATTGTATAGTAGAACACTTTAACACATTTTTCCTAAAAAAATATATTTTTTGGCAATTGTAGGTTTCAAACTTTAACAAGATTAAGTTTAATCACCATCAAAATACTTAACTTTTGCATATCTTCACACCAAAGCCATTCTGTATCCCACATTACACAAAAAATAATCAATAACAGTTTATGAATAGACCGAACTGAGAGCGCAGTGAGTTAAAGACGTACTGCTTGCGCATCAAAAAACCACCAAGCTATGAAAAAAAATCAATAAACCAAACAATAAGGATCATACTCAGCCTCGTATTCAATTGGTGGAAGTATGAGAGGGACGGCAAGCAGAAATGAAACCGCACGCTGGAGTCAAGAGTCTCCATCATCGATCGGTGTATAACTTAATACATCATATTATAAAATACTGTACAGAATGCATCTAATGCCTTACGAGTCAATCTGCTTATAAATGGATATAATAAAATATCTGATTACTTGAAATATATCCAACAACAAAAAAATTCAGTTCATCTATTGTTAACAATTTTTAAAAATTTAATCGTTTTAAAATGTGAATGCATTCATCAATACTACAAAAAATTTGGATGGTTCATATAATGAGAACATGTCAAAACAAATTAAATCATAACTTCACGGTACAATGAACAAGTTATGAAAAAAAAAACCTTTACTAGTAGGGGTATAAAGAGCTCACCATGTTCATTGTGATTACACAAACAATACCCACACAACTAAATACACCTCGATAATATTATTACTGAATAATATGATTCTACGCCAACAATTTTAATGCATAAAAAATGTAATTGTTCACAACACAACTGCGCAACTCTACGGCAGTAGTCGGAGTGAGATCCGTGATCTACAGCGGAGAACACAATAGGGAATCTAAGAACCCCATTTGGATGTGTACTGGATACTCATATATATTAAAGGGGTTTTATAACTGTGGAATCAATATCTAAAGATATTGACATTTGTTATAGTGTTAGAATAAGGTCTCATTACAGAAAAAAAAATATGTTGGTTTACCTATCCATTTTTATACTGTGATTATTTGTTTTGGTCACACTGAACTAAATTTAAAAATAAACATTTAGGAAAATCACACCTTTTTTTGTTTTGAAATAAAGATGAATTGAGTTGGAAGTTATTTATTGAACGTCTTACTAAAGTTTCATCAATATTTTTCTTTGGATTTGACACTCATAAACACAGGAAATAAGTTGTAAACAAAACTTTAGGTCGTAAACCCAAACATAAAACGACAATACCTCGATTGCAAGTGATTAACTTACCTTAGAATTATTAACACGAGGAATGCCTTTAATAACTAAATAAACATCACATTCGACAAATTGTGATACAAACTCTATCCGCGAACGACAAACGCGCCAAACACAACACGAGTGCTTGTAGCTAACAATTATGAAATAAACTTTAATTAAAATTCAACAAATGTAGTAATCACAGTATGGTGGAAGGCATTATTGTAAACGAGGCTGGACGTTCATCGAAAAGTTTCTATGAAATAAATATTTTATGAGCTTGGTTCCGATTTGTGTACAAGTTTGCTTGACATTTCTTCTTTGACAGTTTCCTCTCGCTTCCTTGACAAGTTGTCGCCATGACAGCTGACCAGCTGCTATGAAGTAGCGCCATCTGTAGAGGACGCTATGAATCGAAATGTCAACAACCAAAACAACGCGTTAGGACATTTGCATAAATCGCTAGTTACTCTTTATACCGCTAGATGTCAGAACTTGTAACTTAACGTGATTTCCATTTATGGCGGGAAACTATTCATCAACAAATAACGTAACAGGGCAAAACTTGTTTATTTATTGCTTAGGTGGATCGACGAGCTCACGGCCCTCCTGATGTTAAGTGATCACCGGAGCCATCAAGGACATCTACAACGTAAATGCCGCCACGGTGATTGATTTCCACGGTGAAGGAATAACATCGTGTAAGTAAAATGAAATCCGCAAAATTATAATTTGCGTAATTACTGGTGGTAGGACCTCTTGTGAGTCCGCACGGGTAGGTACCACCGCCCGCCTATTTCTGCCGTGAAGTAGTAATGCGTTTCGGTTTGAAGGGTGGGTTAGCCGTTGTAACTATACTGAGACCTTAGAACTTATATCTCAAGGTGGGTGGCGCATTTACGTTGTAGATGTCTATGGGCTCCAGTAACCACTTAACACCAGGTGGGCTGTGAGCTCGTCCAACCATCTAAGGAATAAAAAAAAAACCACATCGAGATACAAGTTCTAAGGTATAGTTACAACGACTGCCACACCCTTCAAACCGAAACGCATCAAAAGCTTTCAAAGTAAAAGTAAATAATCATATCATATACATCGGGCTTCCTTCTTTCCTTCATACCTACCTTTGTAGCAAAGAAAGACCACCGAACTTATCATCGCGTACGGTCCGACAAGCACACGACTTATTTTTCACTGTATCAGTTACCTTCCTTTTACCCTTAATAACAGTATCAAAGTCACTAATCGCACTTTCCAGATAACTAAGAAAATTTAAAACAATTCAGTCTTTTTAATCCAATTTCATTTAACTATATTTTAATCTGTCACAGAAAAATGCGGCGAGTTGAGAAGCTTGCTACAAACACCTGAGGTGATGACCACGACCACTCTTTCAAGAGCGATGCCGACAAACAAGACGAATCCAATAAGATCACATATAAAACTTCGTGAAATGTAACTTTTACAGAGATCATTTCTGGCTCTTGCTAAGCGGCTTAGGACTGAACTTCACTTCTGGGTATTTCCTAAAAGCTCTGTCACGTCCAAACAAATTTTGAGGAGTTTCCTCGGCGGTAGGTCGGATATGCGTCTGGTATTGCCGATCGACTGATTTCCAGCATATTGCCAGCACGTCTGATGCCCGAAAATAGGAAGCGATATAACATCTATACTAATACATAAATCTATAGTGGTTTTTACGGATGTTCCGTAATAACTACTGAACCATGCATCCGATTGACTTGAAACTTTTTATCCATGTAGAAAACACATGTACTCAATGGATAGGCTAATATTTATATGAGTATTGGACTCCCTAATAATAATGACAATAAATAATAATGTTAACTAGTGGACCCCCTGTAGTCGAAATTCGACTATAATTGATTGAAATTATACATAACTTTGAACATTATTAAGGTTCTATTATCCAAGACTATCATATTTCTATAATGACAGATATCACCAAGACTACACTATAGACAAATATTAATGAAAATAAACAATATTTATCTATTCTCATTTTGACCACAGACTTCGATGCTATGACAAAAGTTTGACAGTAAATAAAGGGTATTTATATATGTGTGTGTCAAATACACGGTAGTGTGTGTAATTTTTTTATTAAATTAATGTATTATTAATGCACAATTATTTTAAAATATTTGCATTCTGCACTCCTTCTCTATATTCTCTATAAGTATGGGAAGTTTCATACTCCTCCGTCCGCGCAATTTGCGTAAAAAGGGGTACAAAGTTTTTGCTTCACGTATTAATTTATATAGATTTTAAATAATTGAGTACGGCTAGCAATGTATAAATAGAGTAATTACCTGTGTAGCAGCTTAATGCCGCTGCATTGTTTCGTGTTTTGGAGCTGCTCTTGCTTGCGTTTTCTGAAACAAAATAAAAATATGATTAGTCAACGATAGGTACTATTGGTAATATTATTAACTAGCGAACTAGCTTCGCTTCGGAAACATTAAAACACACATGAAACTAAAAAAATAAAATAAAAAAAAATAAAAAAAAGTAGCCTATGTTCATCAGGGACAATGTCGGCTTCTAATGGAAAAAGAATTTTTCAAATCGGTCCAGTAGTTTCGGAGCCTATTCGAAACAAACAAACAAACAAATCTTTCCTCTTTATAATATTAGTATAGACTAGTGGTAGGACCTCTTGTGAGTCCGCAAGGGTAGGTACCACCACCCTGCCTATTTCTGGTGTGAAGCAGCAATGCGTTTCGGTTTGAAGGGTGGGGGCAGCCGTTGTAACTATACTTGAGACCTTAGAACTCTTTTCTCAAGGTGAGTGACGGCATTTACGTTAAAGACGTCTATGGGCTCCAGTAACCACTTAACAACAGGTGGACCGTGAGCTCTTCCACCTATGTAACCAATTAAAAAAAAGAATTATAAATTTAATTAAAAAAGAAAATATTTATCTTTTATCTTTATATATAAAAATTAATTGCTGTTCGTTAGTCTCGCTAAAACTCGAGAACGGCTGGACCGATTTGGCTAATTTTGGTCTTGAATTATTTGTGGAAGTCCAGAGAAAGTTTAAAAGGTAGATAAATATGAAAACGCTCGGAATTAGATAAAAATAACAATTTTGTTTTCCCTTTGATGTGTTGTACCCCGTTGTCCCCCGTTGGACGGATTCCTTTTGTTTGTTTTAAGTTAATTTTATACAAAAGTTTAGGTCTTTTATTTATCGATTGAGGCACCACGAAGTCTGCCGGGTCAGCTAGTTTTTAAATAAAATTCATCGAAATTTAATTATGTACGCGCCAATGATATTCTGCCCTAAGAATCCATTTACATAAGTCTAAAGTAGAAATGGAACGCGACGCGTACATACATACCCGTCTTAACAAGACATTCACCTTTTGAAGGAGAACTAATTCGAAGGAATCCAGCTCCCGATTTACAAATGAAATGAATGGATTGATTTCAAAGCCTTTGCTTCGATGATATTTGATTTTCAGACAGACAGACGGCCGTGTGTGTTGTAGGGCATCGTCAAAATGTTGTGCGTCCCTCCCGTCAGTCTATTCGTGCGTAATCATTCCAACACGTATTCGAATTACAAGTAGGTACTAATAATTATAATAGTATACCGAACTAAATTAAAAACTTCTTTGAGTATATGAAACAGATTTGTGTAATAATTTTTTACCGAATTATACGAGATATGATGCATACGAGAAGAGCTAATTAATTTTGTGCGTGATGTTCCATTTTTAGCTATTGTCTCGAATCGAATCGCGGTAGGACCTCTTGTGAGTTCGCACGGGTAGGTACCACCAACCTGCCTATTTCTGCCGTGAAGCAGTAATGCGTTTCAGTTTGAAGGGTGGGGCAGCCGTTGTAACTATACTGAGACCTTAGAACTTATATCTCAAGGTGGGTGGCAGCATTTACGTTGTAGATGTCTATGGGCTCCGGTAATCACTTAACATCAGGTGGGCCGTGAGCTCGTCCACCCATGTAAGCAGTAAAAAAAAAAATATGATAACTTATTTACAGAGCGTTTAGTGGAGAATAACGAACATTATAAAAATCCTTCAAACGATTGATTAAGAAGCTTTATTTAACTGATTAAGTTGTCATTAAATATTTTTTTGTAAAATGTTTGATTAGTGTTCCTTTTATATACCTTAACATTTATTTTATCATAGTTATTTATTTTTGTGTAATGTGATTTTTGAACTTATAAATGTTTTATTAATTTTATGTTTATTAATTATTATGAATGTATTATCATTATATTATTGATATTTAAAAATAAAAATCTTTTTTTCCAATCAGTTAGTACACCGCGGTTAATTTATTTACTTAGATGTTTCTTGTCCACTTGATGGTTGTGTGGAAGAGATCGCTCTAAGCGATAAGACCGCCCGTTGTACTTTTCATATTAAATGTTCTGCATTGGTTTTGATTTTATATTGATGTACACTAGCGCATACTCAAAAAATTTTATATTTCATATTTAAAAAAAGCCGCCGAATTTACTAGTAATATTTCGTTAAAGCACATCGAATTAATACAGATACTTCGCAGTTCAATATCAGACTAGATCATTGGCACACATACCGTTGTCATGTTATAACCAAATACACATACTAAGATGACGATTCACTAATTATAAAAATTTAATTAAAAGATTAAATTGCATTCATAGGAACATTGACGGTGAATTTTATATCAAGTATTGCGACGAGAGAAACAAACATGTGTTTAGGAATATTTATACATATGGTGTCTCTTTCTATCCACCCTTGACATATAGTTTTGAATGCAATAGCCTATCCTTTTGTGGTCGGTCGAAACCTCTTCAAACATTAGATTAAATACGAAACGAAATTAGTCTAGCAATGCAAGTAAATTTACAAGTACCAATGTTACAATATCCGCAATCAGTATCAAAGGGGAGAGAGGGAGACGTGGAGAGAGAGGGAGAGAGAGAGAGAGACAGACCACGCGCTAAGCGACTCTTTGATGTGTACAAACTTTTCGTTTCCCTTTGATTGGCATAATGGAACTGTGCGTTGTTATTACACTAATTGAATTTTCCAAGTCCGAGCCTCGGTAATGCGACGAGGATTTCGGGGCGGTTCCATCTGCGTTCGTCACGAGTATTAATGCCGTTTTCGTTTTTAGCGGTAAATAGTAAAATCACTTTGACTGCGATGTCCTTTGATATCTTCGAGTAACTTAATAGCTTCCTTATTAGGCTTCCTTTGACGTTTTTGGTATTTCTTACGAATGAAAAATATTAGATTTTGTTTCTTTTCATTTTATATTTTAATAGTAAAATGTTTTGAAGCGAGTTCATCTAATTTTGGAATGCTTCTTGTAGGTCACTTTTTTACACTAATTACTTTGGTTTTAATTCACTGATTAACTACTGCTATCTGGCAAGGTACTAATTGTGACAAAGGTGAATGAACGAATGAAAATAATAATTTAAAAACGCTACAATTTAAATAGTTTTATCAAAGAACACAAGGAGACTCCATTGGAAACAGAATTCAACTTAAAAGGGAAATAATGCTGCATGATTGGTTTTACAAGCCCGCGAGATCAAAAGCTGGGTGGGCCTTTCATTTCGCTATTCCACGGATTACATTAAAAGGAAGAATATAAAGAGGAAGAAAAAAAAACATAAAAAGTTAATTATACCTATTAAGTACGACAGTCGCAGATACAGAATCAAAGGACTAACGGGGCTTTTAATCCGAGTAAATCTTAAAGGGTCTTAAAATCTGTATTTTTTCTGTGCTCTCTCTCTCTCTCTCTGAAAAACTGAACGACCGTGGATGCTTTTTGTGTTTTATTTTTGTCATTCATGTCGCTCAAATCAAATATTATTTACAGTTGCGTGATAGTCTGGAAAAAAGTTTCTTCGTCTTGTCTTTTATCTGATTTTTTATCTACTATTTATTTGGGTGGCGCATTTACGTTGTAGATGTCTATGGGCTCCAGTAACCACTTAACAACAGGTGGCCTGTGAGCTCGTCCATCCAACTAAGCAATAAAAAAAAAAGGTGTTGTTTGAAGCGACTGTACCGCGTGGTTTTCTTATTGTGTTTGATGCTACGGCCCGTTTTTATAATAGCACTGGTACAATTTACTTATTTTAAAGGGGAAAGTTTTCAATGTTTTGTGCCCGTGGAGTGGAATCAGTGGAGGAGTTTACTATGACATTCAAAAATTATATTACATTTTGAGAAAAAAACTTTACAATTTATTTTAACTAGCTACGTCACTCTAGACGACCATAAAAAATATTGCTTTGTGTACTTTTAGAGCGCAATGAAGTATAATCAGCTTCATAGTAAATTGCAATCGGTCAAAGGGCGTTCTGATTGATGTAAGTACTAACACACCCGGAAAACAATCAATCGCTGCCTATCCCACAACAGGACGTTGCATTATGAGCTATAGTTGCTGCGGTGAGCCGTTTGCAAGGGGAACGCCTCAAACGATATTTAGTGATGGGGAACGGGAGAAACAATTGATCTATTGTGAATTATTTGTATTCAAATAATCTACATCGATTTATGTAGTAAATTCGAGGGTATATTATTTGTCTATACGTTTTGTACATGTGAATCTCCGATTTGCGCGCTGCCTGAACCACTGCGCGTCTACGAATCGATCACAGCACTACATCACAGTTTTTCTTTTATTGCTTAGATGGGTGGACGAGCTCACAGCCCACCTGGTGTTAAGTGGTTACTGGAGCCCATAGACATCTATAACTTAAATGCGCCACCCACCTTGAGATATAAGTTCTAAGGTCTCAAGTAAAGTTACAACGGCTGCCTCACCCTTCATACCGAAACGCATTACTGTTTCACGGCAGAAATAGCCAGGCTGGTTGTACCCACCTGTGCGGACTCACAAGAGGTCCTACCACCAGTAAGTGAAGTTAAGCAGAGGATCAATTTTCAAAGTGTCCTAGTATTAGTTTTATTTAAATTCTTAGACAGCAAAAATATATTGTTAGTTATAATGTAAAACTATGATTGACACGCGAAATTCATAGAATAATTTTATTGGCGGTAAACTATATATTTGCTAGTTCCCCAAAATCTTCTTTTGCTGCAGACCCTTATGCTGATGTTTATCTAATTTCTTCCTCGTATTTTCTCACAAAATCAGACTATGCAAGTATTGAAAGGTATAATATTCTTGTGATATCATTTTACAGTTTTAGAAGTGCGGAATCTTTGGACAAAGATTAAACCGTTGGTTATGTTCCGCAAAGTCATTCCATTATAGGGAATTTCGAATTCGTATTTCAAAACAGAAGAATGCGCCATTTTAGCTGTCGCGTCAGTCAAATCAAATCAAATCCAATCAAAAAAAATTTATTCAACATAAATGAAAGTACACACTTGTTGAACGTCAAAAAGAACTACCGCCAATTCACAAAAACTAGCCTCCGTCCTGAGAAAAACTGGCAAGAAACTCAGCGGGCATGTCTTTTTTTTTTAAATATTAGATTCTTTTAAATATTTTTAATAGTTATCTTAATGTTTACAATTCGACATTCGTCGTCGTCATTCCAATCGAAATCGTACTAATCGATTTTAAACGTTTTCTCGCAAATCTCGATCTGGCAACACTACTGTGGGGGGGTGATGTTCCCGCTACATCAAAGGCGGCTCGAGACAAAGCTTGGAGGAACCTTTTAACTTTATTTAGCCGAGTGGTAAGTTTAGCCGGTCGCGAATCGCGCAGGTTAAAGAGTAACACACTCACTTTGAGCTTGGCCTTTGGGAGGGAGTAGGGCTGTCTAATAACTCAGTCTCAGTTTGAAATAAAAAAAATCGTTGGAGATACAAATCAAGTGTGTAATGTTTGTTTTTCATTGCTTAGATGGGTGGACGAGCTCACGGCCCAACTGGTTGGGTGGTTACTGGAGCCCAAAAACAGCAACAAGGTAA
This sequence comes from Bombyx mandarina, assembly GCF_003987935.1. The sequence goes on from NW_021011533.1 coordinate 997,502, forward strand.
TTGCCTACCCCCTCCTTGAGAGATGACTTTGAAGTCTCAGTTTCACAGTACATTCAATTTGTTCAGTTCAATTCACGGATTGTGTCGTTGTATAGAAGATTGTAGATTCAAGACTACATTGTCCACAATATTTCCACTTATTCTGGAAATAATTTATTTAAAAATAGGAAAAGACAAACAATATGTAGTTACGTAGCATTTGCTTCTCTGTTTGTTAACCGAATTTTAGTAGCTAGTTAGTATCTTTAGTGTTATTAATAAACAAATTGTTTTATTTTTCAATTTGTCTATATTGTTTTAAGTATTGAAATAAATCTTAAGGTGTCAGTGATTACAGTCGAATTTGAATCATTGCGCGAACACTAACAAGTGCGGATCCAGCTTTGGCGCCAGGAGGGGGTCACATAGTCGTGGGCAAGCTAAGAACTTATAATTTAATTTTGATAACAATAGATAATAAATAAATCATGATGTTCTTCAATTAGTCCAAGTTAGTTCAAGTCCTGGAACTAGCTCAGGGGGGTCATGACCCCCATGACCCCCCCCCCTGGATCCGCCGTTGATGTTCAATAAGGGTAGCAAGCATTCTCTGGCAAGGAGCGAGGACGGAGATCTCTCGTACCAGAGTCCAAGAACATTTTCCAATCCTAGCCGCACTGCGTAAGTATATTATGTAGTGTAATCAGGAATGCTCACTATCTCCTCACGCTCCCGCATGCTCACTGCTTTATAACGTAGGTATTATTAACATAACTATCAAACGCATGGATGACCTTGGAAAAAAATTGATACGAACTATTTTATTGCCTTCGAAACCAGCAGAAGGTTAGTCTTTACTGCCGCTCGTGGACATAAAGGATACCAGGGGCCCACCGGCCAAGTTGTTGTTGAGAATATTTTTCTATCTAGTTTGAAGACGGCATATCATAGTGCTCAGGGATCACGGTAAATACTTAATTTTGTTCATTATTAGATGCATTTTTAAATCGGATCCGATTGTACAAAGGAATTAATAAAATTAACACACGAACAAAAAAGCTGTTAGATCAAAGAGACAATACAAACAATACTCCTTTTGACTGAAAGCGTGAAACGCACGACAATTCATGCAAAAACCAATTAAAATAGACTTAATCGAGTGACAATAATCCATGTCACAATAAGTTGGCAGCCCTGCCACCGGGGCGGGGGGCATCAAAGCGCTAATGCCGCCCGAACCACGCCGCGGCTCTTTGTCGGCACCCTTTGAACAGATGATACCGCCAACTAGGCTTCAAATAATAAAATCATCCCCGTCTCATAGACAACGATTTCAAAATATGAAATAAGCTTTCGGTAAACATAATGAATGTGTATAATTAAATAGCTCTGTGTACTCTTTGCTTAATTGAAATATTAATTGACATGTTGAGGCTTACTCATCATATGTTCCGAACTGTAATCGTTATAAAATGAAACTATTGAAACTAATTCATTATATGCATATTTTTTTTAATATTAAAATGACACCACGCCCCCTTTTACTAAACACAATCTATACTAATATTATAAAGAGGAAAGATTTGTTTGTTTGTTTGTTTCGAATAGGCTCCGAAACTACTGGACCGATTTGAAAAATTCTTTTTCCATTAGAAGCCGACATTGTCCCTGATGAACATAGGCTACTTTTTAAAAAAAAAAATTTTTTTTTTTTGGTTTCTTGTTTGTTTTAATGTTTCCGAAGCGAAGCGAGGGCGGGTCGCTAGTTCTTTATAAAGGTCACATAGATATTAATCAAATTATAGATTGATTGCCTCAAGTACATATCATTTTTCTTTTTTTTATCTGGCTCCGTGAGTTTTAGCTAACGCGAAAAAAATGATGGCTTAAAGTTTTGGAAATAGGATCCATCCTTATCAAAGACCACCACTACCACGAAGAATGAACCGTGGCCTGATGGAGAATATCTCTACAGGCGGATCTCTGAGTGGATTTCTCATGTCTTCAAGTTTTCTTCAGCGCCTTATTACCTCCGCAGTATAGATCGCCAACGTGCTCTATACAGTATGTGTACTAAGAGTGTCGGGAAAGAGTGGATTTTCAAACTGAATAAGTTACGTGTGAAATTCCTCATTGTGTTTCAAAGTTTTAGGATCTTACTATTTCTCTATTGTCCGGACACTGCCTATGCTCATCTTATTTTTCTTCCTAAGTCTCGCACCATTTCCAATCTTAAGTGCTAATGGAGGGGCGTGTTGTAAGCTCATGAAAAACTAATAAATGTCGTATCTATTGGTCCGGATAACCCCTCCTCAGCATTAAGAAAGGCGTCTGCTTATCGGTGCTATTTAAATATATCACATTAAGGCAAAGCAATAAAACGAAACGATGTTGAATAAGAACAATTGAAATCCCGACAGACGTCCTTGTTGATTACCATAAAAAAAAAAGTTCAAAGCATCCTTTGTCAAATTACTCTCGCTAACATTACATATGAAAAAAATGAAACTGCACTGTCTGTTTATTATACATTTTCCTGTTTAAATTAAAACGTTTATTTGAAAAGGTTCAGGAGACAAGGCTACTGAGGAAATCGCGGGACAATTTACACCATGGTTTTCTGACCATTATACCAAAGAAATTCCGATCGCCCACCGGCGTTTACTGGTCGTAGGGCATATTGTAAGTCCGCTAAGGTACCTACTATCAAAATGCCTATCTCCACTGCGAAGTAGTCATTCCAAATAAAAGGGTGGGAGAGTCGTTCTAGAATACTATTGGAACTCGCTCCGCGATCAAGATTACGTAATGGTTGTATAAATCAAATTTGAAAAAATATTTAACTGAAAAAACTTCAAGGGTCAAAAAACACCGACTTACCAAAAAAATTACCAACACTTTTCATTTATTTATACATTTATTAAACTAATTCATAATGAAACGAAATATAAGAATTTGTAACGAATTTCGGAAGATTGTTTTCAAAGTTTTCGTATTTTCGCGAGGTCCACGTGACACATCAGAGGCGACGAAATTGATTTCGACAAGATCAAAGGATTTAAATTCGCAAAGGGAAGTACGGTAATTTGTTTGGCCAGAGAGATTCGTGGGACCGCAACCGCCAATATTTCGGTACACGGAAAGGTGAACACCATTCCGTGAGTTTTTAATTTGGACCTAATCTTAGGATACCCAGCAAAACTTAAATGGGCCGAGTGAAAGTGGGTTTTATATCACATTTTTGCCGTGACGTTTCCCTTATCTGTTACGTAGAATAATATAACGTAGAATAATAGCGAGCTCTTGCTAGGGCCAGTGTTAGCAACACTTCCGGTTTGAGCCCCGTGAGCTCACCTACATGTTAGGGTGAAGCTGAAATAGCCTCCCAAGGCTATCAGCATAGGTAGGACAAAAAACAAGACCGCAAAATTATGTTTGTTTTTCTTAACAACATGGATAAAGAGAACGACCAAATAATTAAGATCGCATTAATTTCTATTTTTGGTTTAAAATACTTGATTATAGAATCACTTGTCTACAGTTAAATAAGAACTTTTCTTATTATAATTTATTTTATCATTTTACAATATTCTGTAAAATACTTTTACTTCTGTTTGTCCAACTGGACGGGTACAGAATAAACAGAGTTCATGCAACCAAATCTCGTAATTATATTTCATTATATAATTGTTATGTATTTGTGCTGTGCGTGGATGCACATTTTTCTGAAACAGACAAAACAGACGAACAAAATTCATTCCAAATGGCTGCATGGTCTTGCATTAAAAGTGTACAATTTCCAAAAATATTCGAAATTGAGTTAATATGCGGAATCATTTGGTAATCACCAGTATTTTTATCATAAATACTCTCAAAAGAGCGTAGTTTACTTTTAGTTTTTTTATTGTTTTTAGTTTACCTATATTTTGACTACTATTAACAAAATTAATACATAATTTTATCTTACTGTAATGTAACTGGAAAAAATAAATGTTGCAAAGATGATTAATATTAAAAATGTCACTTGTTAAACCTTTAAAACACTCTACAGTAAAATTAGTAAGTTTTGAGATTATACAGTTTTAATGCGAGAAGACGAATTGATCAATTTTTTATTTCAAAAATATAAATTTTGTACTATAACAAGCAAGGCATTAAAAAGAAAATTAAATTAATTACTTAGACTTTAATGAGATCTAAAGTACCTAACCTAGTTTTCCCTTCAACAAACGCAAATACATACAGAGAAGTAAGGATTAAGACAAGAATACCTGATCGAGTTCCTCTCGTTCACAAAGCACGTACGACAAAATCCTATTCCTGTAACGCAATTAATAAAATAGGCACTTTAATGAGTAGTACACTACATTTTCCGTACGCGACATGCATTTATCAAACTAATTAATTATCCTTTATTGATTATTACGTAATTTTCACCAAATTTAAGACCTCGTTTGTTTTATTTAGTTTTTGAAGTTATACTTCTTTAGGCGCGTTATGAAAAATTTATGAGAGTGAAATTTTACGATGCGGCGCACCGTGACACAAAATTAACAGAATGAAGTTGCTCACTAAATCGCTCATTACAATACGACCGACGTAACTTGGCGAGTCTGAATATAGCCGCAGGTGAACTTTCCGAACCGTACCAAGAATTACCGAATTTATACGATGTCAAGAAAAGGGATGTCCAATATGTGTGTTTGAGGATGTTGTTTAATCGATTTTTTTTCAAATTGATTAAAATTTAAATAAAGAAAAGAAATAAATTTAATAAAAATAAAGTATAACTTCTTACGCGCGTACATAAGTACACGCACCCTTTTTTTGTTACGTAGACTTAGCCTCGTAGCTTAGACTTTCGTAGCTCTTGGCCCAACTGTTGTTAAGTGGTTGCCGGAGTCTATAGAGATCACGAGAATGCTGCCAACTTGAGGTGTAAGTTACAATGAAACTTTATAAAACAGTTATCCTACCCATGAAATCAGAACGCATTACTGTCGCAACTGAAATAGCCCAGGTGGTATCTAGTATCACAAGAAGCCCTATTAATTATTTTTATTTAATTTTTTTTCTTTGATTTTTAATACACCGTCGAAGTAATTCGTGTATATATATATGATAAATTCTTCATATTAAAACCATAGCATCGCTTAATACAAGTAGTTACATCTTTATCAGAAAGACACATTTTTAGGTCATGACGATTTAAAAACAAGATTGAAGGCAGGATTTACATGAACCCGTGTCAAGGTCCGACGACAATACTAATTTGTCTGTTACATGTCTACCATATTGATTTTTTTAAATGAGCTTATTATGATAAAAGCGTGTTTTTTTTAAACTATACCTACTTAATTATAAACAGAAGGAGAGTTCAGTTTCTTTTGAAGAGTCACAAAAAAAAAAAAAACCCGTCTTCAACATTATTTTGAGAGTTTAACCAAAACTATGAAATTTAATTTTCTTTCAGAATTCTTATTGTTTCTGCGCTAGAAATTTTAGACGCGAAAAAAAGTACGAATTAAGCAGTCTAAATTTACGGTGTGTTAAAATTTTTCGCAGTGGTATTCGTGTATAACGGTAAAAATTTTGAAAGTGCACGTGCCCAAGAAATAAGAAAAATCGCTGCTCTCAAGAGAAAATCCTTGCGTTTCACAACGAGATGCATACATGCGTGAACATATCAACGGAATGTAGCCGGTGGTCAATGTTCAAGGTATCGCGATATATGCGACATTCGATTCTCCTCAGCAAGACGTTTTAAATATCATCGGTGCACGTAACCGAGAATCGCCGCGCAGTCTGGAACGGATGCTCGGCCACCGCAGCGCAGCACGCAACCCGACCGATGTCAAATTCTATTTTAGCGAGATACATACACCCCGAATCAGCTGACCGTTTCGAATATTTGGCAGAACGTCGGTGTTCCGCGACCGTGCACATGTCCCACTGGAATTCAGATTTGTGGCGCCAAAAAAAAAAAAAAAAAACGTTTTACGATCATTGAGGTAGACATAACAGCATCGTGAATTATACGCGTGTTAAAAATTTTTCGTCTCATTAAAAATATTGGTGTTCATCACTAACTAACTCACTATAATCGTGTTTAGTCATTGAAATGTATTGTATTAGGTACGCTTGCCGCAAGTTGGTTTTAATTTTTTTTATCTCGTTAATGTTATTAGTTAGTTTAATGCTGTCAAAAATTTTAACACCATTCAATTTATTTTGTATCAAGTTAGCCTAACTTTTCATACTTTATAAACTTTTAGTACTGTGACTTCGCGCGTGTATAGACTACAGCAACCTATTGCCACTAAGTCATGGGTTGCTGTGCATGAAGTAGAATAGTCCAGAAGCAATTTTTTAGGTAAATAAATCGATTCTGAAATTAATCGAACTTATATCGACATCCCTAATTCGGAGATTCGTGAATCTCAGTCAGTATTCACGTCTTTAATTATCACACTCCCTTTGCGCTTTCACAATTCCTACGATAGGGAAATTGACCGCACGTGCCTCAATACAACTCCATGTTTTACTGTCGAATGTCCTCTATAGGCACTGCAATAGAGTATATATTTGCACGACTAGACAATTGTCGTGATGGGTAAGTCACGTGTACAACAGTATTGCGAATTCGATAGATGATCGCTCGTGCGGTGCTTCTTATGAATTGAAGGATAAATTGTCACGAGGGTATACAATAGAAGGATTCCCTTGCAAATTGTAAAGTCTGTAAATAAATTCTTTGAAGTGAGCGAGCGGTCTCGTTTCTTGTTGAAGAATTCAGTTACAGATGACGGATTTATTAAATCTTATTAAATGTTATAAAAAGACTATTATACAATCGAATCCAGTATTCGAAGTTAGGACTGGGATGAATCTTATGATAGCTTTAAGAAATAAAGTATATAGTTACATTTTTGCAGGTATATATGACCAAGGGAAGATCTTCCACCGAGCGGGTGATATTTCTCGGTAGACCGACGATCCGAATGTTGTTGTTCGGAACTTGTATATCTTGAAAATGTCGTGAGCAAGATTCAGGCATCTATCCATTATCTTGTGTTTGTATGATGGCTACCACCCAACGTTTAAGACACCCTTTGAATTCGTATCAAGCAATGTGACTACCTAAAAATCCCGCAGACTGAACCAGTTTTTGTAACGAAATTATTTTCGTATGTAGATACTTAGTACGCTTCTACGAGCGACCGATACGATGAAGGCGTGTATTGTAAGCCAGCTCTGATAGGTACCACCGACCTGCATATTGTGTTCAGTGTTTCTCGAGCGCTATGACATGTCCTTCTTCAAACGAGGCTTGTCGAGAATACTTAACGGTAGGCAGCGGCTTGGCTCTGCCTCTGGAATTGTTGAAGTCCATGGGCGCGAAGCAGTAATTTCGTTACAGTTTTAAGGGGAGCATAGGCCTTAAACAATATGATCGAATAGGTGGGTAGTCTCATTCACTGTGTTCTTCTTCTAATCGAGTAAATAAAACAAAAGTTTAGGCAGCGGCTTGGCTCTGCTCCTGGCATTGCTGAAGTCCATGGGCGACGGTAACCACTTACCATCAGGTGGGCCGTACGCTCGTCTGCCTACAAAGGCAATAAAAAAAAAACTCAATTATGGGTCAATTAAAAAAAGTAATACCTACATTTAAATCTGTTGAAATTCAAAACAAACAAAACACATACCGTACATATACTTGATTTGAGAATCGAATAGGTTTTCAATTTGGAAAACAAAAAACGTTCGTTCAAATTGAAAAAAAAAAGATGTCGCCGGAAGGGGTACTGCACCGACATTGTTTTTCCTATTACAAGCCTGATTAAGCCGTCCGTAATGTCTGTGACGGGGCTCCAGGTGTGTCAGCCTCTGCAATCATCCGTACAATAGGGTCTTAAAACTTCTCGCACAGGTACGTGCTTGGAATTTTTGTTCTTTTTTTTAATCAACCTTTTTTTTTTCGTACAGTCATAACAATAAACATAAATTTCAAAAAAACTCTGGCCCTAAAATACTTTACTAGCCGTAGCTCTTATTGCGTTAATTTGCTATGAAATCTTACAGTTTGGTAATATTAATACTATGCAAATTTAAACTAAACTTCAAAACTGATACGAGCCGAAGAAAAAATAGTTTATTGATTCGTGATGCTCAATGTAAATCTAGTTGGTTTTTTTTTACAAATAATAATAATAATAAACATTTATTCCAAACACAAATTAAGTACAAAAAATAAATAAAAAAGATAACAAAAATAACGAGGCTTGGAAACGGTTACCGGCTCAGCAATGCCTAACAGTAACGAAACAATCGGTACTGCGGCGCTGATCTTCCGCCGGCACCTGCGGAGTGACGCGCACACCAGCATCAGACCGACCAATACNTTGGAAACGGTTACCGGCTCAGCAATGCCTAACAGTAACGAAACAATCGGTACTGCGGCGCTGATCTTCCGCCGGCACCTGCGGAGTGACGCGCACACCAGCATCAGACCGACCAATACACAACATACACACAAATAAGTTACATATTTTGAAACGATATAAAATAAACCGGTTTTTTGGTAAGAAGGAGTGCGATTGGCTCGTAGAACTTGGCTCTTAATCGGGATAGATGGGCGAGCTCGAGGACTCTCACCCAGGACAGAAAGGAGACAAAGTGGGTGTATTTAGGCTTCAAAAGTATTCCTTTCAGTTTTTCGCTAAGATACGCGTTCTGGCAATGCACTGAAAAATTAAACCTCATGCCACAAATTAAACTGTAACACCGTCGGCTCGTTTCGCCCAAAATAAATATAACTCAGGACGGAATTTGTCATTCCTAAGGCCACCCTGGATCCGTCCCCACGATCCACCTTAATCTTGGTGAACAATAAATGTCTGCGCTAGACATTTTGCATACAATGACTAGTCGACGAGATTGCAGAAAAATTACTTGTCGCATCCAAAGGGTTTTCTGACAAATATTTTTTTATTTATTGCACATACACCAACTGGTTTTTTTAAAGGCATTTTTGTATGTTTTAATTTAATAAAAGAATTAAGTTGGCATATTTATGTATCTTACTCTATTAATAATTTGAATGTTTCATTTATTTATTTTTATGATGACAGTAGAGTTCACGGTCCGCGTGATGATAGTCTTCATAGATGATGAAAAAATCTTTAATGTAAAGTTCCTTAAGCCATTTCAATGAACTACAAATTGGAAACAGTCGTTTTATGTACCTATACGGGATTTCTTTCTATTCCAGTTGGCATGGTTTTCATTTTTTTTTTTTTTTTTTTATAGCTTAGATGGGTGGACGAGCTCACAGCCCACCTGATGTTAAGTTACTGGAGCCCATAGACATCTACAACGTAGACGCGCCACCCACCTTGAGATACAAGTTCTAAAGTCTCAGTATAGTTACAACGGCTACCCCACCCTTCAAACCGAAACGCATTACTGCTTCACGGCAGAAATAAGCAGGGCGGTGGTACCTATCCGAGCGGACTCACAAGTGGTCCTTCCCACAAAGGTGGTCATATAATATTTTCGCGAGTCGTATATTATGTAAATTAAAACTACCTTTACCTCGCTTTTTTTTAATTATAATTATATAATTTCCGACGTTTCGAATACATTACAAATGAGTATAAAAGAAATACGCGATAAAACCGTACAGGTACCGATTTTACTGGTATACTCGGTAGTGCAGTAATTAGCACCCCTGTCTGTTGCACCGAGGGTCGAAGGTTCGATTCCCACACCGGGCAAACATTATGTGATGAACAGGTTTGTTTGCTCTTCGTCTGGGTACCTATATCTTTATTGTTAAACTCCTCCGAAATGGCTCAAGCGATTCTCATGAAATTCTGTGTGCATATTGGGTAGATCTGAGAATCAGTCAATAACTATTTTTAATACAAAAAAAAAAAAAAAATTTGAAATGGCAAAACAACGTTTGGCGGGTCAGCTAGTATAAGCATATAAGCATATTTATCAGTCTCTGGTACCAATAACACAGGAAACCCCAGATTGGGGCCGGATGACCGTGCGTGACGTCTGCCGTGTGGTGACGGCATTAGAATACTTTTGTCACCACCCCCATTACCATCCCAGGGGAGTCGTAAGAGGCGACAAAAGGGAAAGCATAACACACAATATTTACTAGTGTGAGAGAAGGAAAACTCGAAATTAAACCCTGTACCAACCCGTCTAGCCAGCGTGGTACCAGTAGGCTAATAAACCTCCAAAATGATTGCACACCGCAGAACCAGGCCCCTAGTCCCCGGCGGCCCCGCTATTCCTGGTTACGGTAGCGGCCATGGTAACGGCGGGGCAAGGGGTGCTAAGAATCCCCGGCAGAGATCCGGCTACCACCCCCCTTCACAACGACAACTGGCCCTGGTGACATACAACGTGCGCACTTTGAGGTTGGACGAGAAGCTAATAGAGCTGGAAGAAGAAATGAACAAGTTGCGCTGGGACGTTATTGGTTTATCGGAGATCCGAAGAGAGGGGGAGGATACGAAAACCTTACAGTCCGGCCACTTGTTCTACTACCGGGAGGGAGAACAGAAGTCCCAAGGTGGTGTTGGGTTTATCGTCCACAAATCTCTCATAAACAACATTGTGGCCATCGAAAGTGTGTCGAGTAGGGTAGTATACCTTGTCCTCAAAATCTCAAAGCGGTATTCGCTGAAGATTGTACAGGTATACGCCCCATCGACGTCACATCCAGACGATGAAGTGGAAGCTACGTATGAGGACATTAGTAGGGCCATANGGTGCTTCACTAGGGATCTTTTTAGAAGGCTCAAAGTCGCGCAGCGAGCTATGGAGAGGGCTATGCTCGGCATTTCTCTACGTGATCGAATCCGAAATGAGGAGATCCGTAGAAGAACGAAGGTTGCTGACATAGCCCGTAGAATTAGTGAACTGAAGTGGCAATGGGCCGGCCACATAGCACGAAGAGAGGACGGTCGATGGGGCAGAAAGATCCTGGAGTGGCGACCACGTACTGGCAAGCGCAGTGTGGGACGGCCACCTACTAGATGGACCGACGACCTAGTAAAAAGCGCTGGGTCTCGTTGGATGCAGGTGGCAATGAACCGGTCGCACTGGAAATCTATTGGAGAGGCCTATGTTCAGCAGTGGACGGCGATAGGCTGAAATGATGATGATGATGATGATGACCGTGCGTAATTTGTTTCCGGTTTTTATTAGTTATTACTAATTAGTTTAAGAAAAATAATGATCATCTCAAGTTGTGGTCTATACGCACGTGTCTTTTTTCTGTGCTCTAAAATAAATAAAACAAAATCGAAAACGAATATACGTTAAAAAACTATTCCTCTATCAATCACTCTGAACAGAAATTCGGAAAGCCACCGCCCGTCAAAGTTTCGGTAACTGACCGACAGTTCGATACGTCTATACCACGAAATTGATTTGTTTTTTATCAACGCATATAGGCATTTTCGATGTGCCCGACCGCGACGCATTTGTGACAGGCGGTCGGCACTTGTCTCCTGTGTGGTCGAACCATATAATGGATTTTGATACGACGCGATATGGCGCGCATAAATCGGTTTATTTGTTCGGCCTTTGGAGACATTTCAGTTTTACGATTCCGGTAACGTTTTTTTTTTATTTTATTTTTTTAAATCACCGGTAATGTGTCTTGCTATGCGATTGTCGTGACATAGCGCTCAGAAATAATCTTGCACAATAATAGTTATGAGCGATTTATAATCATTAGATTGTTAGTGTTATGAAAATTGGTGTATTTATGTTACGGCTATCTTCGACCACGAACTCTCATGTCAGAAGGCAGTATCTGGCAAGAGGATTAAAAAAATATATAGAAAAGCAAAGATCTCAAAATGAAGGCCTAGGCTTGTGAAAGCATGGCCGAAAGTTCGTTGGAGATTGGAACTGGGATATTTGCAATCGAAAGGCACAAAGCTGAATGTTGAGCGAAACTTATTTAATCATGCTTACATTAAGTGTTTTTTAAGATACCAAAACATCATTTATTATTCAGTTGTCGAGCACCAAAAGAAAGAAATGAAATGATTTAACGAAAACAACGGTTAACTAAGCCAATTTTGGTCTAATTGCAAATCTGGATCTCCCCTCTCGCACTACTCAATTGAGAATTAATACGTATCCGAAAAGGATGGAAAAAGTCAATTTCTTATGTCTCGACGCCTTTGAACAGCCCTCAGTGGTCCGGGCGATTGGATCGATGAATAAAAGATTTTGTCAATTTGTGTAATAGCTTCGTTTTAGATTATGCATTCCGCGGTGTAATTGTATCCGATAAAATAAGCGATCGAAAATAAAATCTGATCATTTATATCCGTATTTTTTTGGGGACAAATATGCTTGGAAGATACTCAATACATTCCATTAATAACGACATTTGAACCAATAAGGTTCCAGATTTGGAAAATTGCGTGTTATGCCCCTGTAAGCCCACTGAGTTTTTCGCCGGATCTTCTCCGTGGGACGCGTTTCCGATCCGGTGATAGTTTCTGCGAAGCACTGCTCTTGCTAGGGCCAGTGATAGCAACGGTTTGAGCCCCATGAACTTACCTACAGGTCAGGGTGAAGCTGAAATAGCATCTCAAGGCTATCAGCATAGGTATAAAAAAAAACCTGTCCACTTTAATCTTAAAACACCGAATAATTCCGGCGATAATGTCGTCACGTTTTCCTTCCTCTAATACAGTTTGATTAGAAGTAACGTTTTCAAGTATCGGTGAATTTCAAAATAATACACCAATTAATGCATAAGCTGAACAAAAACCAAACAGATTCCACGACCGTAAATTTAATTCGAGAACGCAATAGATTTTCAATCTACAAGAAAAAAAGGTATCGTTCAAATTCCAAAATAATTAAGATGAATATCTGTGTTCCAAAGTATTTAATGGTTCCACATAACTGTTACTGCTTCCGAGAATAACAAAGTTAACAAAAGTTAAGACATCGACAGTTCAACTTTGACTCGCGTCCTTTATTGAACCTCCTTTGGTGCTTTAATTCGATTAATCTACAAATACATACCTATCTCAAAGTGTACGGTTATCTAAGTGGAGCTTAATTTTTTGTATCGATAAATATAATACTGTTAGAGGCGACGCCCTCTTAAGTCAAAAATAATAATTAATATGTCATGGATAACGACTTTAGTAATATTAAGACATTGTTATGATTATTATGATAAAATGTTGTTTTGATAAATATCACAAAAATGTAGGGTAGACACTGTAGCGCCACTGTATAAAATGGCGGTGCGTAAAAAGTGTCGCGGGTCGCGGCAGTCTGTCTCAGGCAGTCAAGTCGGTCGGTCGCTCTGTCGGGCTCCCGGTTTCTTAGGTTTAATATTCTGTGTGGATCGTTCCTACCCACTTTTGTATTTTATTTATTTAAATTATTAAGCCGTTGCTAAAAATACATACACTTCATTATCATTTTCTTCTCTTTTTATCAATATTCTATTTTTTACGATTGACTATTGACGAGCTGTAAAATTATAAGACAGTTTTTTTTTAAGTATCGCCATCTAAATTTTATCGTAGCTAGATTTCAATGTATTTAGTGGTTATATAAAAAAATTGATATTTCTTGATAAATCGTATGGTTATTTCATTAAGTGAAGTAACGCAATTCGGATGCAAAAATGCAATGAATCATGAATTTTAATTTAATCACCAACACTATTTTTTTCCACGTGCCAATAAAATTTCCTATAATTTTACTCGACATTATAAATCGCGAAAATAGTAGAAAAGATTAGATAAAAAATATTAAAACGAGTGTCAGAGAAGTTGAAACAATAAGACACCGATTGTCACAGAGGCGGCTTTTATCAAAGGACATAGATGCGTGTCTACCGCGGCGGCGTCATTTGACACCGAACTGTAGGGTTGGGACAATAAAGTCCATTGGATTGCAATTATGCAAAAGCCGCTTCGTGGTACTCAAAGGACACCAAATCCGAATTGACATGCCGACGGTATCCGTGATTAAACAAATATTTATCCACGAATACAGAAAATGATTGACATTTTTTTAACACGGAAATTAGAGAAAATGCGAATAAAGATATCGTAAATGAGGAGCTTTTAATGTGGAGCTTATAGTTAGTTTGTTTATCAGTTAGGACTTGCTCTATAATTATTCGATTTTCTGTAGGCTATTCGGTTTCCAGTCACGCTCATTCACGCTCAGTAGTTCTATTCACATTTTTTCACTACATCACTCCATCTTTCGCATTCTTCTTTCGGTTAATAGCTAGTACCTGAATGACCGAGCTTTTCTCGCTTTTTTTTGATAAATTGTGTTTTTTAGAAATTACATTTAAATACGAATTACATATTGATAAAATGATGAAATATGAATAATATGTTCCGATCTTACCGACAGAATAATAAAAAGATATGAACTGGTTATTTAAAGAAAAAAGGAAAAAATATCGAAAAACTTGATTATTGAAAACATGAACAAAACAACATTTTCTGAAAATAAATCGTAGCTAGATCGATTTATCGCCCTCGAAATCCCCTATATACAAAATTTTATGAAAATCGTTGGAGCCGTTTCCGAGATTCACATTATATATATTTATTTATATACAAGAATTGCTCGTTTAAAGATATAAGAATAAGATACGAACACTTCGTTCGTCTTTCGAAGATACATTCACGTGCTCTGTCAATCTTAATTTCACACAGAAATAAGTGCTTAATTAAATGAATAAAAATAAAAAATAAACAATCTGTTTTAATTTGCATACCGGTTAATGTCAACGCCGACAACGTTGCGTGAAGAGTTCCCGCTGCGCGCTGTCAGCCCATCTCGAATGGGTTCTGAACGGTTAGCGAAAGACAATCGTCTGTCGTGCCCAGACAGCCGTGTAATTGTAACCGGAAAATAATGCATAAAACTTAATCGATTATATGTTTTAGACAGGTGAGATGTTTATTGTTGAAGAGTTCGTTGTTAGGTTGGTAGCGGTTATAGGAAGTAATGTTTCGAGATTCATTACTGAATAGTTTTTAGATAAGTACGTGTAAGTCATTCGATAATTACCTAATCTGGCATTTCCAAATTGAAAGATTTTTTCATTGGTGACTTTTTAACGCTAATATACCTTTTTTGCTTTGATGGATGGACGAGCTCACAGCCCACCTGGTGTTAAGTGGTTACTGGAGCCCATAGACATCTACAACGTAAATGCGCGACCCACCTCGAGATATAAGTTCTAAGATCTCAGTATAGTTACATACCTTGGACGAGGACATGAAAAAAAAACCTTTATTATTTTAATTTGTTAAAATACCTATTTTTATCTTTATCTCGTAGTTATAGACTTCCTTTTTTTTCCCTACCTATGCTGATAGCCTTGAGAGGCTATATCAGCGTTACTGGACGTGTAGGTGAGCTCACGGGGCTCAATCCTGGCGAAGTTGCTAGCACTGACCCTAGCAAGAGCAGTGCTTCGCAGAATCTACCAGCGAATCGGAAAAGCGACTCACTGAAAAGATCCGGCGAGAAACTCAGTGGGCTACCTTCCATATTATTTTAACAAAATTACTGAGGGTTTGCTATTTTGTCTTTTTAGATTTAATTATACCTCATCGATCTTCTTTTAATTATTACTGACCAAATTATCAAAACGAAAACATAATATCATAAAACGTTTATTCAATAACCAATATAGAAATGAACACAAAAGACCTGCAATGATTAATATTTACATGGTTCGATCTCGTGTTAGTGTCATGAATTTATTTAAGTTTTAACAGTAGTGAATTTGACCGCCTGCTACTTCTGATAAATACAGAACAAGAAGCAACAGGGGCCTAAAGGGATTGGGCCGCCGGTGTGTAAGGGGATCAAAACCTGCAGACATTTAAACTAGTGCAAATATATTTTTAAGCGTATGCGTACCTGACACATGTTTACGAACGTTTTCCACAATCAGGGAATGACGTTTATAAAAATAAATTAATACGTGAAGCAAAAACTTTGTATCCCTTTTTACGAAAATTGCGCGGACAGAGGAGTATGAAATTTTCCATACTTATAGAGAATATAGAGAAGAAGTGCATAATGCTAATATTTTTTTTAAATAATGCATAAAAGATACATTAAATCAATAAAGAAAACATTATACACACTACATACCATGTATTTAACGCACACACGCATGCATACTATTTATTCTCAAACTTTTGTTCTTGACGTCTGTGGTCTAATTGAGAATAGATTAAATATTTGTCTGTGTTAATATTTTTATAGTGTAGCCTTGGCGAAATTTGTGATTATAGAAGTATAAAATACAATCATAATAGTGTACAAACTTACAATTCTAATTAATTATAGTCGAATTTCGACTACTGCGGGACCTCTAGTAAAAATAAATCCGCAGTTTCTTTAATGAAATTTGACAGCTTACGGTTTAAGCAAATTAAATCCAGCTTGTAGGAGTATTGTAAGCTACAAACTTATTGCATGTTTGCCTTGAAACACTTATGCTCTCCGATTTAAACAACGCAATACCCGTTACGCAACAAAAGCATCACCAACCTCACTGTTCCACGGTGGCTGCATTCACGTTTCTATAGACTTGTGTAGTGTGTAAGTTCAGTATAATAAAAGTCGTGGTACAGATAAAAAAAAACGTTTTTTTTCTTTCTTGTACCCCGATGGTGTAGTGTGTAAGTTCAGTATAATAAAAGTCGTCGTACAGACAATACGTGTCTCAATTAACAATCTCTACTCCCCACACCTCACTTCTCTACCCATCTAGAGCCATAAATAACATCTCTAACTTCCTTGCATCGTGTTTTCTCCGCGCTATGGGTCGTGACCTTTACGGGACACTTTTGTTCGGACTATGTTTCTCCATTCATTCCTGTCTTCTGCGCAGTAGATAGCGACATTGATGTAGGAGACACTCAGACACAGCCCACTGAGTTTCTCGCCGGATCTTCTCAGTGGGTCGCGTTTCCGATCCGGTGGTAGATTCTGCGAAGCACGGCTCTTGCTAGGATTCGTGTTAGCATCGTCGTCAGGTTTGAGCCCCGTGAGCTCACCTACTAGCCACGGTTACGCTGGAATAGCCGCTCCAGGCTACCAGCTTAGGTAGGGAAATAAATAAAAAAAGATGTAGGAGTCCAACGACGTCTTAATTCGATCGGACCAGCGCTTGGGAATACGCTCCCTTGGCCTCTTTGCCTGAGTAATTTTTCGAGATTGTCACCCTTCTTCTTCGCAACGTTAACGAAAAACTCGAAACCCCTTTCTGGGCACGTGGTGAAAAGTCTTGTCGAGACGCCTAGCTCTCTCTAATCTCTAACTTAATAAGTACAAAAAATATAAGCAATACAAAATCAAAACATAAAACGAAATCTTATGAAAACGCATCATACCGAGATGGAAGGTGGAAAAGTTGATTTTCAACAAATATACGAGTGCTCCGCGACGAATAGACAAGACTGAAAGCAATCACGGTAATCATATTGCGACGACATAGGAATAGAGTGGTTTGCTGTGCATACACACATGCCTGCTAAAACTCCACGTGTATTCCGAGTTTATGGAAAATGATATATGTATATATTTTAAAATTTAATACTGTTATGTTATGTTGCTTAAGCAGACTAAGGCTCTGTCTGGGTTTGGGGTAGCCACAACAAATACGTTCATTTGTTCTGTTATGCTGACGTCTATAGTTATTTAGTTTTCTCACTGGAACGCATAAAAAAAATAGCCAAATTCGCAATTTCGATAGCATTCCACCAGAGCCATATTATTTTTTCTACTGAAAAAGGAGATGCAGACTAAGGCTCTGTCTGGGTTTGGGGTAGCCACAACAAATACGTTCATTTGTTCTGTTATGCTGACGTCTAGTTGTTTAGTTTTCTCACTGGAACGCATAAAAAAATTAGCCAAATTCGCAATTTCGATAGCATTCCACCAGAGTCATTTTATTTTTTTCTACTGAAAAAGGAGATCATTAAAGAGTTTTCGACTCCATTCACGTTTCAAAAGAATTCAGGTTGATTACAAACATTCAACGTTCGCACATGTTATTAGTTTAGAACTTGTAATAGTTTATTTCCGACAGATTCAGATACTCACAAACTTGTCAGTAATTCTACCGTTTTTTGTGATTTGATGCAAAGAGAAAAGCGGTAACGCCTAATTGCAATGGGGTTTGAAATACAAATTATAAATTAAGATTTCGTTCTATGTTGGGTATTTTAAATCGAGGATCTATAATTGGATTTATTTTTTATTACGTCTTAATCCTATATTCTCGGTAACGACTTGGACTTGAGATAGACATAGCAGTACCAAAATCATTTTTTTTTAATTGCCGTTGTAGGCAGACGAGCATACGGCCCACCTGATGGTGAGTGGTTACCGTCGCCCATGGACTTCAGCAATGCCAGGGGCAGAGCCAAGCCGCTGCCTAGTTGATCTACTACTTGATCAATCACGTCCTAACGGATCCATCAGATCCAATAACCTTTGCATTAGACGCCTTCAGCTCTAACACTAGGAGCAGGCTTGGGGACCCCGGTAACCGTACTCGTCGAACTCGACAAAGAGTTCGCCGTGCAACCTAACCCATGAATGAGCTCGCTGAGTTTCTCGCCGGATCTTCTCAGCGGGTCGCGATTCCGATCCGGTAGTAAATTCATTCGCGAAACAGCTGCTCTTGAGCTGTTAGGTATCCTTCGGAGGCGCTCGGGTAGCTGTTAGCAAATCCCACCCCTCCTGGCTGAGCCTTTGCTCGCCCACCTGTCCTGGTGAAACTGGAAAGGCTTCTGGCCACCAGTAAATATTCAATCATAAAAAAAAAACTTGATCAGTAGAATTAATTTTGGATTGCAATGCGGTGATACATCAACGGGTCTTCAATCAACTTTATTAGTGACTAGCGACCCGCCCTCGCTTCGCTTCGGAAACATCAAATTTTATTATTGATAGCCGAATCCCGCGATATTACCCGCGGTTATTGTCGTACCGAAGGTAACGCCGCGGGGCGAAGCTAGTCTAAAAAAGTTTAAGCTTAAGTTACTCTTTATATCATCAGCTACCTATCAGTGAGTCTCTTCAAAATCGGTCCAGCCGTTCCAGGGATTAGCCGGAATAAATACACAGACAGACAAAAAAGATGTGCAAAAAGTGGTACGGTCTTCATCCCCCAAAGACACAACATAGACAGGTAGGTGTATAGGGCATCTTTATTAACAGATCGAAATGGGATGAAAATAAATAACTGAAACTCTTATCCATCAACAAGAACAACTACAACAGTAATTGCACTGATTTAAGAAGCTTAGCTGTTGCTGGCTGGTAATGGCAACTAAAGGGACCGCTTTAGGAAAAGAGAACAAATAAAATAACAAGATGTATCTGTGTAGCTATCAATAATTCAACACTATTAATCCATATTATCGTATGTTGACTTCAATGGGGAAATATGACCAGCAATTTCAACAATAAGAGTCCAAGAACACAATACTTCAATCTGCTACCTCATTACACGTGAAGACCAGACACTATTGTCGACAGATTTCATTTTATGAAGCTTCTTGTAGATATCCTTTACCTTTATAATCTTTATAACGCGTATGTACGTATATTGTTGCTTAGTCTCTCAGATTTTCTATTGAAATATTACAGCGTTCTTATGTTTAGATTATTCGTAATAGCGTTCTAAGATTCAACATCTAAGTGTTATTTTTATCAGCTATTCAACTATCGCCAATGACACAATTATTGTCAAACAAAATATTTGCGCGATCACTATATTTTTATTTTATAGTTTCCGTTGCCCATGTCATAAAACAATGTCAGTACATTCATAAACAGACTAGCAGACAGCGCACACTTTTGCAGGTTCCGCGAAATATATAAAATTACTACAATACCAAGAAAGAGTAACGAAAAACAGAGTCGTCTCAATAAAAAAAAGATTTAAAATAGCCAATAATTCGAACGGCGACACACTAAATTGAATTTAATATAAAACGACCACCCCGACGTGTGAGCACAGTTAGCTAATATATATTGCTCAGAGTCTGGCACCGGCGCAGAGTTAAATAAAGCAATTATTGTATCAGTCCGTCATCAATCAGCCGGTCGTACGGGCGAGTCACACAATCCGTCAATGGCGATTAACGGCCGCCAGTCGACGTGCGTTTTTTTTTTTCGTGTTTTTCCATTGTTATTTTATATTTAGAGTAATTAATGCGTCTCGAGAGGGCGCCGGATAAGGGAACCACTCGGTTTACAGAATTAATTACAGCAGCATTAATCTTTGAAATAAAAGAATAAGGCCCGTTAATTCATGTTAAAACCTTCCGTGCCGTAAAAAAAACTTCTATTGAGAAATGATATTAAGGTGGAACGATGTTCAACAGTATACAATATCTATTCTTCACGCCTCTTGTGCGAAAGTTGGGAAAAGCTAGACACTAACCCAGTAAAATATTTACAGTCTGTCCCAAGCTTACACAATCCATGTAGATATTGCTTTTATAACCACGTCATATTTACTGTCACAAAACAAATCTTTCCTTTTTATAATACATAATCTTCCTATTACTATGTCTTCTTTTTTGGGTGTACATAAATAAATAAATAAATAAAATATAAATAATATTAGTATAGAAAATCAAGGGCACACTGGGATTTAAAGTATAATATTAAATATCCTGTATGTAGTTTGAAATAAACAAACTTAAACCAACAAACCCGCAAAATTATAATTTGCGTAATTACTGGTGGTAGGACCTCTTGGGAGTCCACACGGGTAGGAACCACCACCCCGCCTATTTCCGCCGTGAAGCAGTAATGCGTTTCGGTTCGAAGGGTGGGGTAGCCGTTGTAACTATACTGAGACCTTAGAACTTATATCTCGAGGTGGGTGGCGCATTTACGTTGTAGATGTCTATGGGTTCCAGTAACCACTTAACATCAGGTGGGCTGTGAGCTCATCCATCAATCTAAGCTATAAAAAAAAAAAAAAACATATTTTAGATTTTATCGTCGTTCGTCACTCAATGAATTTATTCCTTTAATGAATTGATATGATCAATCGTTGGTAATGAATTAACAACGTGATAGAATGAATGATATCAGTAATTGAGAAATAGTGTAGCGTTTGCCTTTGCATATCGTTTTTAGACCGGAAAAAAAGATTCATAATACTCATTCATATTAAGGTTACCTAATATTGTCGTATTGGAGGATAAAAATTCTGGTAGTTTTTCCCAAGTTTACATATTGTTATGATCCGCAACTCAAGTTTACTTTTATTGCTTACGTTAAGGTGGTGAGGTTGGGCTCACGACCCACCCTTAGGTGTGTATCGGAGCCCATGGACATTACCAACTTAAATGCCGACAACCACCTTTAGACATTAGTTCTAAGTCTGATTTTTATAATATAAAGTTTAAATATAATGTATATACAATAATAAGAGTAGTATTCAACACCTTTTTATATGAAAACAAAGAGCTCGGATATGTCTTTAACTTAAATGCTACATAAGTACCTTTTTTTCAACTTCAAGTCACCACAAACTTTACAGACGGCACTTACACAATTTTCTTACGAAATCCAATTCAAATACGATCACGATAATTAATAATTAAACCGAATTCTCAACATTAAAAACGAACTAGAAAAAACCTCAAACGTATTAAATTATCCATAGTAGATATTTCAGGCGATCCTTGGGGAGGAGCTTGTCTCAATAAATTTACGTCTTGCGGCTGCTGCTAATTATAATATTCAATATTTTCATGTTTTTATTCGTATCGAATAAGAAACAAATCTCGTGCGTTAATAATTAAATACGTTATACTTCTGTTTTCATATAACGACCCATTAATTTTCGAGCTATCGTCGAAAGTCTGTAGCCCCTGAACTGGCCGACGGAAATATATTGTCGCAGGACATCGCGTATGTCGTCGGTTTTACTGTCACAATTAATGTGTTTTATATTGTCTGCGCACAAAGTTTTCAACAAATAGTTTTATGTGCGTTAACACCGTTTAAATATTTTATGTGTATCCAACTGATTTGACTGTGTGATGTTTAATAAAAATCGTATTAATAATTTTAGAAAATTTGGCGAATTAAACGTTATGAAAATATTTTTGTGAATTTTGTTACTAACTAACTTTATGGATGTTACAGGTAAGAATTTTTCTACGGATCATTGGAAATCTCTGGCCACCTCTTGGGCCTTTCCACTGTACCTAATATGTCATGTATGTTTTTCTGCAGATGAGGTTTAAAAAAACTTCTGGCATTGTGTCTATTATCCATTAGCAACGCACACAAGTTTCCTGTCTTCGACTGTATTGGAAATGCATCTTATTAACAATGTTTCAACAGAATCATAACACAGTTGACGAAATTTTTGCGTATGCGGATTCTTCTAAGACTTTTGGACCCAGTTGAAACTATAGTATGGTGGTCGCAAATTTATTCACTAAGTCAATGATTAGAACTGGGCAAAAAACAGCCCTGCTCGGACTTTGATAGCAACAAAATCTAACAAAACCTTTACAAACACTCCTCAAAGCATTTTCAAATTTACCACCATAATTAAAATTGGTCGCCAACAGAAGAAACTATTATGAGCACAACAAATTTTCGTAATCGCGCTACATGACATAACATCTCAACCAAAAAAAAAACGTTGACGATAAATAAGTCAGTACAAAAACAAGACGAGAGATTGAAAAGAAATGGAAAACGAAATGAAATGTAGACAGATTTGCGAGGTGATTGAATGAGAGACGCAGCTGGCGATATAGCTGGCTGGTCGGAACGTAAAAAAAAAAATGTAATTCCACGGATACAATTTAGTATTTAAACTCTATTTAAAATGAATGACGAATGCGAATTATTCGGAGCGAGTCACGAAAAACACGAAATGAACTTCGTTCGTTTTGAATTTCGAAAATTCATAGTTTGTTCTTCTCTTTTGTGGTTGTTTTATAAAATGATCTCAAAAAAAAAAAAAAAAAAATTAAAAAATAACAATAAAGTCCAACAAAGGTTAATGTTCAAGAATTTCAGTAAAGTGTTTAACTTTCGAAAGATTCTAACAAATTTAGTTAGTGAAAATTAAAAGAGTATTTTTAATGATTTTACAAAAATGCTCTAACGTAGATTAAAATTTCTACACTTTCGTACTTTTGGTGAGATCTTGCCGCTTCTGTCGAACGCGCCTTTTACTCATTTCATTACTTATAGTTACAAGTTTTGTACATGTTCTTAATATAAAAATAAATATGCATTGCGTTGCGCCACTTCGATAAAGCGGCACGACACGAGAACCCTCTCATCGTGGCCGCCGGTAACTACATTCCCGATCCTGCGGAAAGAATGGAAAGCAGTCGACGTCGCCCCAAACACGTCATCTCGGATCCTCCCGATCCACTAACGGTGCTTCTAGGTACTTCAAGCACCGGTCACCGTTCACGTCGAACCCGTCGCTTGCGACGTAGGGCTCGACGAGTAAATTAACCCTCAGACACAGCCCACTGAGTTTCTCGCCGGATCTACTCAGTGGGTCGCGTTTCCGATCCGGTGGTAGATTCTGCGAAGCACGGCTCTTGCTAGGGTTCGTGTTCGCAACTTCGTCAGGTTTGAGCCCCGTGAGCTCACCTACTAGTTAAGGTTCCGCTGACATAGGCTCTCAAGGCTATCAGCTTAGGTAGGGAAAAAAATATTGCGTTCGTAAATCAAAATAACGTGATTAAAGTACTTTTTGCCATGCATACTTCGTAATTACGAAAGTCGATTTATGAATCAATAATAAAAGTAAATCAAACCTTAATTCAAACCTTTTCATGACAGAAATTTTAACGTAACTAGAATTTTTTCAAATGACCATATTAACATAGAAACCAACGGCATACACATTTAATTGGTGAGGATATTCGATTTCGAGTGTCGTATCGTAAGAAAAGTAAGGTGCTTTATGGAACACTCAATGTAACGCATTACACGTATTCCATTCAGATTCGTTCATGTAGCACGTGCTTTACATCGATGATGTGCGTCGCCCCTAACACGTCATTACGGATCCTCCCGAATCCTATAACGGTGCTTTTAGGTACCTCAAGCACCGGTCACCGTCCTCGACGAGTAAATTAACCCATGACACAGCCCACTGAGTTTCTCGCCGGATCTTCTCAGTAGTGGGTCGCGTTTCCGATCCGGTGGTAGATTCTGCGAAGCACTGCTCTTGCTAGGGCCAGTTTTAGCAACACTCCGGTTTGAGCCCCGACAGCTCACCTACACGCTAGGGTAAGGCTGATATAGCCTCTCAAGGCTGATATAGCCTCTCAAGGCTATCAACATAGTATAAAAAAAAGACGTAAGTGGGCATGGAATCAGCAGAGGACCGCAAAACTAGAGGCGCGGATTACATTCATACCACTAAATACATACTAGTACTATTCGTACTAGCTTCGTGTATTTACCGGCGTTTAATCGAGAACCAGCAGCGTCCCGTCTCGCGTACTCGTGAGACTAGCCTTGCGTCTCACAACAGCACTCCGCTTTCATCCTCTGCCGGCTTTATAGCCTCTAATGTCACTTAATTTACCGTCTAGGGCTCACGTGAATCACGCTCGCGAGTTTCATATAAAAAAATTAGCGGTCTTTTTTTTTTCTTTTTGTTTTTTTTTTCTTGAACATTGAAACCGTCATTTTTATGTTTGCGTAGTACGAGCCTCTTTACGGTGTAAACGGGTAGAAGTAATTAGATTGAGATCGCTAGTTTTGGAGCGTGACGTGAAATTCAATGTTTTTTTCTTTTTTTTTAAATCGTTCGCAATGTTTACATTTATTATTACTATTATTATTATTATTTGGGGCATACCATTAATGCATCGTTTCCAAATACAAACCTGTGCGGTGTTGCACGACTTTTATATACAACGATTCGACAGAATAATGCAGGACAGTACTTGGATTGATAATTGGAAGAAGTACCTAGTCAGATCATAAGTATTGTCACACAGTAAAAACTTTTCTTTTAGAATGCTGGCCACAAAAAAGTTTATTGAATTCGAATTTCGAATTGTTCATGAAAATAAAAATGTATACTTTTAGAATTTTACTCATTTTTAAATATGGAGTGGACGCTTAAAGAAGACTGTGTTGCAGTTATTGCGTTGCATCGTTGCGGTTACGCGCCAATTCAANTTCCGGTAACTTTCTTCTTCCCTGATCTTTTCTTACCCGGAGGCCGAAACACGGCGAGCAAGCTAGAGCCTTTAGCTTCGTTAATAATGCACCTAACAGTACTCACTGATATTTTTCTTGCTTCCGAAGTCTGTTTTACTTTTTCCATATCATTCTTCCCCTGTTTTATAATGAAGCAATATACGTCGTACACAATTTTTCTACCTTTTCTTTTGAATACTACACCAGTTTGTCGCGGCATAGTGTATTTTTTATAAAAAATTAACAAACACTCAACATATAGCAATGGCAACAAAGTCAACAAGCAATTATAACAAATAACTTAACGATTAATAACGATAGACTTTTCACTGTACGCAAGCGTACTTTTGGGAGCAAGCGGAACGAAGGCGCGGTGCGGGACGCAAGGTTCGATTGATCTACCAATAACGCGCTCGATACGATTTCCCCTGCCGTCGCGCCTCACCCTCACCACCAAAGTGATCTAAAATTCGGTTCTGCGCAGTCAAGGTCATTTGCTCAAGAAGTTTGCCGGTTACTATATCAGTAATTGAGAAATAGTGTAGCGTTTGCCTTTGCATATCGTTTTTAGACCGGAAAAAAAGATTCATAATACTCATTCATATTAAGGTTACCTAATATTGTCGTATTGGAGGATAAAAATTCTGGTAGTTGTTCCCAAGTTTACATATTATTATGATCCTCAACTCAAGTTTACTTTTATTGCTTACCTTAAGCTGGTGAGGTTGGGCTCACGACTCACCCTTAGGTGTGTACCGGAGCCCATAGACATCAACATCTTAAATACCGACAACCACCTTTAGACATGACTTCTAAGTCTCATTATTTTGTACAACGTTTGTCCCATCCTTCAAACCATTTTAGTACTATTTCACGGCAAAAATAAAGAAATTTAAAATTTAAGAGAAAGTTTAGATATAATCTATAATAATAAGTTGACGTAAGAGTATTATTGATTACCTTTTTATATAAAAACAAAGAGCTCGGATATGTCTTTAACTTAAATGCTACTTAAGTACCTTTTTTTTCAACTTCAAGTCACCACTAACTTTACAAACGGCACTTACACAATTTTCTTACGAAATCCAATTCAAATACGATCACGCTAATTAATAATTAAACCGAATTCTCAACATTAAAAACGAACTATAAAAAAAACTGAAATGTATTAAATTATCCATAGTAGATATTTCAGGCGATCCTTGGGGAGGAGCTTGTCCCAATAAATTTACGTCTCGCGGCTGGCTGCTGCTAATTATAATATTCAATATTTTCATGTTTTTATTCGTATCGAATAAGAAACAAATCTCGTGCGTTAATAATTAAATACGTTATACTTCTTTTATCATATAACGAGCCATTAATTTTCGAGCTATCGCCGAAAGTCTGTATGTAGCCCCTGAACTGGCCGACGGAAATATATTGTCGCAGGACATCGCGTATGTCGTCGGTTTTACTGTCACAATTAATGTGTTTTATATTGTCTGCGCACAAAGTTTTCAACAAATAGTTTTATGCGCGTTAACACCGTTTAAATATTTTATGTGTATCCAACTGATTTGACTGTGTGATGTTTTTAAAAATCGTATTAATAATTTTAGAAAATTTGGCGAATTAAACGTTATGAAAATATTTTTGTGAATTTTGTTACTAGCTAACTTTACGGATGTTTCAGGTAAGAATTTTTTCTACGGATCATTGGAAATCTCTGGCCACCTCCTGGGCCTTTCCACTGTACCTAATATGTCATGTATGTTTTTCTGCAGATGAGGTTTAAAAAAGCTTCTGGCATTGTGTCTATTATCCATTAGCAACGCACACAAGTTTCCTGTCTTCGACTGTATTGGTAATGCATCTTATTAACAATGTTTCAACAGAATCATAACACAGTTGACGAAATTTTTGCGTATGCGGATTCTTCTAAGACTTGGACCTAGTTGAAACTATAGTATGGTGGTCGCAAATTTATTCACTAAGTCAATGATTAGAACTGGGCAAAAAACAGCCCTGCTCGGACTTTGATAGCAACAAAATCTAACAAAACCTATACAAACACTCCTCAAAGCATTTTCAAATTTACCACCATAATTAAAATTGGTCGCCAACAGAAGAAACTATTATGAGCACAACAAATTTTCGTAATCGCGCTACATGACATAACATCTCAACAAAAAAAAACGTTGACGATAAATAAGTCAGTACAAAAACAAGACGAGAGATTGAAAAGAAATGGAAAACGAAATGAAATGTAGACAGATTTGCGAGGTGATTGAATGAGAGACGCAGCTGGCGATATAGCTGGCTGGTCGGAACGTAAAAAAAAAAATGTAATTCCACGGATACAATTTAGTATTTAAACTCTATTTAAAATGAATGACGAATGCGAATTATTCGGAGCGAGTCACGAAAAACACGAAATGAACTTCGTTCGTTTCGAATTTCGAAAATTCATAGTTTGTTCTTCTCTTTTGTGGTTGTTTTATAAAATGATCTCAAAAAAAAAAATTAAAAAATAACAATAAAGTCCAACAAAGGTTAATGTTCAAGAATTTCAGTAAAGTGTTTAACTTTCGAAAGATTCTAACAAATTTAGTTAGTGAAAATTAAAAGAGTATTTTTAATGATTTTACAAAAATGCTCTAACGTAGATTAAAATTTCTACACTTTCGTACTTTTCGTGAGATCTTGCCGCTTCTGTCGAACGCGCCTTTTACTCATTTCATTACTTATAGTTACAAGTTTTTTACATTACTGTTCTTATTATAAAAATAAATATGCATTGCGTTGCGCCACTTCGATAAAGCGGCACGACACGAGAACCCTCTCATCGTGGCCGCCGGTAACTACATTCCCGATCCTGCGGAAAGAATGGAAAGCAGTCGACGTCACCCCAAACACGTCATCTCCCGATCCACTAACGGTGCTTTTAGGTACTACAAGCACCGGTCACCGTTCTCGTCGAACCCGTCGCTTGCGACGAAGGGCTCGACGAGTAAATTAACCCTCAGACACAGCCCACTCACTGAGTTTCTCGCCGGATCTTCTCAGTGAGTCGCGTTTCCGATCCGGTGGTAGATTCTGCGAAGCACGGCTCTTGCTAGGGTTCGTGTTAGCAACTTCGTCAGGTTTGAGCCCCGTGAGCTCACCTACTAGATAAGGTTCCACTGACATAGCCTCTCAAGGCTATCAGCTTAGGTAGGAAAAAAAAGTATTGCGTTCGTAAATCAAAATAACGTAATTAAAGTACTTTTTTGCTATGCATACTTTGTAATTACGAAAGTCGATTTATAATAAAAGTAAATCAAACCTTAATTCAAACCTTTTCATCACAGAAATTTTAACGTAACTAGAATTTTTTCATATGACCATATTAACATAGAAACCAACGGCATATACATTTAATTGGTGAGGATATTCGATTTCGAGTGTCGAGTGAATTGTAAGAAAAGTAAGGTGCTTTATGGAACATTGAATGTAACACATTACACCTGTTCCATTCAGATTCATTCATGTAGCACGTGCTTTACATCGACGATTTGCGTCGCCCTAAGCACGTCATTACGGATCCTCCCGAACCCTATAACGGTGCTTTTAGGTACCTCAAGCACCGGTCACCGTCCTCGACGAGTAAATTAACCCATGACACAGCCCACTGAGTTTCTCGCCGGATCTTCTCAGTAGTGGGTCGCGTTTCCGATCCGGTGGTAGATTCTGCGAAGCACTGCTCTTGCTAGGGCCAGTGTTAGCAACACCTCCGGTTTGAACCCCGAGAGCTCACCTACACGCTAGGGTAAGGCTGATATAGCCTCTCAAGGTTATCAGCATAGGTAGGAACAAAAAAAGACGTAAGTGGGCATGGAATCAGCAGAGGACCGCAAAACTAGACGCGCGGATTACATTCATACCACTAAATACATACTAGTACTATTCGTACTAGCTTCGTATATTTACCGGCGTTTAATCGAGAACCAGCAGCGTCCCGTCTCGCGTACTCGTGAGACTAGCCTTGCGTCTCACAACAGCACTCCGCTTTCATCCTCTGCCGGCATTATAGCCTCTAATGTCACTTAATTTACCGTCTAGGGCTCACGTGAATCACGCTCGCGAGTTTCATATAAAAAATTAGCGGTCTTTTTTTTTCTTTTTGTTTTTTTTTTCTTGAACATTGAAACCGGCATTTTTATGTTTGCGTAGTACGAGCCTCTTTACGGTGTAAACGGGTAGAAGTAATTAGATTGAGATCGCTAGTTTTGGAGCGTGACGTGAAATTCAATGTTTTTTTTTAGCGTTCGCAATGTTTACTTTTATTATTACTATTATTATTATTATTTGGGGCATACTATTAATGCATCGTTTCATAGTACAAACCTGTGCGGTGTTGCACGACTTTTATATACAATGATTCGACAGAATAATGCAGGACAGTACTTGGATTGATGATTAGAAGAAGTATATTATTATTCTAGAGTGCAATCGTTTTGATTTTAATATACCTAGTGTCAAAATAATCTGATAATTATTATTTTCACAACAATTCTAATCTTGTATTATTACAATCGACATTTATTACATCGAAAGTGTGTTTCCAGAGGTCTTTTTTTGCCACGTACCATCCGGCTACGGAATGAGCTCCCCTCCACGGTGTTTCCCGAGCGCTATGACATGTCCTTTTTCAAACGAGGCTTGTGGAGAGTATTAAGCGGTAGGCAGCGGCTTGGCTCTGCTCCTGGCATTCCTCAAGTCCGTGGGCGACGGTGACCACTCACCATCAGGTGGGCCGTATGCTCGCCTACAAGGGAAATAAAAAAAAAAAATTTCCTAGCATTCTTGCAGTTTCCGCCGTTCAAATGAACACACCCAAAATAAGCTTACGTGGGAAACTAGCAAACAATTATTTTTATGGTATATTGGTCGAGAATATTTCCTTCATTTTTAATATCGTTTCCCGAACTACGCGGTCAGCATCGGAAACGAGAACGTACAATTTTAGCTCTTAAGTTTTGTGCGATAGAAGAGCAAATCGCAAAAAAGCCGCACTAATCATTATATTATAGATTGGTCACAATAGAAATAAATGGACGAGTAACAGGTGTATATATCGTTATCGCAATGAAACGTTATTTTGATTGAAAGAAAATAAAACCTAGCAGTTTTTGAAGATTGATTTGTGGCGATTACTATAGTAAAAATATGTTCTACTACGTTAAACATTATGGCGGGTAGCCATCATACAACACAAAGAGATTTGACAGATGCCTGAATCTCGCTTACGACATTTTCAAGAAAAACTTGCATATATACCAGCTCCGAACAACAACATTCTTCCGGTCATCGTTCTCGTCGAACCCGTTGCTTGCGACGAAGGGCACGGCGAGTAAATTAACCCAGAGACACAGTCCACTGAGTTTCTCGCCGGATCTTCTCAGTGGGTCGCGTTTCCGGTCCGGTGGTAGATTCTGCGAAGCACTGCTCTTGCTAGGGTTAGTGTTAGCAACGTCGTCAAGTTTGAGGCCCGTGAGCTCACCTACTAGTCCAGTGACGCTGACAGGATCTCTGTAGACCATCAGCTTGAGTAGGAAAAAAAAAACACTACGCTTACCACTAATACCATTGTACAGTTTTATTATTCGACCTCTTCACATTTTAGGTTTATTGGATTCATAATTGTTTTTGATTATTTGAAGATATTTTATAATTTATTTTAAAACTTTTATACTACACCATAACAAGCTTTTATATTATACTAGAGGTCCCGTAGTAGTCGAAATTCGACTATAATTAATTGGAATTGTAAGTTTGTATACTATTATGATTGTATTTTATACTTCTACTAGCTGACCCGGCAAACGTTGTGTTGCCTTAAATAAGATTTCTAGGGAAATTCTACTGTAGAAAAAAAACCTCATTTAACCACATAATACCTCATTATAAACAAAAAAAATATCCAAAAAATTAAAATAAAAAATAAATGTTTGGGGTGGACAACCATTTTCACTTAGGGGTATGAAAAATAGATAGTAGCCGATTCTCAGACCTACTGAACATACTATTGATACACAAATAAAACCAAAAAAACATGGCTGAAAAATGTATAGTATTGTATAGCTCTCAAATTATATATTAAGTGTATAATCTATGATGTATAGTGAGTAAGTAAGACAGGAGACCGGCTTCGTCCTCATCCCTACTACGTGATGTTTGCTGGATGAGTGGTGACACCTGGCGGGGATAGCTGATCAATTGATAGTTGATCAGTAGTCGACCGGCGAGGGCGGGAGATCAAATTCAATTTAAAAAAAATCATAATTAAAGGAACTTGAAATTATAAACTCTGAATAAGAATTTATCGTACTACAATTATAAAATTTGATTGCCATCTTGCAACCTTATTGCAGATCTGTGCATAGAAAAAAAAATTTTAATCGGGGTGGAAAAATAGGGGTTGATCATATAAGAGTGAAAATTGAGAGTAATATTATGATTTTTTTTATTTTAAGTCATAACAAAATAAAATAAAAAACTTGCCAAAAAAATTAAAGTTTATAATTAACAAATAAAAAATAGCGGTTGATCATAGAGGGATGAAAAATTGAGAGTAGTAACATCAGATTTTTTATTTTAATTCATGACGTAATAAAAAAAAAATGAAAATCTTGCCAAAAAAATTAAAGTTTATAATTAACAAATAAAAAATAGGGGTTGATCATAGAGGGGTGAAAATTTCAGAGTAATATGAATTTTTTTATTCCCACGTCATGACAAAATAAAAACAAAATTCTCGCAAAAAATTTTAAAATTTTTAATTAGCAAATAAAAAATAAGGGTTGATCGTAGAGGGGTGAAAATTTAGGGTTGTATGTATTTTTGTATGCTGTATCATAGAAATTAAAAATTTTGTCTAAAAAATAAAAAATTAAATTTAGGGGTGGACTACCCCTAACATTTAGGGGGATGAAAAATAGATGTTGGCCGATTCTCATAGATACCGGATAAGCACAAAAAATTTCATCAAAATCGGTCAAGCCGTTTCGGAGGAGTATGGCAACGAAAACTGTGACACGAGAATTTTATATATTAGACGAGAATTTTATATATTAGATAATCACAAATAAATATTAACAAAGACAAACAATATTTAATCTCAATTTGACAACAGACGTCAAGAACAAAAGTTTGACAATAAATAGTATGCATGCGTGTGTGCGTCAAATACATGGTATGTAGTGTGTGTAATGTTTTCTTTATTGATTTAATGTATCTTTTATGCATTATTTAAAAAATATATTAGCATTGTGCACTTCTCTATATTCTCTATAAGTGTGGAAAATTTCATACTCCTCCGTCCGCGCAATTTTCGTTAAAAGGGATACAAAGTTTTTGCTTCACGTATTAATATATATAGATTTTAGAGATTCGCTGTGGGTCTCGGGATAATAGAAACACTGCCAGTCCTTTTGATTCTATATTGAAACACACAATTATCTTTGGATTAAGAATTGATTACACAGGATTGATTTTATAATTCTAAATACGTATCAACTGCAGAAAAATGACATTGAAGTTCTATCACTCTGAAGAAGTCAATTACTAATTGTAAAGTACTCTGTAAGTGTTCTAGGTGTTAACACAATTTTAATACTTCGGTGCAAGTTTTATTTATCCCGAACCACAGCGCGTAAAAATACTATAACAGGCTTTCTGGATGTGCCTGAACCAAGGTCATAATGTCTGCTTCAGCTTACCTCAAAACCTAGCTGAATGGTGCCGGAAAAGAGGAGGTTAACATCCTGAAATGAAAAGAAACAAAAGTTTAATCAGTATATTCTGTAATCTTCTTAGTTTAGTGCAGAGTAAAGCTATTTTTAGTAACAAGTCAACAGCAATGCGTTTCGATTTGAAGAGTGATACAAACGTTGTACTATAAAACTGAGATTTATGTAGTCTCAATATCGGGGCGGTATTTACGTTGTTGATGTCTATGGGCATCGGTGACCTTCTAACCCGAGGTGGGCCGTGAATCGTCCAACTATGTAAGCAATATAACAAAAAATCCATAACAGTGAAACATGACAACCCGTTCAGACTAATGCTAAATATGTATATTTGTTTGTTCTTGTTTGTTCTTTTTTTTTGTTGTTGTTGTTGTTTGTTATTCTTTTGTCAATGCACCTACCATGCATTATCTCTGCACCACCCTATGGTCGACTGGAAGAGAATGCCCATGGCATTAAGTCCGCCTGTGTACAAGTTTTGTTTTGTGCATAAAGTAAAAATAAATAAAAAATAAATAAATATATTACGTTTATATTTTTTTTTAAGGGTTTTTATGACCTGGTAACTGAGACCTTTAAGTCATGTCTTATTTTAATTTATATTCATTTTTTTATGAAAAATGATATTATGGAGTGAAATGAAATGAAGATGATTAATTTGAGACATTAATCAATTGGGATGAAATTAAATGAAATGAAATGGGATGAAATTAAATGGGATGAAATAGAATCTCAGTAAAATGGTGGTCATTTACTAAGATTATTTCAATGGACTTTTTGGAGGATCCCGAGAAGTTACGTCCAGCGGCTTTGTTTCATTTTCCCACATTTGTGTACTTTCACAGATATTAAACAGTTAATAAACCACCATTATTACACATTTAAACCCGAAGAAACACTAAATAAACAAAATAAAACAAATCACACGACTTCACTCCTCGCGTTCCCGCCAAAAAGTCCTTACGTTTATAAAACACGTATTTGTGATCACACACGATTGTGTGTATCCTCTGAAATTCTAACGGTAACAAAGTTTTAACGCCATGTGATAAAAGACAGATAGCGCATAGATCGTAAACAAATCAAACAAATTCACTAGTGTAAGGGCATTTTATAAGATAGCAGCACTTTATAATGAGACTTTTTGGCGGGAACTCGAGGAGCTAAATTGTGTGAATTGTTTTATTTTGTCTATTTAGTGTTTCTTCAAGTTTAAATGTGTTATAAAGGTGGTTTATTAACTGTTTAATATCTGTGAAAGTGCACAAATGTGGAAAAATGAAACAAAGCCGCTGGATGTAGCTTCTCGAGACTCCAAAAAGTCTACAGAAAAAGTCTCAGTAAATAACCACCATTTTACTGAGATTATATTTCATCCCATATCATCTCATTTCCTTTAATTTCATGCCAACTGATTAATGTTCCAAACTTCATTTCATTTCCCTTCTTAATATCGTTTTTCATTAAAATAATTATAAAAGATTATAGCATGATACCTTTGCCTTTCCAGTTGGAAAAATAGAACTACTACTACTACTACAACTACTACAAAAAAATACAAAAAAAAACAACCTAAATCTTTAGGTCTGTTATTTACATTTTTGAATTATTATTAGCTAGAAGTGATAGAAGAGTTTTCGGCCTGTCTAATGTTAAGCGGTTACCGGAGACAAATTACCTTACAAAGTTGATGCCGCTCGACTCCACTCGAATAATCTTAATGGCAATAACGATATTTTGTAGCGAGACTACGACGAAATTCACAAAGTACCTAACTTATAATCTCAGGCAGAGGGTAAGTCCAACAATTCCAGCCGAGGAGACAGACAGTCACAAGTAAACAATCAGCTAAATGATAATCCCGAGTATTTGCGTTACAGTACAGTGGCGTTGTTTACATTAGCCGCTCGCTACTCAGTACTCGCGACCGTTCTAGAAAGATTTCACGATTCAAAAATAACAATGCATTCCACGGGAAACGCGTTCGCTACTCAATTTTGGCGACAATCACGTCGGGGTCACCAGTTTGGGGCTTACGACAAAGGGAAGATCTTCCACCGATCGGGTGATATTTGCTCGGTAGACCGACGGGCCGAATGTTGTTGTTCGGAACTTGTATATATGCAAGCTTATCTTGAAAATGTCGTAAGCGAGATTCAGGCATCTGTCAAATATCTTGCGTTGTATGATGGCTACCCGCCACATTCAAAATTGCACTCAACACTAAATAGGCCAGTCTTCCACATTAAACGTTCGGACATACAACTTTATGGATCTGTTTACGATTGTTTTCGTTCCTTATTTATGTGAATCGTTAATGCAACGTGAGAATTATTTTATTACGGCACGAAACGTTTTAAGCTTTCTGCGGCTATCCACACGGCCACTAAACCTGATTAGGTTTAGTAAAAAACAATGCGTTTTCAAAGTTCCGGAAAATACTGTCGATAACATAAGTGAACGTACTTAAATGTTGGGGCGGACAAGAAAGAGGGTGGACAGATTCGTCAGCTCCTAACATCCTACTCGCACTCTTTAGTCTACCAGTGGTCATGACGTTTGCGTCAGAGCCGAATTTTTAAAAATAATTATAGAGCCGAACTTTCAAAATGAAAGTTGCATTTTGAATCCAATGTTTACATTTTCAACTTTACGTTTGATGCTACATTTTTTGACTGAGCTAAGATTAACCAATACAACTAGATCTAACCGATTGAAATTCGGATGGTTTCTGGACTACAACTCATTCTACAGTCACTTTTCACGACTAATTTGGTAACCACCGACGCGTAGATCCTACATACACCCCGAATACAGCCATGGATCTTCTGATGAGGTCGAAAGTAGAGGGTGAGTCTTGATTCTAAACCTTGCTGCTGCATAGCGGCTGCCGGGACCAGTATCGACCTAATATATGGTAATTCGACCACCAGAACTTACGACCGGTACTAGGGGCTAAGGGGATGAAAATAGCTGAATATACTGTTATCGTAGGCTCGCGTCTGCGTTCGCCTACCCGCTTCTACGAATTAATAACCAGACAGGCATAATCAATAAAGCCCTCGTTCTTTAAAATAGTATCAAGGCCAAATATGATTTTTTAAGAAAAATAAAAATGTATTTATTAAAGGTATTTTCTGATATCAGTACTATCGACGCATAATTCGAGTTTTATTTATAAGACGTTAATTTCTATTGATAATACATACAACGATCGAAACAATAAAAAAAAACCGAGAAAACATTACCGAGAACATTATCCGAGATCCGATCGTACATCGTCGATTCTAAAAGTCGTAAAATATAAAATTACATCGAATATTTGCAACGTGCCGCTTATCAGACACCGCCTTGGCGAGAGAGACGCTGGCGCCACCATGAACCGGCCGCGTGGGCAGCCAAAGCAAAAAGCCGCCCGAGCACTGACCGGCATTCCTTCACAAAACCGGTTCCTCTGTTCAATGGAAACCGAACGTGGAGATAACGCAACGAAGTAAAATAAACTTTAAGCGTAACGTACGGTTAAATCAAAACCGTTTGAACGTATAGGTACGTCAGGTAACGCAGATGCGAGATATTATAATCGTGTTACAGGAGTGAAACAAAAAGTTGAATGATTGATTTGAAGTTGAATGCAGGCGGTGACTCTGTACGTTATACAATCATCATATCGCGATTGGTGTGTATCGAAATAAATCGTAGGTATCCTAATGTGTTATATACATGTAAAACTAGACTCGACCTCAAAAGAATTTCGTTTTGGCGGTAGCTTTTGAGCTTTTTTTTCAGCTTCTTAAGCATGCGCGAATTATTTTCTGATAGACATGGGCACATGAGCCAGTCTGTTTTTTTTTAAGAACTACATATCAATAAAAAAAATTCTACCTAATCGCCTGTAGCCTCGCGGGGGTATTCCAGCTTCTCCGGACTGATTGGACATCTGCCGTAAGAAGAGCAGTAAAAAGATCCGACGAGAAACTCACTGGGTTAATAATTGAAGCGGGCGTAGGTACCGTACATTTCATAGCCACGACATTAGCGGGTCTCAGCGTGAATTGATGGTTATTCGGCGAATGAAAATAATAACAAAAATATACTTTCATACTTTCCTTGAATTCGATAAAAATGTATACCAGTCAAACACATTGATACGAATGCCGTGAAACGAAAAAAAAAAAACGAGGTTCGGCAAAGGGCAGGCAGTTAGTGACGTCACAAAGGGACAGCGCGTAGGTAGATATGAGGCGGCGCGGCCCACAGGACTCAGTTCCCGGAATCGACCGAGACCATAAACCGTGCGCAGGAGTTCACAATACCGACTTAAACGTCATTGGGTGAAGATAGTCCGGTTCGAATTTCGAAATTCCAATCCTTTTTTTTTTTAATGAACAAAATTAGCGTTCAGGAATATTCAGAATAACAACAGTCGTATTCTTTGAACTAGTTATAAATTCCAAGTTTAGAGGTTAGGTAAAGCCTTTTTTTTTTCAATGGAAGTGAGACTTCTTTGTGGGTGGCGACATTAATGTGGTGATGTTTACAGGCTGCTTAAAAACCACACCTCTAGAGCGCTCAAAATACCTCTAGTGTTAAGCGGTGTCTCCGGTAATTTCACATTACCACGATCGAAGTCAAACTGGACCTTTCAAACGGCGGTAGGCGGTAATACAAACCCGTACGGGGTAGGTACTACCGCCCTACATTTCCTACCGCGAAGCCGTCATACGTTCGCGTCTCGCGGTGATCATATCATCGCGAAACCAAGCTAAACAGTAAATTACTGAACCGGAATGCGTTAGAACTAGGCAGGGCGGTATCGACATGTGCGGTCTCAGAATACGTCCTACCACCAGTAAAATATACCTACATCTAGAAATCTACTCTAAAACTGTATAATTTTATAACGCTCCATCGGTTCCTTGCTGTTTTTTTTTTTACAAATAGTGTTTTTTTTTTTATTTATTGCTTAGATGGGTTGACGAGCTTACAGCCCACCTGGTGTTAAGTGGTTACTGGAGCCCATAGACATCCACAACGTAAATGCGCCACCCACCTTGAGATAAAAGTTCTAAAGTCTCATGTATAGTTACAACGCCTGCCCCACCCTTCAAACCGAAACGCATTACTGCTTC
The DNA here is from genome assembly GCF_003987935.1 of Bombyx mandarina. The sequence continues at coordinate 1,035,675 of NW_021011533.1, forward strand.
ACGGCAGAAATAGGCAGGGCGGTGGTATCTACCCGCGCGGACTCACAAGAGGTCCTACCACCAGTAAAGGACGTTTAATTTTTTCTAAGAATTAACGATACAAACGTCCCATTGTGTTGAGAAATTCGTAGCTTCAAAGTTTGTAGAGTTTGTACGGATTCAAAACTTTGCGGAAACCTAAGTAAGTATGTATATTTATTCCTTTCATCTTGTTAAACTTGAAGTTCAAGTGTTGATTGCATTTTCCTTCGGAACATACAAAGGCTTTTTTTAATTTTAGAACGTTAATATTTCTTATTTTTGTTTTTCATTATGTATGTCGTCTTGAACGCTTCTTGATTTTGTAGATATTTAACTTTTTTTTGTGGAACCTTATTTTCAGTAAATTTTTAATCTACATACATATTTATATCGTGAATAAAATGAAAAAAGGGCCATGGCTTATAAAAAAAAACAATACCGGGTTTTAGGTATTTGATCCCGAAACATATATAAATGTGTTTACATTTAAAAATGTAATAAAATATATATTTTAATATTTAATATGCGACGAGGATTCCCGAAGCTGTCTGAAGAAATTTCGAATGATAACGAAAGAACATCCAACGAAAGTAGCTATTGAGTGTATGAATGCACAGTATACCCTGATTTCTCATCTCACAAATTCTCCTAGATTATTTACAGCGTACGAAGTTCACTTAAAACCAAACCTTGATGATCATAGATTCGCCCAAAAAGGACCGTAACATTACGATAGAAAATATCAATCCGCGACATCAGTAATTGCACTTTAGCTTTTCACGTCATGCCCTTTCCGACACAGTCGGTGAAATTTGTGCTTCATAATCGTGTACCTATTCGGTCGATACACAAGTCATTCATTAAAAGCAGCACACACGAACTCGGCTAGGTGAAAACACATATGATTAAAGTTTGCCGAGAGCCGAACCGAGTAAGTGTACGCAGCGTTGTGGGAGTTGGAAGTTGATAGGACATTCCGTATTAATTAACTAAATAAGTCTCGTAAAGCGGAGTTCTGAAACAGTCGGCACGTTGGCGACTTGCAAGTTGTCAGTCGCGTGTCAATAAGACAGCAGAGACACGGCGGATTTAAGTATGGGGCCGGGGGTGTCGGGCGTCGCCACCCCAGTGTGTGGTTTCCTTTTGATGTCATCTTCGCGCAAACTTTGCTACGGATCGGCTTTGAGATAGAGAGTCGGAGAGTGACTAATTTGGCCCAGCATTTGATCTCGGGAACTCCGTTGTGTGCGTCTCGCTCGCACCCGCCTTTGCTCGCCGCCGCCGCCGGGAAGCTCTTTGCAAAATTTCGCTTTGATCGCAAAGTTAAATTATATGGGAATTGAGCATTAAATGGATACACATGCGAGGCTTACCTACACGCGAGCCCGGCGCCCGTGAGGTTCGCGCGAGACTCAGTTCGGCCTAGGTCCGACTGACGCGTCCGAAATAAAATACGAGCGAACGTTTGGGCTATCGCAGCGACTTACATAAATTATGAACGCAGAGTCACTTTCAAAGTTATATAAATCTATTTATTTTTTTTTCTTTCGAGAAAACGAGTCTCGTATTTAACTCCGCCTAATTTGCCGCGAGTACGCAGTACCTTTGAGAGCTCCGTTTTTACTAGTTTACGAAACAGATATTTGCGCCCGCCTTCCCTTTGATACGGCACTTTGTGGAGCATTTTACACGAGTTTCTTTTGAGGCCATTCAGACGGTGAGTAACGAAAGGCTGTCTTTGATAAACACGTGCGAGGACTCTTCAGTACTTATTAGGGGTGCTCCCTTTGAAAGTGCTTCTTGTGAAATCTATTTGAAACGTTCACAATATCAAAGCGGCTCCGATGAAAGCAGCGCTAATTAAACTGTCACTAATAAAATTATGAGAAAAATTGAATCTACGAGTGTTTTGTTCTTGATAAAAGGCTCGTGTAATTTCAGATATTTTATTAGGGAAATTCTCGAAAATTAATGCGATGTAGATCAATTTTACGATATTACTTTTTAATTAATCAATTGTGTAATTAAGGACTGCGACGATCTGATATGAAATCATAACTTAAAATAATACGAAGTAACGAAAAATATGCCAACGATTTTATGAACTCAAAACAAACAAAACTACACTATGTATAGTATAATAAAATAAAAACAACTAGATAAGATAAAATTGCATATGTTATCCAAAGGCATAATTAATTAGTACATCTATTGTCGAACAGGTACGCTATTAGAGGGTTATTAATGTCGCAGACACGTTCGTAAAGTCAAAGACGAGTCCACAAAGTGGCGCCTTTGTGGATGCCGACTCTTCGGGTAATGCGGACTGTATTCTGAACTCACTTCGAGCAACAAACTCTTTGTGTCGCGACACCTTCACGATGTACTGCGCGAATAATACGTCCTTTTTAAACCAAATAAATAACTACGTTTTGTGAGGATTTATTAATGTTGTTCCTTGAGAAACTTTTCTAACGGTGGAGGCTTGTGGGCTCTATGCAAGAACCTCTATGGAAAGTGCATTACTAAATTGTTTAGATGTATTATACACTTATGGCATTTCCTTTATGCCATCAATCCACCCGCTATCGGAGTAAATTTCAACGTAGTCTGGAATTGACTCATTTCCTCTTTTTTTTCTCCTACCTATGCTGATAGCCTTGAGAGGCTATTTCAGCTTCTCCTTAACGTGTAGGTGAACTCACGGGGCTCAAACCGGAAGTGTTGCTAACACTGACCCTAGCAAGAGCCGTGCTTCGCAGAATCTACCACCGGTTCGGAAACGCGACCCACTGACAAGATCCGGCGAGAAACTCAGTGGGCTGAATTTCCTCGATGTTGCTGCGGCGTTATGACAATGAGACATCCTTCCTCCACTGGATTTTCCAAACAAAAAATACGAAATTTCGTCTTTTTTAGTATTAGACAGCTTCTCCGTGGTCCTTGTACACCTCAGTCTATACAATAGTTACTACTTTTCAACATACAGACGATGTTCAAAGGCAAATGAACAAATTGATACGCAATTTTGACTCGTCTACGTAATACACAGGAGAGTACTTAAGTGTATTAGTCGTTGAAGGGCGATATGGACTAATAGTAATGGTGTCACCGTTCTACCCATATCTTTATACACTGAGTTTCTCGGTGGATCTTTTCAGGGGGTCGCGATACCCATACGGTGGCGAAGCACTGCTCTTGCTAGGGCTAGTGTTAACAAATTCTCTCAGGTTGAGCCCGTGAGCTCACTTACTCGCCGGGCGTAGAAAGAATAGCCCTTGAGTTGTCAAGGAATAGGTACCAAAAACAAAAAAACGATTTCTGACACGAAACAATCATCATACATTCCGGTACCCTAAAAATAGCAGAAACTTGACTTTGTTCTCAAATTGTACCGCAAACAATTTGAATATTATGACTTCAGTAATATGGGTTTATTTGTTTTTTATAAATAGGTAACAATAGGTCGAGAACCAACTGAGATTAACTATGTTTAAAAAAATTGCCCAAAAATATAAAAAAAAATACATGTGTGCAATTCACACGTGGTAGAAGTGAAACCTTCCAAAATTAAAATACAATTATCCTAAACGTCTTAAGTATATGTAAAATTTTGTCATTAGTAAATAATTGTAAGGTAGCGCCCTTTGTGAATTGATATTTTAATTTCACGTATAATCCTAAATTAAAATCCACTACAAGAGCTTTCATACACACGTTAGTATTAAAAAATCTCACAGATGGCGCTGTATTAAATAGTATGTATATTTCTGTCTCATTCTTTGCTGGCTTCATCCTACACATTTTTGTATTTGTGTCTCTTACCTGTCGTTTTTTCCGTTGCATCCGGTTTGAAATCACAACGATTCTAAAGAAGTTTTCACTTCAATAGTCCATAGACTAAAATATGAAGAAAAGCACTGAGACACTATATCAAAGTCTTAATGACATCAAAATCATTCCATGGTTGTGGAAGTCGTGCGTGAACCAAGTGCTAGCTAGGTACTTATATCTTTAGAAGAATTGGCAGCTGTCTGTTTACATCTTGTTATTATCCGCGCAATGCAATTGAGACTACGAACAGATGCTTCAATATGGGTGTAAGCTGGTTTTTTACTGGTGGTAGGAACTCTTGTGAGTCCGCACGGGTAGGTACCACCACTCTGCCTATTTCTGCCGTGAAGCAGTAATGCGTTTCGGTTTGAAGGGTGGGGCAGCCGTTATAACTATACTGAGACCTTAGAACTTATATCTCAAGGTGGGAGGCGCATTTACGTTGTAGATGTCTATGGGCTCCAGTAGCCACTTAACACCAGGTGGGCTGTGAGCTCGTCCACCCATCTAAGCAATAAAAAAAAAGCTTTTTCAATACCCTTGACCAATGACATCCGAATAAATAGCTCCAGGGAGTAGAGAAGTACGTCCATTTACCAAAAATCTGCGAAATAAATTGAAAAAAAAATGTAATCGAATCTCATACCAGAAAATCGTTTCTAAGAACATGTCGAATAATTAAAAGACCTCACTAATTTATGAATTGCAATCACACCTGTTGTTGGAACACGAACGAAAACAGAAGAAAGAAATGAAAAAAAAAAAAAAACACGAAACAGATTACGAAACACTAAATTTAATTAGAAAGAAATAAAAAACGAAGGCGAACGTTACGAATTGGTAGGAGGATGGAGCGCGACAAAGGAAAACACACGGCCCGCAAAAGGAAATTCGGAGCATTGATATAAACGAAATTTAAATTAAGTACAAAAGGGAAGGAAGATGAAAAAAATCCTTTCATCGNAAAAAAAAAAAAAAACACGAAACAGATTACGAAACACTAAATTTAATTAGAAAGAAATAAAAAACGAAGGCGAACGTTACGAATTGGTAGGAGGATGGAGCGCGACAAAGGAAAACACACGGCCCGCAAAAGGAAATTCGGAGCATTGATATAAACGAAATTTAAATTAAGTACAAAAGGGAAGGAAGATGAAAAAAATCCTTTCATCGAGAGGCTCTCATCCCCGAAGTCAGAGGGAACGGCTACATCAAAGACACCTCTGGTCTTATCTGAATGAAACCGAGTTTGGGAAATTAGCACGGGAATTCTCTCAAAGATACGTCGATCTCTAAGTTCAAAGACGTCGCGTGCGCACCCTTTCAACGTTACATATGTTTGCATAATTTCGTTCGGGCCTCAGCTCTGTGAAGGACCTTTTGATATTTTAGATGACTCTAACAGCATTCACCCTTTTTCTAATTGTAAGTGTATGACATAATCGTTTGAACATTTTCTACCGCAAACAAAGCTTTATTTGAGCCATTCCGCAAGTGCTGTAGGAAATCGAAAACCATTATCAAAGCTTCTTTATTTATTGCATAGATGGGTGGACGAGCCACATCCCACCTGGCGTTAAGTGGGTACCGGAGCCCATAGACACCTATAACATAAATGCCGCTACCCACCTTCAGATATGAGTTCGAAGGTCTTAGTGTATATTATGTAGTTACAACGGCTGCCCCACCCTTCAAATCGAAACCCATTACTGCTTCACGGCTGAAATAGGCAGGGTGGTGGTACCTACCCGTGCGGACTCATAAGAGGTCCTCCCACCAGTAATTACGCAAATTATAATTTTGCGGGTTTGATTTTTACTACAAGATGTTATTCCTTTACCGTGGAAGTCAATCGTGAACACTTATTAAGTACGTATTTCATTAGGAAAATTGAACCCGCCTGGGATTCGAACACCGGCACCTACATCGCTAGATACGAATGCACCGGACGTCCTATCCTTTAGGCCACGATAACTTCAAAAAAAACTTGCAGCGTTACAAAACTTGGCCTATATAGCAACTTCTTTAAGTTTCTGATTTTAAATCACTAAATAAAACTATTATTTAGTAAAGTTAATTGTAATACAATTTCAATCTGTGAGTACCTATAGCATTTCATAGAAATTACGATTGTTTTAATTTAATTAACATTCATTAACGACTACTTTTTAGATAGCTTTTTTATTAGTGTCCGGTTGTCTCTTTAGATTTTGTCTGTAGGTAACGAGTGGGCGGTGAACTTATCAGTTCATCTCGACTATTAAAATACGAAAACTCGACTTCTATTTGGAGCATTCAAGAGTTAGCTAGTATGGGGTATGTAAGAATCGAGACAGTTTTAGGAGAACTTATTACTTTTTTTTTGTATTGCCCTTGTAGGCAGACGAGCATACGGCCCACCTGATGGTGAGTGGTTACCGTCGCCCATGGACTTCAGCAAGCCGCTGCCTACCGCTTAATACTCTCCACAAGCCTCGTTTGAAGAAGGACATGTCATAGCGCTCGAGAAACACCGTGGAGGGGGGCTCATTCCATAGCCGGATGGTACGTGGCAAAAAATATCTCTGGAAACGCACTGTGGATGACCGGAGTGGCTCCAGGTAGTATGGCTGAACTATACTCCGGTGGCGGGCGGTGCGATGGTAAAAACGAGACGTTGGTATCATCTCGAACAATTCCTCAGAGCACTCCCCATGGAACATGCGGTACAAAATACAGAGGGAACCGAAGTCCCTTCGCAGACCCAGAGTTGTTTAAATTCGTAAAGAAAACCAAGACGCGGCTTTCATCAAATTTTTTGTTTCGTTTTCTTTATTGCTTAGACGGTGGACGGGTGGACGAGCTCACAGCCCACCTGGTGTTAAGTTACCGGAGCCCATAGACGTCTACAAAGTCAATGCCACCCACCTTGAGATATGAGTTATAAAGTCTCAGCATAATTACAGCGGCTGCCCCACTCTTTGAACCTAAGCACATGACTGCTTCACAGCTGAAATAGGCAGGGTGGTGGTACCTACACGCGCGGACTCACAAGAGGTCCTACCACCAGTGATTGAGCAAATTATAATTTTGCGAGTTTGATTTTTTCTACACGATGTTATTCTTTCACCGCGGAAGTCAATCGTGAACATTTGATAAGTACGTATTTCATGAGAAAAATTGGTACCAAACCTAAAAAAATGATGACAAATGATCTAAACCCCAATCGTTCAGTCCTATCGTGTGGAGTAGTAGCCCGTGGAGTCTGGTTACTCATAATTTACAGTCGTGGTGGTGAGTGGCGACCGATAACAATGATCTTAAGTTATAACAGTCAGACCGCGATGCGCTCGCCACAAGCCGTAATGTATGCCAATAAAAAATGTTTTTCACCTCAACGGTTTGTTGACACGCAACAAAACCGAAAAACATCAAAGGACCGCGCCGTTTAATTGGTTTATTTATATACTTTATAGTTTTTTTTATTTTACATTGACACGCTCATGTTAATGAGGTGACGTGTGAAGAATAACTAACATACGTGTTAATTAGAAGTCACATGGAGATAACGTTATTTTGTATAATGTTTTTTTTTTTTTTCAAACCAAGTAAGGTGTCGAAACGTTTTTATTAATCGCCCTAATTAGGTAAATGGGCTCACTGTTCAATTTGAGACATAAAGTGGAACTATGAATATTAAGTATGAGTAGATCGGAACGAAAATTTTCTCCTCAGATGTAGGTGAGATTGTATTACACACTTACACACATCAGTATATATAATTAAAAAAATAGTAATACCAGAAAATATCGGAAACACGTTTACGAACTATTATAGACAATTTGACTCTAAGCTAGGATTCTTTGAACTACGGGCAACTAGAGATTGATCTTATGCATACTTCTATCAAATTTAGAGAGAGAGAGAGAGAGAGAGAGAACATACTTTATTGCACGCCAAAACACTAATAACATTAGAAAACAGTCAACAAGCAGATACATTTGTACAATAGGCGGTCTTATCGCTAAAAGCGATTTCTTCCAGACAACCGTTTAACTAATAGAAATTCTTCAGAATAACAAATTTACGTATCGATGTATATAAAAACAATTTATGATAACCTACTTCACTTTCTATTTAACATAACTGTAAGAAAGCTCTACCTACATGCTTATTAGAAGTGATCGATTTATTCAACCCGATCTAGGATGGTATGACCCGAAATAAAATTTTATTTCGTCAATTCCATTCTGTTAGATTTACAAAGCGGCTTCCAAGACGTTCTCTATAGTCCTGATTTCTACGTAACGCAAGACGGGTGGTGATAATACCGTCTACTCATCGACAGTCCTGATCCATTAACGGTGCTTTTAGGTACCTCAAACACCGGTCACAGTCCTCGCCGAACCAGTCGTTTGCGACGACGGGCTCGACGAGTAAATTAACCCATAGACACAGCCCACTGAGTTTCTCGCCGGATCTTCTCAGTGGGTCGCGTTTCCGATCCGGTGGTAGATTCTGCGAAGCGCTGCTCTTGCTAGGGCCAGTGTTAGCAACACCTCCTGGTTTGAGCCCCGAGAGCTCACCTACTCGCCCGATTACGCTGACGCCTCAAGGCGATCAGCTTAGGTGGGAAAAAAATAATCGACAGTTCTAAAATAGAATAATTTCATTCGTGACGCTTCGCTTTCCTATGTTTTCTAACACCACGGATAGTGAAAAAAAAACATGCCAATCGCAACCTTATTATAGTGGGTTACGTATTATTGTCGTTCCATTCGGTTCGCTCAATTCGTTGATAAAGGTTTTATGGAAACAAACGCGTAACGTCGACGATTCCGACACATGGAAACGTTCGCGGCGCGTTGATGTCTTTTCTTTATGAACAATACGTATGGAAAAATAACGGAAACACCATAAATATATACGTAATAACATAGTACATTCAATAGTATTATTTGGAAAATTAATATGGGATATGAAAAAAAATAAAAAACGAATATACATAGTTCGAGGATCAATTTTATTATACTTTAACAATATTTTTATTTAGAAAAATAAAAGAGAAGCAAGGTCGCCGACGTGACAAAATCCCCAATCCAAATAAAAATTATAAACAATAATTAAAAAGTGTCTCCAACAAAAAATCCACTAAAAACGCATTATTAAAAAAAAAAGACTGACAGCCATTTTACAAAGACTATACGTGGACCTGTGAGTTCCCCACTTAGTACATCTTTCGTGACCACATTTGTATATATTTCATATATATATTAACACAACGTTCATACTTGATGCATTTATTGATTTTAGCTGTAGCGTTATCAAAACGAGTGTCAGTATTAGAACAAACACAGATTTATAAAATCACTTGAAATAGTCCAAAAAGTAATTACTGTATTAATGAGTTCAGTGATGCATATATAAACAACAGGCGGTATTTTTAGAAGAACAGGGAAGATCAATTCTTATACTATTTCTCCGATCCTATTAAATTTCAATATGGATGAATGGACCGGACCATGTTACGCCGACCGGGCGTTGCTTACCTGTGCGATAATCACGAACACTATCCTAATATTAACACGTTCAACTCTATGACAGACACCATGTCTTCAAAGCATACTTTACCCTAGGGTCGCACCAATAGATCAAGAATCGTCCAAAAACTGTTGAGGTGTTTTCTCACAAATATTGTCAAGAAATCAAATTTACAAATCAAATATCAAAAATATTGTACTATATTGTATATATTGTACTGGTGGGTCAGCACGGGTAGGTACCACAACCCCGCCTATTTCTGCCGTGAAGCAGTTATTGCGTTTCGGTTTGAAGGTCGGGGCAGCCGTTGTAACTATACTGAGACCTCAGGATTCATATCTCAAGGTGGGTGGCAGCATTTACGTTGTAGATGTTTATGGGCTCCAGTAACCATTTGCACAAGCATAGGTAGAAAAAAAAGAAGAAAAACGGTGGTAGTATCAGCGAAGCGCTGCCCTGGCTAGAGCAGATTTTAGCAACGCCTCACAGTGATCACCAGTGAGTTCGTCCACCAGTCACAATGAAGCCAGAATAGCCCCTTAACGCTATTGGCAGATAGGTAGACAAAAAAGTATGTATTCATAAGTCTTTTAAAAATCCCAATATATAATTAATAGTTTAAAAAAACACGCTTTTATAGAAAATCTAACTAAAAAATAGAAAATAAATACTAATAAATTTGAATTAAAGATAGTGTAAGAAAAAATGATTTTTTTGTAAAAAAAAGCGTGGGGTGCTTTTCAGGATATTATCAAAATAACCCTTCTACTCATATCTGTTCATAAAATATTTACAAGTACTGATACCATGCACCCTACACTTTTTTCTTACACTATTTTTAATTCAAATTCATTAAAATTTATTTTCTATTTTTTAGTTGGACTTTCTATAAAAGCGTATTTTGTCAGTTTTTTTAAACTATTACTATTTATTTTTCATTTTTAGTTGTATTTAATATTTTTTAATTTTCTTTTTTTCAGTGATTTTTAAATATTGAATTGTCATCGGTCCCTAACAAGTATATCAAATTTCGAGTTAATCCGACGTTTTGAAGGGGTTCAAAATCATGTTCAAAGATTCTGTTACATACTAACAACATACATACGTCTGAAGCTAATAAAGCGTATTAAAAATAGTACTAAGCAAAGAATCGTGAACTTGTTTCACTTTTATTTAGAATCGGTTAACAATGGTTCAACGACTGTTACTAATGCTGACTGATAAAAAGCAATTTTTTTTTTATTGCTTAGATGGTTGGATGAGCTCACAGCCCACCTGGTGTGAAGTGGTTACTGGAGCCCATAAACATCCACAACGTAAATGCGCCACCCACCTTGAGATATAAGTTCTAAGGTCTCAAGTATAGTTACAACGGCTGCCCCACCCTTCAAACCGAAACGCATTACTGCTTCACGGCAGAAATAGGCGGGGCGGTGGTACCAATCCGCGCGGACTCACAAGTAATTACGCAAATTATAATTTTGCGGGTTTGATTTTTATTACACGATGTTATTCCTTCACCGTGGAAGTCAATCGTGAACACTTGTTAAGTACGTATATCATTAGATAAATTGGTACCCGCCTGCCGGATTCGAACACCGTTGTCGCATCGCTCGGTACGAATGCACCGGACGTCTTATCCTTTAGGCCACGACGACTTCATATCATCTAAATTACATTTAATTTTCGAGCCTGACCTGCAACTTTCAATTGACACCGTTTGCGTACAGAATAAACCAACCCAAATAAACCAATCTAACAAATCACATAGAAAAAAAAATGTATGCAGACACAGACATGTCAAAAATACTTGCACAAAATAATACCTACTTAAAAAAATGCTAACTAATTTACTACTGATGCTAATCTTTATCTCACAATTGTTACTTACCTGGACATTAAATCACGATAATTTATCTAAAGTTTCTAAATGGTAACAATATCAACATAAAAGAAATTTATTAATCTATAATATACAAATACTCGATGCAGGACTATTTATAACTCAAAGTAATACTAACTAAAAAAAAAAATTTTGATTATAATTTGCTACATTGTATAATTTATACTGGGAATGGTTCCAAACAATTTCCACCCTTCAAATAAACCCTAAAACAAAGACTAATGTACTCAAGAGGCGTTGTTAACAAAACTGAAACAATTCGACAAAAGGCTTATTCAAAATCGAAAATCATAACATTTTACTAAGTCTATTGTTTCAGAACAATACGTACGCAAAACAACGAAAACATTACCAAAAGAAATATAGGGCTATTAATAAAAATAAAAAAAATTACAAGGCAAACTATTCTGGAACTAAAGGCTACAGTAATTACTGTCTACTTTTGATCATACCGATAAATCGACGACGGTGAGCCCGAAGTCAAAACTCACACTTGTTAGTTCCTTGTTAGTAAAATAAGTTCAAAGCGTATATATATACCTGTCCTTAATTATTTGCGTATTAGCAATCCATTTATATATTACATCAAAATCCAATGCAGTACACTAAACACACTAATAATATTAAACACTAATTTAAAATCTATGTTGTATTATTATGAAAAAAAAAAACAAAAGAGTATGGACTAGTTTCGAAACACAACTAAACTCTCTCGATCGAGTCGCGAATGTTTTACTTGAAACTTCGAAAGCGACCGCCTTTCACGAAAGTTCAGGAGCAACTGTCAGAATTGAGCTTCAAAAATGCGCGCGCTGCACGTGGTCTCCAAAGAGGGCGGAGCGAAACGAATACTAGACGAGCGATTGGCTAAATCGGTTCTTTGATCAGTCGCCGACGACTAACTACATCGCTTTGCGCCTTAATCTCGGTAGTAACGTCCTTTTAAAACAGGTAATTTTATTACAAAATAAAAAAACGTGGACGTACTTTTTATGGGCAGTCGAGCAAGAGTCGCCGCGTAAAGCGAAGCCTCCCGGGGTTGCGGCCCGGTCATATTTTCCACATGCACGCCGCAGACGGTCCGCAATGCAATCTCAATAATACATTACTGGGTCAGTTGCTATCAAAGGCTTATACCGAAGCCTTCCTTTTGAAGTATTAAATCGCTTTAAAAATTCTACGCGTGTCTTTGATGGAGACATCAAAGGGCTTTAAATATGAAAAGTAACTTTTGAAATACACAAGACCTTTGTCGTAATGAATATTGTACATTCAGAGACTTTCATCTTTGATCTCGTGTACTCGTCGTCGAGGACTCAGTCTAGTAGAAAAGTCTTCGAGTAACTAAATTATTGTAATTAAATGAAACTTTGTGTAGGTAGGTTTCTGTAAGTTTCGACATTTCAATAAGACGAGAGAGCCATATAATAATATATTGAGAGCTCGTAAAACACCGGAGGGTATTTATTCGTAGCAGTGACGTTACGAACAAACTGCGGCGGGTAGCGAGTACGTAGCGCAAGTGGTAACGCGGCTATTGCGATCGCTGATATTAATAAACCAGCGCAGAGAACGCCGCCTGCACCCGCCGGCGCCGGCTCGTCTCAGCCTGCATTATTACTCCGCGCACACATATACCCCTGCTCGCACACAAGTACGCGTCACATATAATGTCAAAGGGTGAGCACGTCTCCTCACAAAGCGTAAGTGCAACCACTAAAAGCCAATCCTAAGTTTTATTGATACACATTGTATTGCGACAAAGTCTCCGCCGGCGAGGGCCCGACCCACCCCACGCGCCACACAAAGACAATATCGCGACGTCAAAGGAGCGACCGTCCCGCGAACGGGTGGCGCTCCCCCCGCCCCGCCCCGCCCGCGCCGCCCCAAGGAAATGAAAAATTAAATTGTCAACACATTTAATATCTGCGAAAACGTGCACGGCGTCGCCTTTGAGCGCGTTTCCTTTGCGGAGCCTCCGCGGCTCCAGCTTTAAGCATTAAAATTTCAGTCGTAAAATTGAAATTCTGTTTAAGTTTAATTAGACGTCGCGGACCGAGTTCGAAGTCGCATTAGATCAGTAGCGCTAATGAGGCCCGCGGTGAGCACACGTCACAGGTGCGAGTGGAGCCAGGAGTGGCGCGGGAGGGAATCACCCGACACCCCCTCGCGTTTGATCGACGCCGCCGCTTTGACAATTATTAAAATTTGCCTCGTACCTCTCGGGCCTCATCTTTTTCCGTCGCCTCGATTACGCTACGGGTTTGTCTCATTAGGGCTTTTGTATGGTATCGCGGGATCCCCTTTGATGTGAGGCGCGGAGGCGCAGGGCGGCCGTGGTCCACCTGCACTTTTATTGTTCGCGCCGAATTAGTACGCTTCACTTTGAGTTGCCTCTTTGCGATTAGACTGGGCGCCGCTATTTGACCTTTGAACGCAGCGTTCTGAAACGTTACACGTTTACTTGTTTGCGGACTGGAGTTTAATANTTTTGTATGGTATCGCGGGATCCCCTTTGATGTGAGGCGCGGAGGCGCAGGGCGGCCGTGGTCCACCTGCACTTTTATTGTTCGCGCCGAATTAGTACGCTTCACTTTGAGTTGCCTCTTTGCGATTAGACTGGGCGCCGCTATTTGACCTTTGAACGCAGCGTTCTGAAACGTTACACGTTTACTTGTTTGCGGACTGGAGTTTAATATTAATTTCATTATTATGACACGATCGACTACAAAGGACTAAAAATAACGTTCATCGTTCGGTCAGGCATAAAGTAGGTGATGTAACATATTGTGTTTGCGTGATGTGGATCGGTTGAAGTTGTTTGTAAGGGGCGAGGCGGGCGACATTCGCGAACATTCGATGCCCCTTTATTACTTCTCTTCCCTTTGTACGAGCATTACCATCATCAAGCGTAAGTTTCCAATAATCATAATTAAAACTTCAAACAAACGATAAATTTTCGTATCTACGAATTTTTCGACGCACATCTCGTTGACAACAAATGTTGATATTAATTTTTATGTAATGAATTTCTTTAATGCGGTGTTCCGTTGCAGGTTTATTGATAGCAATCGTCACGTAACACAAGAGCGTTATGCGCGGGGCTGTTGAGTTAATCATAAACAAACGCACCTTTCTAAATGCAACCGGAAAAATTAATAAATTCTTATGCACTGCAAATTCAGTGGATTCTATTAAAACATAAAGCGGTTTTTTTGAAATATATTATCTACAAGTGCATTGTTTTAATTTATAATTAAGTTTCATGTTTTTTTTTTTTAAATAACATGTTAATTGACCATTCATTCATAAAAAAAAAACATCTCAATTTAAGCTGCAATAGCTAATTAATAATGGGTCATCTCGTCTCGATGTTGGAATATACAACAAAACTCAAATAAAACTACAAAAATTACTAACAACAGGAAAAGACTAATTTACAAAGCGAGTAGCTCACGCATTAAATAAAAAGCTAGATATATTCAAAATGACGCTTTGTAGGAAGATAGATGAAAGGGAATTTTCTGTTTGTATTAGAAGGTAAAATAAGAGAGAGCAACACACAAAGGCTTCTTTGGACAGAGGACCAAGTGACGTCGCATTTATATTGTTCTGATTAAAAACGTGTTTACGTAACTGTTTTGTTTGTGTATTATTTGTGAATTTATAAAGCAGGCTTTTTGGCGCCCAACGTGGAGCGAAAAATTCGAAAACTATTTAAGTTTTTATAAATAATTATATACTATTTTAGTATTATTAATTTAAATTTTTAATAATAGGGTATCTAATCCTAGTTTTTAATAAAAAAAATTAATTCATAATTCAATATAAAATTTTCATAAATTAAAATTTCACTTAATAATTTAGATTTTAATTTTATTATATAATCTATTATTAATTAATTCCTAAAAAAATTTAATTTAATTTTTGTATAACCGCAACTGCTAGCACAAAATTTGTTAATCTTTGAATAGACCTCTTTAATATAAACTATGTATTATTACTGTAAGAGTTCATCACAAATAGTTATCTTACAGTGTTTTATGTTTAAATACTTTTTTTTTAATCCAATACGTATGAGCAAAAATAAAAATAAGAACTGTTACGTCAGTTGCAATCGTGTAAGTTCACGGGACATCCGAGTCCTTGACCGAGGTTCGAAGGCAGTAACTCCGCGAGAGACGAAGTTGACAGGGCGCGAGGACACAAAGCTCTTTGTTGTGCCGGGCGTCGCCTTCTACCTTTCATTTTCCGCCGCCGCCCTTCAAAAACCAATATTAGGGTTCCCACGATCAACAACAACATTGCCATAATTTATTACACGCTTTTTGAACTGCGTTATACTATTAAGTTGATGGTTGTAAAACAAATAATAAATGTATCTAAGTTAGTTGTAATACATAATATGTATGTAAATAAAGAATCAGGGCCCTAAATACTGTTCTTGGGTCCGCGGTTTCCGCTTTCAACTCTGTGGACTGTCCAGTCCCACATACCCCGTGCGCCCCCTAGACGCGGGGACCTCGTAGGAGATTCGGCCCCCGGCTCAGAAAAAAAAGGTAACAATTTTTCTAATGAAATCCGTACTTAACAAATGTTCACGATTGACTTCCACGGTGAAGGAATAACATCGTGTAATAAAAATCAAACTCGCAAAATTCTAATCTGCGTAATTACTGGTGGTAGGACCTCTTGTGAGTCTGCACGGGTAGGTACCACCACCCTGCCTATTTCTACCGTTAAGCAGTATTACATTTCGGTTTGAAAGGTGGAGCAGCCGTTGTACTGTACTGAGAAAAGTTAGAACTCATATCTCAAGGTGGGTGGCAGCATTTACGTTGTAGATGTCTATTGGCTCCAGTTCCCACAAGTGGCCCACGAGCTCGTTCAAACATCTAAGCAATAAAAAAATATACAATATTTCCGAGCACCACAACGTAATCAAACTATAATTCTTACAAAGTGCATGAATTAGTTATTCGTATTATCTAATAATATGTTTTCAAGTGACATCCCTAATCATAGTGCATTCTGTTTGATGTAAAGAGTATTCTTAGGGCGAGACCGTTTTTCAACTTCTTAGTAAATATAATACAAATATCCTTTGTTTTTACTAACAATTGTGGCAAGACGGTGTTCTATTAAATTATTTCGATTCTTCAGATCTTCTTATGGCAGATTATTTATTCGCTTAATTTAAACTATTATTAAAAATACAGTTGAACTCTTCCCCGTGGAGTTTCCCAGAGCGCCAGCAAGTAATTTTTTTTTTAAAAATGAACTTTGAAAAGAGAGTCGCAGTAAATATTGGCCAAGAGTTTCGGTGACCACTATCAAGTAGACCACATTGCTGGCTTGCTTTCGAAGGTGTTAAAAAGCTTTTTTGATCTGTCGACTTATTACTTTGCTGATCATTCATCTTTTCTCACTATCAAAAATAAACATAAATCGAAGGTGTGTACCTACTTACTTACCTACATATTTTATTTATAACACCTGTCTATAAGGCACAAAAAAATATGTGTGGTGTCGTGGGACATCGGATAGGAAAGAAGTTCCTTATTATAAAAATATTAATTTTAAGTTCTATTCGAGGTATATCTATACTAATATTATAAAGAGGAAAGATTTGTTTGTTTGTTTGTTTCGAATAGGCTCCGAAACTACTGGACCGATTTGAAAAATTCTTTTTCCATTAGAAGCCGACGTTGTCGCTGATGAACATAGGCTACTTTTTTAATTTTTTATTTATTTTTATTTTTTGGTTTCATTTGTGTTTTAATGTTTCCGAAGCGAAGTGAGGGCGGGTCGCTAGTAGAAAATAAAACTGGAGGTTTCGCAACAACCCACGGTCATTCGGTAATGTGCGAACTTATTGTGGTACACTTCATTCATGGTTGTTTGCATAAGAGTTAGTGTATTGCGCAAACGAACGCTCTGAGATCGTGGTCAATGAATGATAAACAAAATGTTATTTTTTGTACGTTATTACAAAGTTAAGTCGTACACTGTGTGCATTACTAATTTGTACGTTATTACAAAGTTAAGTCGAACACTGTGTGCATTACTAATAAAAATCTTACGTTACGGACGTTTTATCCCGGTTAGGGCACCCCTCCGCATCGTCCCATAAGGAACTTCGTTCCAATATGTTTATAAATAACTATGTTTAATTTTATGAAAACTAGATCTTTTCAGATAGATAATTTTTAAAACTTAACCCAATGAACATATTGCACGACGCAGCGGAAAAAACATCAGAATTACAAACGTAACGAAACGGAAAAAACCTCCAAATAAATTTTATTGAAGCTATTCCAAGTCTGTTCATTGTCAATTTAAATTTTCCCTGCGATCGACCGGGGGAAGACGAATCACTCAAGTCTCCGCTCAAGATTGAAATAGTAATTCGGGCGGGCCTCGTGCACTTCGCGATGCTAAGTAAACTGAGCCGAACGAATGCGAAAGCAAACAGAGAGGCATATAGAAAATAGTAAGCGAATATGTTAATATATCAATCTTTACTTATTTTGTTTATAGAGAGGTTTTTTAGAGGCTTTGCTAGTGTGTCCAAAAGAGAGTCGTCGTCGCCTAAAGGATAAGACGTTGCATTCGTATCTAGCGATGCAAAGGTGCTCGAATTCAGCTAGCGGGTACCAATTTTTCTAATGAAATACGTACTTGACAAATGTTCACGATTGACTTCCGCGGTGAAGGAATAACATCGTATAATAAAAATCAAACCCGCAAAAAATTAATTTGCGTAATTACTGGTGGTAGGGCCTCTTGTGAGTCCGCACGGGTAGATACCATCACCCTGCCTATTTCTGTCGTGAAGCAGTTGTGCGTTTCGGTTCGAAAGGTGGGGGGGCAGCCGTTGTAACTAAACTGAGATTTTAGAACTTACATCTCAAGGTGAGTGGCGAATTTACGTTGTAGATGTCTATGGGCTCCAGTAACCACTTAACACCAGGTAAGCTGTGAGCTTGTCCACCCATCTAAGCAATAAAAAAAGAGGTCCCTCAGAGAATCTTGCTGGGATCGCGTTAGTGCAATTTGGGAAGGAACAGATGTTAAAATCACCATAAAATGTAGGCCAATTAATTAGTTCATTGAAACTGCGAGTCCACCTATTCTTCGGACATCGTGACCAGTTTTAAAATTCGCCACCGCCAATCTTATGGAACCTTTAGGGACTCCTAAGTATTATTTATATCCATTATAAGGCAGTTAAATATCCGAAAAAGGCTCTCTTCTATCTGCCGGGAACGTGTTATGAGCTTCTTCGGACGCATCATGCGGTCTCCCAGACATGAATTAGAGAAGCTCATAATTTCGGATCGCATAGAGGGCAAGCACACCGTGGGCAGAACACCAGCCAGATGGTCAGATCTAGTAAGAGAAACACTTGGTGGTAGTCTGTACCATGCGGCCTATCCCACCCATGGTCGAGCACAGTGGAAGAACGTCACATGTGGTCGCGATCCTCAGTAGTGAGGGAACGTTATAGAAGAAGAAGTATTATTTCATTTCATTTCAATCATATCATAGACCATAATCAAACCGATTAAGTCCGAAACTATACTACGGCTAGTCTTCAACTTTGATGAAGTCGGAGACGTTCCTTTCCAGCCACGCTTATGTGACTAGATATAAATTATCACCATATCTCGAGACTTCTGACCCAATACTGCAGAGCCCTCGCCCTCTATTTGTTTTTAGATGGGTGGACGAGCTCATGCGAGCACCTGGTGTTAAGTGATTACCGGAGCCCAAAGACATCTAGAACATAAATTCAGTAATTCTGCTTATTACCTTTTGTTACTGGTGGTAGGATCTCTTGTGAGTCCGCACGGGTACTACCACCCCGCCTATTCCTGCCGTGTAGCAGTAATGCTTTTCGGTTTGAAGGACGGGGCAGCCGTTGTAACTATACTAAGACCTTAGAACTTATATCTCAAGGTAGGTGGCGCATTTATGTTGTAGATGTCTATGGGCTCCAGTAACCACTTAACACAAGGTGGGCTGTGAGCTCGTCCCCCCACCAAGCAATAAAAAGTAAAAAAATGTTCGTAATTAGTAAAATTCATCTTGTCACTGAATATTTTCTCTGTGACCATTTTTTGCGCACCGCCCAAGTTGTTTAGATTTTACCACCGTTTTTTTTAGGTTATTTCTGACGAGTGTGTCTCTTAAAAGCATATAATATATCGCAATATCATTCCCGGTGATAGATTCATTTTGCTATATAACGTTTATCACTGCGTAAGGAGATCGGGCTGTCTCGTATGATAATTGATTCTTGAAATCCTCTGCACAGGAGTCAATGGTAGGGGTTGAACTCCAGGAAACTGTGAAATACGTAGACTGCAATGTCGAACTTACACTATTTTAATTATACAGACGGTTAAATTACTTTAACAATTCGGGATTATAATAATAATAATTTGTCATTATAAAATTTTTTTTAACCGATTTTCATTATTTAAAAATGTCACGCGCCTTGATATAATTTTTTCTGTTAACATTGCTTTGGATTGTTTCTAGCATTGCTTAGATCGCCTATTTAGTACGAGCACTCTTTTTTGTGAGAACTTTTAATTATTATATAACTAGCTGACCCGGCAGACTTCGTAGTGCCTCAATCGAGAAATAAAAGACCTAAACTTTTGTATAAAATAAACTTAAGGACTTAACAAACAAAAGGAATCCGTCCGACGGGGACACTTCAAAGGAAAAAAAAATTAATTTAAATTTTTAGTTCCGAGCATTTTCATATTTATCTACCTTTTAAACCTTCTCTGGACTTCCGCAAATAATTCAAGACCAAAATTAACCAAACCGGTCCAGTCGTTCTCGAGTTTTAGCGAGACTAACGAACAGCAATTCATTTTTATATAGGTAGATATTGATACTTAGGCAGACGAGCATACGGCCCACCTGGTGGTGAGTGGTTACCGTTGCCCATGGACTTCAGCAATACCAGGAGCAGAGCCAAGCCGCTGCCTATCGTTATTTTCAAATTAAATTGTATTTTCTACTTTGTTTTAAATATAGTAAAAGTATTTATGGCCAGACTGTATGCCCTATTCACGTGAGCCGTATCGCATTTTTCCATTCACTATCAGGTTAATGTTACTCGAAGGCGGATGCGTCGTCGTCGCGACGCCGCGCTGCCGAGATAAATTCGGTT
This sequence comes from Bombyx mandarina, assembly GCF_003987935.1. The sequence goes on from NW_021011533.1 coordinate 1,056,146, forward strand.
TTCGTCGCGTCTACACAATCTACATAATGCAGCCAGCGAGCGGGACGGTACAACAGAACTAAATTGCATTGGCGTGTTCATCTCATGATTTGCTGAATATAAGATATGTTTTATTGGATTCTTAATATCCGTTTGACGTCTTCACGTGGAAGTTTTTTAAGTACAAATAAGACTAGTTTAATGATATAGGGGAATAACGGTAGAGTTGTTTTGTAGCTTAAGATTTTTTTTTTTTTTTTTTATTGCTTAGATGGGATTGTCAGATAACTTGGACAAAGTGATTGTGACGGGCAAAGTAGAAGGAAAGAGACCCGGCGGCCGATTACCTAGCCGTTGGTGTGATCAAGTAACCGCTCTAACTGGGTTGCCAGTCGCAACCGCCATTCGAGCAGCTGAGGACCGGACGAGATGGAAACAGCTCACGAGACAGGCAACGGTCGAGTTTCAGGGACACGACCTTCAGCAATGAAGAAAGCGACGAAGAAGAAGAAGGGTGGACGAGCTCACAGCCCACCTGGTGTTAAGTGGTTACTGGAACCCATAGACATCCACAACGTAAATGCGCCACCCACCTCGAGATATAAGTTCTAAGGTCTCAGTATAGTTACAACGGCTGCCCCACCCTTCAAACCGAAACGCATTACTGCTTCACGGCAGAAATAGGCAGGGCGGTGGTACCCATCCGTGCGGACTCACAAGAGGTCCTACCACCGGTAAACCACAAGTTCTTTCGTAATAACTAAATTTTCCTAACAATTGTAGTTTTTTTTAAACTTAAAAAAAATTACAATTGTTCATAGCNGTCTCAGTATAGTTACAACGGCTGCCCCACCCTTCAAACCGAAACGCATTACTGCTTCACGGCAGAAATAGGCAGGGCGGTGGTACCCATCCGTGCGGACTCACAAGAGGTCCTACCACCGGTAAACCACAAGTTCTTTCGTAATAACTAAATTTTCCTAACAATTGTAGTTTTTTTTAAACTTAAAAAAAATTACAATTGTTCATAGCGGTACTACTAATAAAATTTACATTGTTTATGCACCGCGCGATAAAAACTTGGAGACTATAAATTGATTATGGGCTCTATCACAATCAAGAAATCAACTCGCACAAATAGTTCAATATACAAATTTGTATACCACTCTTCGAGCATTTTCAATTAAGATTCCGAGAATCGAATGATCTCTAGACCAAAAATTATTTACTTTGTTTACGGAGACAACGTTCAACTTGCAATCGATATTATGAAAGTTATCAAAGACATCTCAAGACCTGACAAGCAATTGAGCAGAGAACCTGAAACTAATCCAACTTTGTATACTGACTAGAGGAGTACCTAATCAAGGACTATTGTAAGCACTTCGATATGAGAATTACTATCAATGTAATGGGTATACGAGTAATATTGACTTCAAGATTTTCAAAAGAAATCATTAAATTTTGTACTCTTTCAGAATTTTCCTGCATACCGCTATCGATATTGCATTTTTTTCTTAAATTGGTGAACGAGCCCCCATCCCAACTGGTATTAAGTGGTTACCGAAGGTCATAGATCTGAAAGTGAATAGTTCCACCTCCTTGAAACATGTGGTCAAAATCTAAATTATATTGTGTAAATGGCTTTTACATCCATCAAACTAGAACGCATACTGCTTTGTAGTAAAAATCGTAGGATGATGATGATACATACCGATCTTCGAGCCCCATATATCTCGCGAGTCCCCTTAGACAGAGGATCCTGTCAACATATATATCTATAAACTAATACGCGATAAACCTTATACCCCTTTTTACGAAAATTGTGCGGACAGAAGATTATTAAATTCCTCACACTTATACAGAATATAGAAGAGTGCCGAATGTTAATGTTTTTTTTTAATTATTCATAAAAAATACATTAAATCAATAAAAAAAAACATTACACATCCTACCATGTATTTGACAACACACACGCATACTATTTGTTTACTGACAAACTTTTCTTATTGCTTATAGTCTGTGGTCAAATTGAGAATAGATTAAATATTGTTTGTCTTTATTAATATTTGTCTAAAATCTGTGATTAGATAAGTTTAATGGCCTTTGACAATATAACAATAATAATGTTCAAATTTATAATTTCATTTAATTATGGTCGAATTATAATTGTCAAGGAGCAAGCGCAAGACAGGGTAAAGTGGAGACAACTTGTGAGGGCCCTATGTACCAGCGGGGTACCCTAGGACTACAACAACAACAACAACAACATGGTCGAATTTCGACTACCGGGGGACCCCTAGTAGATAATAAATACCCAGACAGAGAGCAATCAAAACTGTTCGTCACACGAATATACCAATAATTTACCAACATCGGAACCGAAAACTTTTTTTATGATTGAAGGGTTACTGGTGACTCGGAGGCTTTTTCAGTGTCACCAGGACAGGTGGGCGAGCAAAGGCTCAGCCAGGTGGGATGGCATTCGCTAACAGCTGCCCAAGCGTCTCCAAAGGCCTAACAACTCAAGAGTAAAAGGTTCGCGAATGAATCTACTACAGGATCGGAATTGCGACCAGCTGGGAAGAACCGGCTAGAAGCTCAGCGGGCTGATGTTTAGGTTAAGTTGCATGTTTATTTTTAATTTTTTTATTGCCCGTCTAGGCAGATGAGCATAGAGCCCACCTGATGGTAAGCGGTTACATGGAGCTGTGACAGCTAACCTGTAAAAACGGGACTGTAGGGATTGGAGGGTGTCTATATGCGTGCGGACCGCATGAGCGAACACCACACTCGCGTAAGTCATGACGGGCTTTATGCAGGTTTTGTAAAGTGTCACCTTGCTCCGAAGGTACATTTTACTCCGCTTACAGATCATGGGGTAGAGTCTACCGAGAATAAACGCAGCACGGCCGCGGACTAATTTTCTATGCGGGCGGAATGTCACCGATGCATCCAGAGTGACGCCCGGTTTCTTGACCTTCCTGGCCCAGGGGGGGTCCGAACACAATCGGTCCAGTTAGTTAGGACCACTAACTACAGTGCCGCCGAACCAATCATCACATCCTCTAAAGTCAGACCTTGTCTTAGCGAAACATAGATCAGCTTTACAATGTTACAAGAAAAAAACGAGTGTCGGTTTGTAGATTTAAAACGTAAAATGAATTTGTGTGTGCCAAGTTTAAATCCTGGCAGAGACAACTCATTAGGCACTCTACACACCAAACAGTGGAGGCATCCATAAAAAATTCAACAGTACCTTACATAAAGGAGTGAACGTTCTCATTTATATCTTCCCTTTGAACTTGAGGCTTTTTCTTATAAGGCGCCTTTTCATTACACTCTCGATATAAATTTTAAAGTGATTTCTATTTATATCAGACTTCGGGAACGCCAAAGCAGAGGGCTAATAGGAATTTTAGACGTTCGATTTTTAAAATATCAACTAAAGATTTTCTAATATGATCGGAGTTGTCCGATTGCGCTGAACTTATTTTAAGTGAAATAGATGTTTTTTCTGATTGTCTCACTACTTACAGGAAAAATCTGTCGCGGATCATCTCCCAACTAAATTAATCTTAAGCAATGAATGAAATGTATTCAAATCTTAGCTGTATTTTTTTTTTATTTTTGATGTTAATGCACTGTCGATTGCACCTATAATTGAGGTGACATCTGCCATGAACTTTTGTCAATTTGTCAATGTTTTGTATTGATGATCACTTTGTTGGTGCAACTTAATAAATAAATAATAAATAAATAAATAAATAATAGTTTTCTAAATAAATAATAGTTTTCCTATTAACTATCAGGAGATAATGATGCTAAAGATTGTTGTGGCTGCACAGGTTGATATGGTTCTACCACTATCTCTCTTTTTCGAGGGAAACAATCTAACGTTCTATCACGAATACCTCGTGCTTCAAAATGGACGGCGAGATGTACTTTGAGGTCAGTAGGGAGTCACGGTGCTTATTACTAAACGTGTTCTTGTTTTTTTTATTGCTTAGAAGGGTGGACGAGCTCACAGCCCACCTGGTGTTAAGTGGTTACTGGAGCCCATAGACATCTACAACGTAAATGCGCCACCCACCTTGAGATATAAGTTCTAAGGCATCAGTATAGTTACAACGACTGCCCCACCCTTCAAACCGAAACGCATTACTGATTCACGGCAGAAATAGGCAGAGTGGTCGTACCTACCCGTCCGGACTCACAAGTGGTCCTACCACCACTAATTACGCAAATTATAATTCGTGTGCTCATCGACGATACTAAAATAAAACTTTCATCTCTGAACCTATGTAAACGGTCCTTTAGACGCGCGCCTGCGTGGAGTCCCTGGGATCGTGTTGCGACTTTGTAATTAAATCATTTCTTCGTATTAAGCAGGCCTTTGACAGCTTCGGTATTGAGCCGTCGAGTATACTCCAGGTGGAGTCGATGACGACTCTCAATAATTCGTTTTCATCGTTTTTTTTTTTTTTTAATAAAAATTGTCGATCTCAAAAGGGGTAAGAGACGAGAATTTAATTTCAAACGACAAAGCGAGAGCCGTCCTGGAAAACAATACGTACGTACGACTGCAGGGTAAATTATAAAAAAAAAATGCGATTTACTTTACGTTTGATCTTTCCGTGGATTATTTTTTTGTTAGGATCATTTGAAATCAGAGTCAATCGACGAATTAATGTAAATTCGAGTCGTGTTTTATCATTCGAAAATCGATCGATTAACAGATTTTTATTTAGATATGAACTAGTGTAACTGATTTATATAAATGCCTTTATCTATACTGATATATAAATCTAGAGTGGTTTTTACGGATGTTCTGTTATAACTACTGAAGCGTGCATCCGATTGACTTGAAACTTGGTATCCACGTAGAAAATACATGTACTTAATGGATAGGCTAATATTTATATGAGTGTTGGACTCCCTAATAATAATGACAATAAATAATAATGTTAATTTTAAATGCTCAGCGAAGCGAATACGGCTAAATTGTATATATGTATGTATTTATAAATAATCCGTACGGTATTCACGACCGAGTTTGTTATATAACAGGGAAAATTGTTATATCAGTTTGCTTTCCTAAAGTTACTGTTTTTAAAGCGGAGGATGAAACTCTAATGAGATATGTTACTACAGCGAAAAAACCGAGGGTTTGGTTCAGAAAGTCATAAAAAAATAACCAATTCGACTTTATTTATGTTTATAATCGTACAACGGCTATCACTTCATGACGTTTATAGATTTAAGTAAGCACTTATCAAAAAGTCGATTGCAAAAAAGTATGCGTTATAATATCAATGAACAAAGATCGATGCAATAACGGACCTAACATCACGGAGAAACTCATAAAAAGTGGTTCAGTTGAGAGAGTTGCCGGGCTGATACGTACGTACACTATAGAATCATTGGACACGGCTAATGGACTATAGGACATAATTCGTGTTGCGGCTGGCTCGGTTTGTTCATAATTAGTTTAATATCCGGTCGGTCCTACGGGCCGCGGAGTCCCGCTGCTCTACGATATCGAATTAACTAAAATTGCATTGTAAACAGGAAACACTGCGAGATACGATATGCGATACTGCGATATGAATCAGTATAGTAAAATTTTGATAGCTATTAAATTTTTTAATCTGTGATATTTCAATCAAAAAAATTGGACTTTGGATCTACGCAACATTGATGATCACATTATTGACATAATATATTAAAACATTATCAATTGTGACACGTAGATGAATGAAGCTTTAATTGATCTTACGATCATCCACCCTTGGGCACGATAATTTATCTAAATATTATACAATGGGTTTTGGCTCGCTTATGTTTTTTTAGGGTCAAAGGATAACAGATGGCCGGATGGCATTTCCAGCTTCGCCAGAACAGGTGATCGAGAATGGACTCAGTGAGAAGGGGTGGGATTTGCTAACAGTTATCCGAGCACCTTCGGAGGAGACCCAACAATTCGAGAGCAGCTGCTTCGCGAATTCATCTCCTATCGGATCAAAATCTTGGCCCGCCGAAAAGATCCGAAGAGAAACTGGACGGGTTGAGATTATTGGCTAGGTTTCACCTGGTACTCGTCGACGAGTTCACTCACGCTATGTAGCCCCATTAATTACGTTCATTCAGTGGGGGGAATAGAGCATCCACCACCAACCAGCCTTTACTTAAATTTTGATGAATTACGGAACATAATAATCGATTTGTATTTATGATTAGCTTTAGCCAATGATTACAGTTTTACTGAAAATTTTAGCAGAATTCGTTTTGGAACAGTTTCCAAAACCGAAAACGAGGATAGTGTGCAGTAAGTAACCTTGACCCTGCGATCATTAACTTTCGAATTTCGATTTGAGATAGATTGCAGACTCACAATATATGAAACCATTGAAATGATGCGTTAATTTGAAAATGAAAGTTTCTTCTGCTTTTGTCTTTGGGTACAATTTCTCTACGCTACATTATACAATGGTTTCTCTGGAATATTCTGGAATATATGGTAGGCAGCGGCTTGGCTCTTCCCCTGGCATTGCTGAAGTCCATAGGCGACGGTAACCACTCACCATCAGGTGGGCCGTATGCTCGTATGCCCACAAGGGCAATAAAAAAAAAAAATTCGTGACGATTCCAAGACAAGCTTCAGAAAATTCTCGTGGATGTTTTTTGACATTATTTCAGATAATTTATGTAACATCAGGTCTACGATAGTAAAAAATAATCATTATATAACTAAAATGCACTTGTATATTTGTAATCGTATATAACTAACAAATTTTTTTTCTTTCAATAGCACTAAAGTAGCGCCATTTACTATTCCTATGCATCCCATTTGTTTATGCCAAACGTCCTAGTCTAAATGTAAGCTGTCGGCACGAACTTTCATACACATATCATAAAATCTTGGTCTATGTAACTGTTAGGAATTTATAACAATTAATACATTATGTATGTAGATAAGTGAACGATCTTTGTGTAAAGTAATTCCGGAAGCCTATAGCCATCACAATCTGAATATCGTTAGCCAGCGAACTCTCAACTATATTATATAACGGCTATCGTACCATGCAAACGGAATAACTGCTTTACAGAAATAAGCTGGGTGTAGCATAAGCAGAGGGGTAGTAAGTAACCCATGAAAGCTTATAACACGCACTGCTACCAGTTAATGCCAGTTTACATTCGAAGTACACCGGTATCATAATAATATTCAGTCACCTTTTACGACACTCATCAGTTCAGCCTATCGCCGTCCACTGCTGAACATAGGCCTCTCCAATAGATTTCCAGTGCGACCGGTTCATTGCCACCTGCATCCAACGAGGGAACACACTCACGGGAAGAGAATGAGTTGTGCTATACCAGACCGTTTACCACGAAGCCATAGATAGTATTGTTAAGAAATTCTTAACGGTCGACTAAGCATGTAGTTATGTATATTAGATAACGCATGAATACTATAAATAATAACAACATTTGTACAAAACAAGTTTCACGCATCGGTTCAGGACGGGGCGCCTCATCCCGATCTTGTGGCAAACAAAGAGGCGCCGTCAAAGGCTCTGTGTAAAAAGGAATCCAGTGATAGAGGCAGTCAACAATGGGCCAGATAACAGAGCGACGTGAGTTGGAAAATAATAGCGATTTAATTTTAGGACAATAACATCTTATAGGGCGATATCCTTTGACAGTTTATTTATAGCTGACGTTGGCAAAGGGATATTTTTGAACTTTCCTTTAAATTTACTGCTTTTTTTATTGTAGGAAGACGACCATACGGCCCATTTGATGATAGGTGGTTACCGTCACTCGTGGACATCAGTAAGCACGGTTACCAGGCTCACTGCTAGCTCTGAACAACAAGATGAATGAACAAATTCTAAACAACAACAAAACATACATAAAGATAGGGTAGTCTGATGGAATACAATGTAGGAGAGCAGTCAGTAAAGCGATATCATTCTTAATCATTTTGTTTATAAATGAAACGTAACTTCGAAGCATCCCAACATACATGTATATTTTAGTTTTTTTTTTTAAGGCCCTTGTAGTCAGACGAGCGTACGGCCCATCTGATTGTGAGTGGTTACCGTCGCCCACGGACTTCAGCAATGCCAGGAGCAGAGCCAAACCGCTGCCTACCGATAAAACTAGCTTAGTAAAAACGCAAAGATCACTTCGAAGAACCAATGTAGTTGACTTGGCAGCTTGTCTTTTTGATATAATAGGTTGGGGAAAAAGTCTTTTCGCATGTATGAACTTTAATAAAATCTCTTTGGCTATACTATTTGTATCTGGTATCATTAAAAGTTTAAATTTTAAAGAAGATAATTCCAAATTCAAATTACCAATAATGTGTAATTTTTATTTATTTTTCGTACTGTCAAGATGAGTGAATCTAATGAAGAAATTCGATACATTTTAAAACTTTACTACAAAAATGGCAAAAATACAACGCGAGCCGCGAAAAAAATTAAAGTTATCGAACAAAATCACCTACAAATGTACCTACATACCTTAGTTAAATGAAAATAATATTAAATAAAAAAATATTTTGTGAATTTTCTTAAAAAAACGCGAAGAAACTTTCCCCCAACCCCCAACTATATAATATGTAATAATAACTATATGATTAAAAAAGCAATGAGCTGCAATCTGTACAAATATACTTATCTTACTGTCGAATGAATGCCATTAATCAAATGTTATCGCTACATTCATATTATTATTTTGAATGATCCCCGTCGTATCTCATGACTTGGGTCACAAGTTATTGTCGTGAAGGCGAGGTGGGCTTCCGGCGGCGCTTTGTGTCTCATTGATACAGTGTCGCCGATAAATATTGCGGCTAGCTTTGTGCGGCACCAATCCGCGGTCTAGCTGCGCTGTATTGATATAGACCCGTTATTTACGACTGCACACTCTCGAGTGAGATGCATTCGAATTCTGATGGTAGGAGGTACCTACCGTTCCGTTTATTACTACCGCGATTTAGTCAAGCGTTAGGGTTTCAAGGGCGGAACCGACGATTATACTATACATAATACTAGGACGCCAGGGATGGCTCTGCAGCCGTTCAACAACTGAATACATTATAGTAAAACCTTTTTATTACTCGTGGTAGGATTGTGAGTCCGCACGGGTAGGTAACACCACCCTGCCTATTTCTGCCGTGAAGCAGTAATGCGTTTCGGTTTGAAGGGTGGGGCAGCCGTTGTAACTATACTGAAACTTTAGAACTTATATCTCAAGGTGGGTGGCGCATTTACGTTGTAGATTTCTATGGGCTCCAGTTACCACTTAACACCAGGTGGACCGTGTATCACCCAGTTAAGCAATAAAAAAAAATTACAATTATCTCACTTCGTTTTACTCTTTTACTAACGAATCTTCACAACTAAGTACATAGCAAATAGTTTAATTTTTAAATGTAGATTGTGTCCACATGCCGCCCATTTACACCGGCGTCAGGGCGTAGTTTGTTTTTGATTCTAGACTGAACAATATCAATTAAAAGAAAGATCTTAATACTACAGTATATAGACTCCGGTATCCACTTTAAGCCAGGCAAGCCCTGAAATTGGTTTATACAAAACTACATCGATCATCCTATTTCTATATAGGTACATGTCGGGTTACGACTCCAAACATCAGGAATGAAACTGAGGCATAGCCACAGAAATTTATTACTATTAAATAATCACCGATCGTAACCCAGTAATTTAAATAAACTATAAAAATGGAGACTGAACTAATTAAATGACGATCGTTAATTATAAGCAAATAAAGGACAATTTTGTAGATGGCGAATGGCTATGTAGGCGGTCACATAGGGCAGTACTATCTGTCACGGACAGAGTTCCGTGCATTCACCGCACTAGGTAGGGGCAGTACTAATCATCAATGACAGTTTTCCACGTCCAATGTTTGTGCAGTACTGACTCTTCACGCATCCGTTCGAATGCGGAGTTTATTTTTTCCTCCTAGCTATGCTGATAACCTTGAGTGGCTATATCAGCGTTACCCTAGCGTGTAGGTGAGCTCTCGGGGCTCAAACTAGGAGATGTTGCTAGCACTGGCCCTAGCAAGAGCAGTGCTTCGCAGAATCTACCACCGGATCGGAAACGCGACCCACTGAGACGATCCGGCGAGAAACTCAGTGGGCTGCGTGCAGAGCACTCCGCACAACGGCTTATAAAGAACTAATTCCCAACCCATTTGCAATCTGAACTGTCAAAACGTTTGTGTCTAACGAACGTGCCACTAGCGCCATCTAAACGTAGTTTCTCGCAGTTACCAGCACACAATATACGACTACCCGTCATTCCCATTTATTTATTTTTAATTTTTTCGAAGGTCAACTCAATGTTCTTCCACACTATTTTCCATGGTAACGGCGCGCGACTTTAACCACAATCACCTCTGTTCATGAGATACATAAAATGATTAGAAAACAACAACTTTAAACGAATTCACTTACAATTGAATAAACATTAATATATCATTCGTTATTTAAATATAAATTAATAGCCACTCACAATCACGGAGACCCGATATATTTCAATACGAAAAAAAAAACCAAAAAACATAAAAAGTAAGATAAATGTGTCGTATCGTGTTGAATGAAAGATCAAAGCCGCGGGCGCCGACTGTCGAGGCCCGAACTGGGCTAAAACTCAAATATCATAAGTCGTATGAGGCGGGCTCTTTGCCGCCGCTCTGTAAACACCTTTACAAACGCTATCATATTAGGACTTTACCACATGACGCGTCAAGCACGGTCTCGTTTTTTTATCATTATTTGCTTGATATTCTATTTAATGTGGAATTCATTGTATTTATTGGTTTCTTGATGATCATAAGACAAACCACTGACTACCGTTGAAGGCATTCGAGATTCTACAAACCTTGTTTGAATAATATTTTATACTCTATTCCTTTTTTTATGATCGAGGGATTACTGGTGGCCCGGAGGCATTTTCAGTGTCACCAGGACAGGTGGACGAGCAAGGGCTCAGCCAGGAGGGGTGGCATTTGCTAACTGCCGCCCGAGCGCCTCCAAATGGAGACCTAACAACTCAAGAGTAAATGCTTCGCGAATGAAACTACTACAGGATCGAAATCGCGACCCGCTGAGATCCGGCGAGAAAGTCAGCGGGCTGAGGTTAGGTTGCACGTTGAACTCTTTTTCCGAGTTCGAAGAGAACGATTACCGTAGTCCCTAAACCGGCTCTTAATGTTAGAGCTAAAGGCGTCTAATGCAAAGGTTATTGGATCTGATGGATCCGTAAGGACGTGTCTGGGGCATCGACGATGACTGGCTCCTGCGTGATCAGGATTCCAGAAGTAGTCAGCGGCGGCATGATAATCGCTTTGTCGTTAGGCGATTATTATGTACATCATGCATAGCTTTATCGAAGTGGCTCTAATTTTATTATTATAGGCGTAATTGGGTAAGCTAGATCGCGATCCACCTTACACTTAGCGGTTACAGGAGCTCTTCAGACGTCAATCGTGAATAATATCGGCGACCTTGAGATCGAAACAGGGGTCACATTTAAATAGGCGCAGTTCCGCAGATCAGTGTCGGCGACACCGTCGGCAGGTACTAGTAAAATATTTAACTTTACTTATCAACAGTTGTGAAAATCAATACATTTAATAATACATCTTCTATTCAATCTTCATTCGGATTTTTTAATCAAAGTATTTAAAGTATATTGAAAGTATATTTTATAAATAAGATAACAGAGAACATTCCAATCATACGTAGTCAATAAGAAGCTACAAAAAAGTGTGTATGTACAAGTCACACACGGTAGAGGTGAAACATATAAAAAATAAAAATAATCACAAGGGTCATCCACTAGGGATGTAAACCGGTTCGAAGAAAACCGGAGAAAAACCGGTTTTTATACACACCGATAAATACCGGTTTTTATTTAAGAATACCGGTTTTTTACGCTTTACATTCACAGTTCACACCAGTGCTACCAGATCAAATATACAAGCTGCAAATATAAAAAAACCGTGTTTCAGAATCAAATTACCGTGCATTACATTTAAAAACTACAGTGCAATAACCACAATATAGTTGGTAGACTTTTAGCGTACGAAATAAGGACCATGACCCAAATATCCACATATCTGCACCCAACACTCAGAAATGGCTTTCGCCAACCAGAGCACATGTTGTCTGCAAAAGAGATGGTGCATCGTGAACTGGGGAATCTTCTTGAAGAATTTTCAACTCTCGCTTTATCATCGGAATAGCCAGAAAAAACCACAAACAATTTTAAAAAGCCTGGTATTCTGGATTTTTTGCATTCGCGAAAGCGGGATATTCCGAACGCCACGGCGCGGCCGCAGTGAATATAGTGCGAATGTATATTGAGACTGAAGCCGCCACAGTAAACCGCACCGAAATTACTGGCACGTGCTAACATCCAGAAGGAGCAGGCTTCTGAATGACGCAGTGGACCAACTATGCCTCTTGCATCAAAATTTTGATTTAATACTATTGTATTAAATCAAAAATAAAAAGCTTTTTATTATTGGATAATATATAGGATCATTAAAAGCCTATATAAAATATGCTCACTCAATTAATTGTATGAAGAAAACTCTTCGTTTGTACGTAAATTTGTTTTGTTTAGTGATTATTTAGCCTTTATGGAAAAAACCTAAAAATACCTAAAAAACCGGTTTTTTGAGAAAAAAACCGGTAATAAACCGGAGCCAGAAATTGTAATCGGTTCACATCGCTATCATCCACTCCGCAGTGCAATGGAGCAGCCTCACCCTGGGGGAACCGCTTGCATGATCACGGTATCCCTATGCCAGGTAAGTATGATTACGCAAGAGAAAAACGAAAACGTCTATCAACTGTGTAACATCTCGTCACCGCGATTCAGGAATTGTTGAATTTACGTGCAGCGACATCTGTTGATAACAAACTAGATAGAAATAAAAGTACCTCAGGGCGCTCCGAGAGTCACGACAGCGTGCACGCTGCACGGACGTCAAAAACAAATTAAACTAGTCGGGGACGCGAGACCGTGTTGAGCGCTTCGTGATTTGTCGGCGTGGCTCGGAGCCGCTTCGGCAAGCCAAACGCTGCACAATTATTTTTTCGTTTCGTTTCATTTCGTTTCATCGAGTTTGAAATCACAACGCTTCATGACAATTATAAAGGAAATATTCCCTTTATTTACAAACATGAACACGCCCTAAGAAGTCGCGTGAATCCTTTGACGCGGGCTCACAAAGCGATTGCGGGCCGACGTCGATTATCACGGACCACTCTCGTCCGATAAACTTGTTTCGACGCTCGTTCCTTCATTATACTGATTTATGGAACAACGTGACTCATTCTATCGAGTATCGATTATAATATTACGTTTCGGGTCAACTTTAATCGACCAACCCAACTAAATGTGAGTAAAATTAATTAGTTTCAAATCATCAACGTGAACAAACACCACCGCATTAGTAGTGACATGTTCATTGTTGAGAGACGTCAAGTCGCCGATCAAGTATCGTTGTCCGATGTGTTTTTGATCATAATTATTAATTAATGAGATTTGTGTCGCGAAGCGGTTTTACGATAAAACCGAGTTATATACTTAGTCTGGCCATAAATCTGTTACAATTAAAAATAAACAAAATATTACATTTGAATTTGGAATCTGTCATTTTTATATGATTGCTCATTGAGTTTTCTCATTTTGGCGCCAATACATTGTACATTATTTTGCGATATTAAAATGGTGTGGGGTGATAAAGAGAATCGAATCGCTGTGATTGCATTACACAAAGTAGGTATGGAGCTAAATGCAATTTTTAAAACTCTCCATACGCTCGGTATTAGTAAAATGTTTGTGTACCGGGCTATTAATAGGTGCAATGAGATCTCCTCTGTTTGTGACAGAAAGAGATCTGGCCGTCCACGTAGTGTTCGTACGAAAAAGGTGGTTAAAGCAGTAAGGGAAAGAATTCGGAAAAATCCTGTCCGAAAGCAAAAGATTTCATCTCGGGAGATGAAGATAGCAGCACCTAGAACCATGTCGCGTATTTTAAAAGATGACTTAGGACTTGCAGCCTATAAGAGACGTACTGGTCATTTCTTAACTGATAATTTAAAAGAGAATAGGGTGTTAAAATCGAAACAACTACTGAAGCAGTACGCAAAGGGAGGTCATAGAAAAATTTTGTTTACGGACGAGAAATTTTTTACAATTGAGCAACATTTTAACAAACAAAATGGCCGTATTTATGCTCAAAGCTCTAAGGAAGCTTCCCAATTAGTCGACAGAGTGCAACGTGGGCACTATCCGACTTCAGTGATGGTTTGGTGGGGTATTAGCTATGAAGGAGTGACTGAGCCACACTTTTGTGAAAAAGGTATCATAACATCGGCACAAGTGTATCAAGATACCATTCTTGAGAAGGTAGTGAAGCCCCTTAACAACACCACGTTCAATAATCAAGTATGGTCGTTCCAGCAAGACTCGGCGCCAGGTCATAAAGCTCGGTCTACGCAGTCTTGGTTGGAAACGAACGTTTCGGAGTTCATCAGAGCTGAAGACTGGCCGTCGTCTAGTCCCGATCGTACCTAAGCTGATAGCCTTGAGGCTATTTCAGCGTAAGCTTAACTAGTAGGTGAGCTCACAGGGCTCAAACCTGACGACGTTGCTAACACGAACCCTAGCAAGAGCCGTTCTTCGCAGAATCTACCACCGGATCGGAAACGGGACCCACTGAGAAGATCCGGCGAGAAACTCAGTGGGCATTTATCATTACAAGACCTTGCCTACTTTTAGTAGGCAGCGACTTGACTGTGCCTCTGGCATTGCTGACGTCCATGAGCGACGGTAACTACTTACCATCATGTGGGCGATATGTTTGTCTGACTACGACGACAATAAAAAAGGACCTACAGTTACATCAGCATGTATTTCTTGTATTTTAAGTGTGTATATGGCACCGGTCATACAAAAACGTGATCGTCAATATTATCACTACATAGTAAAAAATAAAGTCGCTTTCTCTGTCCCTATATCCCTATGTATGCTTAAATCTTTAAAATTACGGAACGGATTTTGATGCGGTTTTTTTTAATAGATAGTGATTGAAGAGGAAGGTTTATATGTCATGTATAATAATATCCATTAAATAGTGGAGAAATCAATAATAAATTACAGTTTCCGAAGCGAAGCGAGGGCGGGTCGCTAGTTAGAATAAAGTGAAGCGAGTATTGATAGAGTTAGACACCTAATTAAGTTTCGAAGGTGCTAATTGATACTCAAAGTGATATTAATAAGATGATGCAAGTTCACAAGACTCCGGTCACCGCGTAGCTGGCACGCGCCGCGCCGACTGTCCAGACATGTAGGGGCCAGTTCATCATATTACGTAACTAAATGAGACAATTTTATATTGAAAATGTTTTAACTTTATTATCATCTTAAATATAATTTAATTGTTTTTAATAATTTTTCTTTTTATTGCTTAGATCGGTGGACGAGCTCACAGCCCACCTGGTGTGAAGTGGTTACCGAAGCCCATTGACATCTACAACGTAAATGCGCGACCCACCTTGAGATATAACTTCTAAGGTCTCAAGTATAGTTACAATGGCTACCCCACCCTTCAAACCGAAACGCATTACTGTTTCACGGCAGAAATAGACAGGGTGGTGGTACCTACCTACTCGCACGGACTCACAAGAGGTCCTACTACCAGTGCAAGAGGTACCACTAGTATTACTAATGTGGACAGATAAAATTAATGCCCACCGGTTGGTAAGTAGTTACCGTTTGCGTGTCGTGGAAGACTCTTCTCAAACTTCGTTTGAAGAAGGAAGTTAACGTAGCGCGCTCAGAAAACACTGAGGACCTAAGTTCAATCCAAATCCGGAAGTTAAATACCAAAAAAGTTTACTATTTAAGGATGTTTTTGGTTAAGTTTTAAACCACATAGGTACATGTATAATAATTTAATATGCAATGTCTTATCAATGGTTCGCCTTGTCATACAGGTCTACTTAAACTAGTCTGACCATTTATACAAACGTAAACCGCTGATAAAACTAAGCGTATTAATTGAAGAACAATAATAAAGTGTCAAAATGTTTCTAATTAAATTTACTTGACCACCGTTCACATAGTGCTTGTCGGCGCAACGTCACTATTTAGTTAACTAAAAATAGTTAGAGTTAACCGTTTCCATAATGTTACGAATATCGACAACTGTTTGAGACGGTATTCAAGAGAATTCATGACCAAGCTATCCCCATTTTCTACTATAAACACGAGCGAATATTGCCGCACAGAACCAAGCCCGACCGGAGCCCTCTTTTTCGATATCGCAAAGGCGTTCGACAAAGTCTGGTATAAGGGTTTGATTTATAAACTGTATAACATGGGAGTGCCAGACAGACTCGTGCTCATCATACGAGACTTCTTGTCGAACCGTTCGTTTCGATATCGAGTAGAGGGAACTCGCTCGCACCCCCGTCATCTGACGCCCGGATTCCCGCAAGACTCCGCGCTCTTCCCGTTATCATTTAGTTTGTATATCAATGATATACCCCGGTCTCCGGAGACCCATCTAGCGCTCTTCGCCAATGACACGGCTATCTACTACTCGTGTAGGAAGAACTCACTATTGCATCGGCAACTCCAGATCTCAGCAGCCACCATATGACAATGGTTCCGGAAGTAGCGCATTGACATCAACCCCACGAAAAGTACAGCAGTGCTCTTCAAAAGGGGCCGCCCTCCGAAAACTTGCATACACCCCGTCATGACCTAGTGTAGTGTTCGCTCACGAGGCCCGCACCAACTTGAAACCCCTTCAAGTCATTCAATCCCGTTTTTTGCAGGATAGCCGTCGGAGCACCATGGTTCTTAAGGAACATAGATCTCCATGATGACCTGGAGCTTGACTCAGTCAGCAGTGTGTACAATCGTCATCATTGCGCCACTTTGAGAAGGCGGCACGATATGAAAACCCTCTTGTGGTCGCCGCAGGAAATTACATACCCAATCCTGTGGACCGAATGGTAAACAGTCGATATCGCCCAAAACATGTCATTACGGATTCTCCCGATCCATTAACGGTGCTTTTAGGTACCTCAAAAGCACCGGTCACCGTTCTCGTCGAACCCATCGCTTGCGACGACGGGTTGGGCGCGTAAAATAGCCTATAGACACAGCCCACTGAGTTTCTCGCCGGATCTTCTCAGTGGGTCGCTTTCTGATGCGGTGATAATTCTGCGAAACACTGTTCTTGCTAGGTCCAGTGTTGGCAACACTCCAGTTTGAGCCCTGTGAGCTCACCTACTTAGTTACGCTGAAATGACCTCTCAAGGTCATCAGCTTCGGTAAAAAAAACGCACAGAGCATTCCGACTCGAGTAGCCGACAGAGGCGGAGCTCGAGATGCAATCAATGGAATTCATTGGAAAAGTGTCTTAATTACTGTCTTTATGGAGAATGGCGTCAGCAACGCTGAAGTCATCATTTCAAAAACACCATGAAACCAGCCGTTAATCCGTCATGCTTTAGAGTTTTGATAATAACTGAGAGTAATGTTCTACTGAAAATTCGTTTTACATAAAATGGCAATGTTGAAACAGGCAGAGCAGCGAGCGAGAGTATGCGGAGGCGACTCGCGAAGTGTGAACGCGGCCGAGGGCGCCGGTGCCTTTGTGCCTGCGCTTTGATGTCGCCGCGGCCGGCCCGACGCGATTGATTTTACGTTTTGTTAATTATATTGGAACGAGATCAACTTCTGACACTTGTTCGTGTGGCTTTTTTATTGATAGGTATGTATTATTGGGTGGGGGAATAACGTGTATTATGTCGCTACGATTTTTTTTAGTAATTTATGACCAAGTTTTTTAATCTATTAGTAGGTATAATTATAATCTTATTTAAATGAAATTGCAAATTTTTTAACAAGGTATAGTGAGTAGTTTTTCGAATATTTAGGATATTTTCGATTACAAATTGTTTGGAAAAGAGCTATTCATTCCGAACACTTAATGGACGGCAGCGTTTACGTTGTGATGTCCATGGGCCACAGTGTTCGGTTAGCATCTGAAAAACTTCGATCGTCTCCAACCGTAAATTAATAAAAAAGTATATGCCATCCTTTGATAATTAATATAACCTGGCATTAATTTTAAGTTAACTTTTTAACTTAAAATTATTCCGATTTGAGCAACCGACGCGCGTGGACGTGCTCATTGTTTTGTCGGAAGTGACTACCGGTGATAATAGATCATTGTTCGTGGCACATCTGTGGCCCAAGTGTTTCTCGGAATTTGTACCTGCGCCTAATTGCAAGGCATTGCCGCCCGGGAACTGTGCAGTGGTTCTATTCACTCTAATTCTATTCTGCTTATTCTATTCACTAAAATTTCTAAAATTCCTAGAATCGCTTCGGCCAATTTAGTGTTACCGACGCAGGGGCCTCGCCGCAAGGCGAGCGCGTGTTTAAGTCCCGGGGCCGCCCCCCCCGGGCGAAAATCACGTAAAGATGGAGGAAAAACTTTTCATCGACTTCATTCGGGAAAAATATCCGTCAATCGCGCCCAAATTCGAAGCCTATAGGGCCTCATTTGGTAATTATTCTCCCCCCGCATCTCGCCGCCGTCGCCAAACATGCCTCGCGTGCCCCGCCGCCGGTCCGTGTTCAAGCGCACGTACGCACGCCGCCGCCGTAGCGTCTAACGCCCCCGCCCCCGCTACCCCCGCGCCCGCGTCAATCACGTCAGTTTCGTCCGTCGCGACCTCAATAGCGTCTAGTTCAGGCTCCGATACCGAATCGGAGATGGACTTCGAGTCCGCGACTAGCCCTCAACCCGGAACCNACCGTCCTCGTCGAACCCGTCGCTTGCGACGAAGGGCTCGACGAGCGAACTAACCCATAGACACAGCCCACTGAGTTTCTCGCCGGATCTTCTCAGTGGGTCGCGTTTCCGATCCGGTGGTAGATTCTGCGAAGCACTGCTCTTGCTAGGGTCAGTGTTAGCAACTCTCTGGTTGAGCCCCGCGAGCTCACCTACAAACGTTAGGGTGAAGCTGAAATAGCCTCTCAAGGCTATCAGCATAGAAAGGGAAAAAAAAAAAAAAAAACTTAAAATTAATATAAAATTAATATAACCTGGCATTAATTTTAAGTTAACTTTTTAACTTAAAATTAATGCCAGGTTATATTAACTATGGGGAGAGCAAATTGCTTTAAGAAGTGTTGGAACGAAGTTTCTTATGGGACGATACGGAGGGGTACGCTAACCGGGAAAAAACGTCCGTAACGTAAGATTTTTATTAGTAATGCACACAATGTAGGTACGACTTAACTTTGTAATAACTTACAAAAAATAACATATTTTTTTATCATTCATTGACCACGATCTCAGAGCGTTCGTTTGCGCAATATAATAACTCTTATGCAAACAACCGTGAATGAAGTGTACCACAATAAGTTCATACGTTACCGAATGACCGTGGGTTGTTGCGAAACCTCCAGTTTTATTTTCTTTATACCTCGAATAGAACTTAAAATTAATATTTTTATAATAAGGAACTTCGTTCCTTATCCGGCGTCCCACGACACCACACATGTTTTTTTTTGCCTACCTTCATCCAGAAACCTCGAGGGGCTATTCTGGCTTCGCCTTGACTTGTAGGCGTACCCACAGGGCTCGGGCTCGAACCTGCTAATTGTATCTTTAATAGCAGTCCTTCGCTGAATCTACTATCGGTTCTTAATCGAGAACCACTGCGCTTCTATGCGTCAAGAAGCGTCGTGAATGGTTATCCAGTCTAACCGAGAGAGCACGTGGCAAAATTTTCGAGATAAAATTTACATGGGTGCTTGTTGGCGTATCCACTACCAACAAAATTCTCGATGATAGGGAGGCGGTTTGTATAAAAAAAACAGTATTTTACCTTTGCTGTTAAATTCACTATTACTTGATGAAAATGTTTCATCGCAGGCAATGAGATATGACCACCTAAATGACCCGTCGGCGGTTTCTTTCTTTGTGTTTTTTTTAAACTACTTAAAATCAAGTGATCGGTGGGGTAGCTTAGGAGTCTGGTCCAGCGAACCGCGTAATAATAATGATTAGCATTTTTTTTTAAAATTAACCCAACATGAGTACCACAAAACGCATCTTACAAGGTGTGAAACGACGTTACCGCAAATTTTCAAGTAAACAGCTAACAAAGATAATAAATTACAGGGAAATTGCTAATGATGAGAGTGGGGCCGCGGGCGGTGCATTAAGCCGGCGGCAAACATCAAAGGGCCCTTTGACCGAGCCGACTCTCCCACACCCCTCCCCCAACTTCCACCGACCTAGTAATACCTAGAACGATCGTGTCAACATATTTATATGTTACGTTTGAATTTAAAGTCAATAGTAGATATTAAAGGAAGCAAGTACCTTCGGGAGTCAAAAAGAAAATCATTTAATCCATTAATGACGATATTTACGTTATCAGGCTTTTCCAAACATTAAAGAGCATCTTTATTACTGTAATTTTTTTAAAGTTAGTTTTCATTTTTGAGCGGAAAGTTGTAATATTTGCTCGAGTTGTCGTTGCCTGCATCCTACGAATCCCTGGCGACATATTGAGGTTCGCGGGGTTCCGTTGGATGCAAGCAGCACGGGACCGATTTTTGTGGCGAGGCTTGGGACAGGCATATGTCCAGCAGTGGACGTTTGTGAGCTGATAGAATAGAAGAGAAAATATTTGCTCAACGCAACAAAAACCGATAAATCCAAATTTCACATAATGTTTTTAGTAATTCCAATCGGCAATATCGCTCCTCATATTACAGCATCTACTTGTTCTTGCTAAATTCGATCTTAAATATGACAAAACTTATTGAGATCTGGATATCCCGACTATCAAGTCGTCGCAACCCTATAGGGTAAGACGACCGCTGTACCCATCTCCAGCGATGCGACTATGCCGATATTCAAATTCCGCAGTTAAGCATCAATTTTTCGAACGTACCTACTTGTCTAATGTAATGACTGTCTACTACTGTAATGAATAGCGTGTAACAAACATCAAACCAGTAAAAAATATATTTTCCGTAATTACCCAACCTATGACCTAATTAATTACTAAATTCAATTGTATAATTGAGACAGACCTCAAGTCTCAGTGTGGGCGGCGGAATTCACGGTGTGTGGCTTATGCGGTCCGTAGACCACATAAAATCTCGCATGCCGACTCGTTCGCTATCTAAACAATAATAAAAAGTCTATAAATATAATTTAGACCACTTAATTAAAAAAAAATCTTATCCTGGTCACACATATATATGATAGGTTGTATTGTTGTAGCTATAACAAATTGAGTCTATCCACCACCTACATGCAGAACCTTATTATTATTATCTGTGCAATTTATACAAAGCCTTAAAACTTTAAAACCAGTTGGGCAGTTGTGAATTCGCAACTTAAAAAAAGTGTAAGCACGATCATGTCACGTGTGCTGTGTTCATATGCAAATAATAAACAAAATTACAAAAAAATAAACAATTATAGATTTTAGTTTATTCAAAGGTTGAGATGTACTAACACAATCGAAGCGTCAGTATCATATCTCAAGGTCGTTCGCATCATTTATTATATTAATCGGAGCATCAGTGGAAATAGCTGTGATATATTATATTGGAAACTTCAGGTTAATTATCTGGGTGGAATCGAAGATGGCGCTGCCATCGTACTTGTTTATGGGTAGACTTGTTATTGACTCGTTCAATAGACAATTACTTTTGGCAAGTGTCAGTGAATCTGTGGATGATGTGTTAGACGTGAAGAGTTAGTCTTAGACAATTAAACCCGCAAAATTACAATTTGCGTAATTACTGGTGGTAGGACCTCTTGTGAGTCCGCGCGGGTGGGTACCACCACCCTGCCTATTTCTGCCGTGAAGCAGTAATGCGTTTCGGTTTGAACGGTGAGGTAGCCGTTGTAACTATACTTATGACCTTAGAACTTATATCTCAAGATGGGTGGCGCATTTACGTTGTGAATGTCTATGTGTTCCAGTAACCAATTAACACCAGGTGGGCTGTGAGCTCGTCCACCCATCTAAGCAATAAAAAAAAAGTCTATGACGGTAGGATGACTAGACAGTCATTTGAAAAAGAAGGCATTCTCTTTGGAGACACCATTGCGATCGCGCGCATCTCTTATATCACCGCATTTCTAGTCTGCTATTATTTAATTGTGTTCTTACTTTGAGTCTAACCTACAAATTACTGACCACGAGGACACAGGTGATGACAGGGAAGAGCTCAATCCGACATATAAGTTTCATTACCTCCTTAAATACCAGGTAATCCACGATCATCAACAATCTAGTGCAACAACAAAAAATTAAAAAAAAAACCGAATCTCCGGTTGAATAGGCCGACCCGAGTCTCGACCACACAAGATCGTGTCGTTTGTTAGCTTTGTCAAAATATTACCCTTCGTCGATCTTGCAGTTTACTCGGATGTCTGAAGGCGCGGTTTCGTTAGGTGTGTAACATCGCGGAGTGCACCATAACGAGCCACTCCAGCCGCGCTTCCTCTAACCACCATGTTGCCTTAGAAGCCTCTGACGCTCGAAATCGTGATACTCAACGAGATCAAAGTTAAAGAACCAAAGCCCCACTGCGACGTGGATCTAACTAACGTCACTCGGCTCCCAATCCGTGAAAACCCACATTCGCGTACCTGACGCGTGTTCACGATATAAATACAATAAATTTAAGAAACACTATCGTTATTTTACGGGTTCTTAAGATTATTTTCTTATTTGAAGATATTGAAATTTGAAAATCGCCGAAAAGGGAACTCATCTTAAATAACGGTGCGTGGAATCTTGATTTAGCCACGAAAATTCAAAACAATGGGCATTAATTGAGGAAGAAAAAAAGTCGACATTTTGATACATTTTCATCATCAAACACACATTTTTGAGATTACAAATAAAATAAAATTTAAAATTACTAATATTGGTAATTAAAGAATAGGTAGGTAATTGATGAATGATTGAAGATAAGTTAATTGATATTTTACATTAAAAATTGGTTTTGCCGTAATTAGTTCAAACTCCAAAAGTTACGTTTGATTAGAGGTGAGCTGTCAGGGTTTAAAAGTTCTTCGAAATCATATCTCAAGGTGGACCTAACATATCAGGTCGGCTGTGGACTCGCCTAGCCCAGTTAAGCCATTGAAGACAGTAAGTCTTAATTTAATTGCTACATTTTATTTAATGACGCGCTATTCCGTAAGGATAGTGGGATTCAGATAGATCAGATCCTACCCTATGATAATACAATTAAAAAAAAAATGTAGTTTACAATATGGCGTTGCCTCCGATTTTTTTTAATGTCATCATTATATTATTTCCGAAACGTGGAATATACTTCGAAATCTTCGTAGTTGCAGTATTCCGTGATAATTGTAAGGTTTGTTGTAATATAATTAAAATAAAATTTATCATTTCAAATTAAGATAATTTTCGGATTGCCAAATAGCAACACTGTTGGTGGGAGCAATGGCAGTAATGGGGACGTAACATAATAAAAAAGGCGGTAGTTTGAAAAAACCCTAACCCATAGACACAGCCTACTGAGTTTCTCGCCGGTTCTTCTCAGTGGGTCGCGTTTCCGATCCGGTGGTAGATTCTGCGAAGCACTGCTCTTGCTAGGGTCAGTGTTAGCAACTCTCCAGTTTGAGCCCTGTGAGCTCACATAAAAACGTTAGGGTAAAGTTGAAATAGCCTCCCAAGGCTATCAGAATAGGTAGGAATTTTTTTATGATAAAACGGCAGAAAAAGCACTGTATTCTGGAGTAAGCACATATCTAAAGATTGTACAAGTGGAGATACAAATAAAGCAATACAGAATTAAGTGAACTATTGCAATCTGTGTATTTATTTCCTGGCTTTGGCAGTAACTCTACACTATGAAAATTTTAGTTTTAATTAGTACAAAATAAACAGGAATAGTGCTAAAATAATAACCGTTAGTTTTTAAGTGATCGAAATCAAATAGATACGTATTATAATTTATTACAAGACATGTTGAACATGTTTGAAATTTTAGCAATAAAAAGTATAAAATGTTCATTATGCCGATCTACGTAAGCTGTATAGTATGTGATCTATCATGATCTACCAAACTAGTATAATTAAAATATATATCTTTGCAATCAGTTCGCCATATCAATCACTATTTATGAGGTAATAATAGATTAAAATCTATAATAAAAAATACCGACACGACAAACAAAGGCATCATAGATTTTTTTAATTGCCTTTGTAGGCAGACGAGCATACGACCCACCTGATGGTGAGTGATTATCGTCGCCCGTGGACTTCAGCAATGCCAGGGGCAGAGCCAAGCAGCTGCCGCTACCGGTTCATAATTCTCTTTTAAAGGACATGTCATGGCGCTCGGGAAACACCGTGGAGGGGAGCTCATTCCATTGCCGGATACCATAGATAGAGTACTTGTATCTTGTTTGTATGAGATTCGAACAGAAACAACAAGAATCGTGGTCTAACAATTATTTAATCGGTCCCAAGGTACACATCACTGCCTCGGTCTCTCCAATTACAGCGTGACATCCATTCTTCGAGCTTTAAACTGCAGAGAGACACGCGATCAACCAGACAATAATACATTATGGGCACGCCTTAAACATTGCGACCTAAACAAAAACAAAAGTGCACACACAACAGGAATGTTTATCTTTAATTTTATTACATTATTTTATATCCAACGGTTAACACCATTAAAAAGGTTTTTTCGTGAACAGAATAATGAAATAGTGTAATTGATATGTGTAAATGTATATCTATATATAAAAATGAATTGCTGTTCGTTAGTCTCGCTAAAACTCGAGAACGGCTTGACCGATTTGGCTAACTTTGGTCTTGAATGATTTGTGGAAGTCCAGAGAAGGTTTAAACGGTAGATGAATATGAAAATGCTTGGAATTAAATAAAAATAACAATTTTGTTTTTCCTTTGATGTGTCCCCCGTCGGACGGATTCCTTTTGTTTGTTTTAAGTTTATTTTATACAAAAGTTTAGGTCTTTTATTTATCGATTGAGGCACTACGAAGTCTGTTGGGTCAGCTAGTAATTAATATTTTACTATTTCACACACACGCCTCTATAATAACGGTACAACACATGATAATTGTTGATGTTCCGCCAGTATACACTTTTAGTCGTAGGCTCATCTGCCAATCAACAGCAGACGACAGAAATTACGCCGTGGTGGCTTAATGGTTTCGATATAGCTTAACATCAGGAAAGCACTGAGCTTTTTTGGCTGTGTATTGAAGAGAAAAGTCGGTATCAGACTCGGAGGCTTTTAAGGTAATAGAATATCGAGTGGGACACACAACTACAGTACAATCCCTTTAATAAGTTTGAAACAAGCTTCGCCTCGTGCACGTGGTTACGAAAGAGAACCAAAACGTATTTTGGCCCTACTAAATTTTTCCAATATTTATATGTTTTAAAAGGAAAAACTTTCGCATCCTCGTGATTTGAAAGTCGGCGAAACGGAAAGCAACACTAATCAGACACAAAATATACTTTTATGGGATTTAGCCTTCGAGATAATGAAATAGAATACCCCTGAAAGTGGGAATTGCACCTGTTCCTGGAACAAAGTTCCTTATGGGACGAAGCGGAGGGGTGCCCTAACCAGGAAAAAACGTCCGCAACGTAAGATTTTTATTAGTAATGCACACAGTGTACGACTTATCTTTGTAAAAACGTACAAAAAAATAACATATTTTTCTATAATTCATTGGCCACGATCTCCGAGCGTTCGTTTGCGCAATACACTAACTCTTATGCAAACAACCGCGAATGAAGTGTACCACAATAAGTTCGCACGTTACCGAATGACCGTGGGTTGTTGCGAAACCTCCAGTTTTATTTTCTTTATACCTCGAATAGAACTTAACATTAATATTATTATAATAGGGAACTTCGTTCATATCCGATGTCCCACGACATCAAACTTTTTTTTTTAAACTTATTATTATCCTTTGAACTCAATTCGGATTTCATGTTATCAGGAGATACGTAAAGTCGTTTTCTAAGTAAAATGTCTTATTCTGTTTTGCTCGGAATTGTTTGAATCGTACCAATCGCAGGTAGATCGACCAGTTTGCAGTTAATTGGCGTGACCATTCGCAAGACGTTCCGGACTGACCGGCACACTCGAGCCGAGAGCCATTGTCAGCCGATCAGTTGAACCTAACGCAATTGCACCTCGAGAATTCGGATAATCTGTAACGTGCAAACGATTTTCTTTTCTAATACAAATATATACAACTAAAAAAACTTCAGAGGTGTCAAGGGACACCCGGATGGAACGAAGTTCCTTTCGATTAATTAGTGAAGGAATTGTAATTTTTTTTAAAGTTATAATAATAAATTACGGCATTATGAAGAAGAAAAAAACAATACTATGAACTAAATTACTATTGTTGAAACGCTATCTCGAGAAACTGTACTCATTACGCGAACCAATCGGATACGAGCAATGTCACGCGATAAGCGCCTACACGTTGATTGGTCAGAATGACGGATCTAAAAAGTGTCGTGACAACTTTTCGTAAGAATTTTTTCCGTCTAGCCCCCTTTCACAACGCGCGATAAGGAACTTCGTTCCAAAAATTTATCAACGGTAAACGTTTTGCACGTTCGTAATAAATAAATAAAAATAAAAAATAAAAACGAATCGTATTGTTTTCGATAGTACTAAGCATTTAAAGTTATATCAGTAAAGTTTCCATTAAAAAAAAACTCGGATCGAAAACAATAAAAATGTTTCTTCGTATTTAACACAGCAATAAAGTCCAACTGTTGTAAAACCATAAAAAAAAAAAAAAAACTCCGCGCTAGCTACGTGTTTCACAATTCGATACACTAAAATCGATGGTGGAAATAGAAGTGTGTATGTATGTAATACGTTACGTATTCGTAGCGAATATTACATTTTTATTCCGGCACAATCGTTGCGCTTATTGCAATATCTATACGTTGTTTGTACAGACACATAAACACAATTGCAAACAATCGATGACGTTCCGCTTCCAATACTAATGGAACAGGATCGGAGGACGAGTCGTCGCTACGGCTCGCCTCAAGTGACACTTGACATCAAAGGCGAGTGTTTGCCCCCTTTGTCTTACCGGGCAATTAGTGCAGTCCGCTCATTTAATTCTATCGCTCGATTAGCAACAGAGCCAGGTACCCATTAATTGGTCGACACCAATTTGCCGGTACCTTGTCGGGCGCCATCCTCGCGACCAACGACCTTGCACAAAGTGATGTTTGATACGGTATTATGTTTCCGCTGAATACCATACTAAGCACAATAACGTTGGACATTAATTACTCTTGCTATTAGCATTACGTAAATGTGGCATTTGTTTGAGAACAACTACTATAGTGTGTATTTCGTAAACATGAAAATAATTACGAAAATAATTTTTATTCGTATCGTTTGATAAATTTACGTTAATATTGTAGTCATTTTAACTAATACATTAAATCCGCTGTAATAAAAATAAAAAATTAAAACATTCAAGTTGCCTTCAACAAAGTTTAGGCACTCGAAGATTGAATATTTATCTTGGCAAAAGAAAGAAGAAAAAAAAAGGAAACTTGGTAAATCAGAGACGATGCCCGCATCTTCGCTCGCGTACCAACTTTGATATCACGGGATTGGACGAAAACTCCTTCAACTAGAGTAGCTGAAAATTTGTATTTGGAGAATATTTCGCAGTTTTATTTATTTTTATTATCATTCTATGGGCAGTCGAGTTCACAGCCACCCGACGTTAAGGGTTTATTGATGCCTGTAACTTGACCAACCACAACACGTGAACAACCAACCATAGCTCACCTTGAATAGAATTCAGTCTCATTTTCTCGTATTTTTAAAAACCTTTCGAACTGAAACACGTAATGTTTGTCGGTAGAAATGCACAACATGGCAGTGCCTACCCGTGAGAGCCTGTAACATCAGGACCGTCATCTTCGTCAAATTAGGTTCTAGTTTTAAGATGTCAATGTTTAGATTTAAGGAACGATTTAACTGTGGGTCATCTGTATTGTTATTTTCCATACAAACGTATTTTTTTCTAAAACATACAAATACATTATCTATATATATATTGGCGCAGCGGCAGGGATGGCTGAGCGGTAGTTTCCGTCATCACTCGTATTTGGTTGAACTCAGTTTAGTCAATAAAACCTTTTGAATAATAATTATTGAAACTCACCACACACAACTTTCATAATGACAGGGTAAACCGACAGTTTCGTTGCACATACCGACAGACCGACTCACTGACTGACTGACTGACTGACTGACTGATTGACTGACTGACTGACTGTCAGAGACTCACTGACTGAGACGGACGGAATGACTGTCTGACACGGAATGCCCCGACTCTGTCCACGTACCGCCATTTTATACTGTGGCGTTACGGAGTCTACCCTTCATTTTGTGATATTTATCAAAACAACATTTCATCATTTAAAATAATAATCAAGACCACCGTCTTAATATTACTAAAAGTCGTTATCCACGACAACTAAAAGTCGTTATCTACGACATATATATAAAAGAATTGCTGTCCGTTAGGCTCGCTAAAACTGGAGAACGGCTGGACCGATTTGGCTAATTTTGATCTTGAATTATTTGTGAATGTCCATAGACGGTTTAAAAGGTAGATAAATATGAAAATGTTCGGAATTAAATAAAAATAACAATTTTGTTTTTCCTTTGATGTTGTCGGACGGATTCCTTTTGTTTGTTTTAAGTTTATTTTATACAAAAGTTTAGTCTTTTATTTATCGATTGAGGCACTACGAAGTCTGCCGGGTCAGCTAGTACATTATAAAATGTAAAAGCTAAATTACTATTGTAATCTTTCCCTGCTTATTAGAAAGAAAGAAAACTAAACGATTCACGATATTGCTTATGAAATGCATTTTTCACAATCTATTAGGAATTTTTAAAACGAAGGTTTTAATGTTTATTACTATATATACCTACCGTTTTGTTTATAGAAGTATACATTAATATAGATTACAATAATTGCTGCATTGTACGAACACTTTACGTAGGCAGCCAGCAAGCATCGCTAGATACTCATAGTATAAATACAAATTGTAATGATAGAAGTTAAAACAAACATGACTTTTTTCTCGTAGCTCCATCTACTTGTCTTTTGACACGTGATGGTTCATTATTATGACATTCTAAAGAACCACTGCAACCGGTACAAGCAATAACACTTTTAAGAAATGTTTGTGTTGTAAATATTATGTTTGACGGTACGTTCAATATTTGGGTTCGTGGAATGCGATATAAGTACTTACATGTTTTTTTTTTTATAATTGAAAGATAACTGGTGGCCCGGAGGCCTTTTCAGTTTCACCAGGACAAGTGGGCGAGCAAAGGCTCAGCCAGGAGGGGTGGGATTTGCTAACAGCGGCCCGAGCGCCTCCTAAGAAGACAACAACTCAAGAGCAACTGCTTCACGAATAAATCTACTACCGGATCGGAATCGCGACCCGCTGAGAAGATCCGGCAAAAAACTCAGCAAACTGATGCCTGAGTTAGGTTGCACGTCGACCTCTTTGTCGAGTTCGACGAGTACGGTTACCGGGGTCCCTAAGCCTGCTCTTAGTGTTAGAGAAAACTATTTATGTGACATTATCTCGTTGATTATATTGAAAACTGGCTGACCCGCCATACTTCCTAGTGCCTCAATCGATAAATAAAAGATCTAAACTTTATTTAATTCCGAGAATTTTCATATTTATCTACCTTTTAAACCTTTTCAGGACTTCGACAAATAATTCAAGACTAAAATTTGCCAAATCGGTCCAGCCGTTTCCGAGTTTTAGCGAGACTAACGAACAGCAATTCATTTTTATATATTATATAGATAGCAGATAGATAATGCGATATTAAATATTACTTGAATTTACATTATTGCATTAATTTGTTTGTGTGTAGTGATGCTTTTTACTGGTGGTAGGACGTCTTGTGAGTCCGCACGGGTAGGTACCACCACCCTGTCTGTCTGTCTCTGTCGTGAAGCAGTAATGCGTTTCGGTTTGAAACCATTGTAACTATACTGAGACCTTAGAACTCGTATCTCAAGGTAGGTAGCGGCATTTACGTTGTAGATGTCTACGGGCTCCGCTAACCACTTAACCCCAGGTGGGCCGTGATCTCGTCCACCCACCTATAGAATTCAAAAAAAAGGTTCTAACGTGACTTTTCTCAGTTTGATTTGTAACTTGGTACTTACAGTTGGTATTTCAGAGATTATTATTGAAAAAATACTACGGATGAAATGGTGCGCGAATAGTTTTAACAGATGAGTGTTTTTCACCCATTAATTATAATAAAGTCAGTGCCTGTGTTTGAAGTTTTATTAAATATTTCTAGAGACACAAAGAAATGTTTCGTTTCAATGTTAATAATAAAAATAAAAAAAAACAGAGTAATATTATCGTAGACTTCCTGGGATTTTCTTTAGTATTTTATCGAGGGTGAAAGGCTGTTTGGGTTAAGCGACATTTATCTTTGTAATTAAAGTTGTGTTTTATTTGGTATTCACATCAACAGTTTGTTCCTTTTAATTGAACTTGCATTAAGTTTATTCCATTCAAATAGCTGAAGAAGTTTTTTTCCAAATTTTAAGCTTCAAATGGTTCTCCTGTAAAGTAGCAAAAATGTCGCTTAAACCAAATAAATAGCCTTTGACCTTTTTTTTATTGCCCTTGTAGGCAGACGAGCATACGGCCCACCCGATGGTGAGTTGTTACCGTCGCCCATGGACATCAGCAATGCCGGGGGCAGAGCCAAGCCGCTGTCTACCGACCTGTAGCTCCAACATTATAGGTTGCCTATGAACAAGATATAAAGACGTCTTTGAAACCATAGATAATAACGCTGTTGCGAGCGTTTAGTGAAGATTAAACGGAACATTTCTTTGTGTTTCTAGAAAATATCTAATAAAGCTTCAAACGCGGACACTTGCTTTGTGTCCGGCGCCTCTCGCGACGGACACCGAGCCCCACTTCTGCGACAAAGCAATGAATCCCCCTTTAGCATTTGTCGACGCAAAGGATCCGAGGAAAAACTACGTAACTTGATTATTTAACGAATTCATTATAATATTTGACGCTTGTAGCTGCTAGCTGTGTATTTAAATGTTTTACTGAAACATAGTATTTTTTGTTGATCGGTGAATGATATATAATTGTTAATTAATTTGTACTTATATACTCCTCGAAAATGCTGGACAATTTTTGCATTTTCTGAGATTTTTATACTATCAGTTTATTTCACTAGTCTGCTTTAAACGACTTAACTTAATAAATGAAAATCATACATGGCCTATGCACATTTTATATTATTATTATTTTTTTCAATACAATCTTGTAGTCAGTTTAATTAAGACTAGAGGTCCCGCAGTAGTCGAAATTCGACTATAATTAATTGGAATTGTAAGTTTGTACACTATTATGATTGTATTTTATACTTCTATAATCACAAATTTCGCCAAGACTACACCATAAAAAATAATAAAAACAAACAATATTTAATCTCAATTTGACAACAGACGTCAAGAACAAAGGTTTGACAATAAATAGTATGCATGCGAGTGTGCGTCAAATACATGGTATGTAGCGTATGTAATGTTTTGTTTATTGATTTAACGTATCTTTTATGCATTATTTAAAAAAAAATTTGCATTGTGCACTTCTTTATATTCTCTAGAAGTGTGGAAAATTTTATACTCCTCCGTCCGCGCAATTTTCGGAAAAAGGGATACAAAGTTTTTCCTTCACGTATTAATATATAGATTATGGTTTAGAAATCATAATATCTAAAATAATCTAATTTCGATACAAAATTATAAATATAGACATATTAGTCAAAATATTAATTAAACTTTTGTATTTTTATTAAGAAGAGAGCTTCCTGTGTCCGTGTACAAAAACAGCGTAGAATCGATACATTTTTAGTCCATGAAACTTCAAAAAGGCGGTTACGTCGTTTAGCGCCGCGACGCCGGTATTAGCGCACTGTCGCATCTTCAGAGGGCGGCGAGATCAAAGGATAGGTACACAGTAACCGCTCTCATTGATGTCGCTCACAAAGGGAATTGATTGTTGCAAACCTCGTTTTTTTACAAAAAGAAGAGAGAGAGGGATTGATGACACATCTGCGTTTTTTTTTTTTTACTTTTTTGACATTGTATTGTGTATTATGTACTGTACTAATAATATATTTGCGTTTTCTTATTTGTAATTTTAATGTTGGTGACGGCATGTTATGAAATTCTATACAAAGATTACAAGATTGCAAAGGTAATAAGTTTCGTGTTAATTATTTCCTCAAATTAGATTTTATTTTCATTTCAATTAAGTGACGATATAATATATTCTGATTGTCTAAGATATTTTATTTACCCAATTTCATTTTGAATAAATTATTATGATTCCAGCTTTTTAACGCTGAGACACTGCATATACAATTTTCTTAACATCTTTTTACTATGAAATATTAATGATGAGACAATCCACTGGCTTAGCCCCCAGCTGGAGTTCCTACTAAAAAAAACATTTTTAAGCAAGTTTGCATTATTCTAAAAAAGGTTTTTATTTGATTTTTTTTCATAAACTTGTATACGTTTATATCATTACATTATGTCATCTCATCATCATATTTTTATACATAATTATTCCATCTATCATCGGTTATGAAGTCACTGGGAGCAATATGTCAATAATTATACTTCACTTAGGTTTGTACACATATCAGACTTTTCTTCGGGGAATGTTAAAAATGAATAAAATAATGGTAAATGCCTATTGTTTTTCAAGCCATACAAAAAAGTACTGGCTGTAGAAATAGTTTTAACACATGTTCATAAGAATTTTCTAGTTTAAATTACTGGCTACTACTACTAGACCACATACTAATTAACTAAAAATGTTTTTGTGACAATTCAGGTATCTTTAAGCAATTGAAAATTTATTCCATAGCTTTACAGTAAAAGTTATATAAATATATAATTTTCTGCTTCATTACATAATTATTTTGAGAATGAAAAACCAGTGGTTTATATATATATTTTGAATTTTATTACTATCTATATTACTATCAGGCATATTATCAATTGTAGCATTAATTACTTACAAATTAGTGTAAACAAATAAACTTTCGATTTTTAGATTCTCTCAATATCACTCAACAGTTATCTCTGTAAAAGTAATTGAAAGAACTTCGTAATTCATGATTTATACTTTTTAATTTTACCGATCCGTACTCAAAACAATATTAGGTCACTAGGTGAGTAGGTGACTCAAAAGTTTTAAATAGTTCACAAACTTTTTGAAAGTACAAAAAAGGGGAAGTTTTTTTTTAAAATATATATTGAATATATAGCCCGTAACATAACTGGTTGTATAAACGTTCAACACAGCGGTAGACGACACAAACCTAACCTTAACGCAAATTATTTATAACTATTACCTGCTCATTGTTGTTAATGTAACGTTTTTATTATTTCGGGCTAATTACGGGGTTTAAGATAACTAAAATGTACACCAGCATCGTGAGTGTTAATTTTAGAAGGCGTATTCTTGAAATAAGCATCAATTTCTTACCTCGTTGACACCTGAATTCCGAAGTATTCCGAGAGTTCGTTACAACTTCACACACAAAACTTTTAATTTTGAAATAATAGTTCAAGCACTTAATAACAAAACGACACCGAGAACAGCTTTATTGTAAGTCTTTCAACTTATAAACTGACAAAAAACAACACTTTCGTATAGAAAACAGAAACTTATTCACGTTCTTGACGTCGCCTTCGCCATGGTGTTGATGCACAATAGCGTAACCTAGCGGCACATTGGTCAACTAATGAACGCTTTGATGTGTCATTCCGTCACACGCATAATAATATAATTATCAACATACCTACTAATATTGTGAAATAAAAAATATTTTAGATTTTTGTCAATTATAATATATTGCATGTATTTTTATATCGCTACAGCATACTATAATATACTAATACTAATAAGCTTATTTAAAAAAAAAACCACTAAATCAAAGACGCCCTCTTGCGCCCTGAACTACTAAACAAAAAATTCTAACACATTTTTTGTATTTTTAGAGGGCAATAGATTGACCGTTTTAGTTCACGGGTATGTTACTCTGGCCTTAAATTTTTGGCGGGAACGCGAAAAGCGAAGTTCTGTAAGTCGTTTTATTTTGTCAAACTTAGTTAGATTTAGTGTTTCTCCAAGTTTAATAACGCTGATTTATTAACTATTTAGTATCTGCGAAATCGCACCAATACGAGAAAATGAAACAAAGCTTCTGGAGGTAGCTCCTCGGTTCTTCCAAAAGTTCCACTGAAAAGTCTCTGTAACCATTATGTAACACTATCTCAATTGATCAGACTCATTGCGTCTCAAATCGTTTTTCATGTAATACAACCATATTTGGATATAACATCACCTTGATTTATTCAGTATGATTCGATCTTTCCAGACTTACATTTCGGACAATTAATTATTTCACCAGTGTCATTCCCCTTTTATTTGAATACTCCTAAAGTGAGTTTTAATTAAAATACAGTTTAATTATGTACTAATATTATTTAGACTATCGAGAAACACAATTTGCGACAAAAATACCAAGGCGAACTTACTTTTTATTAATATCAAGATAAATTTTAAAGGAATGGACAGTAAAACTCGATTTAAAATTAAAGATTTATTCATATTAAATTTATTTCCACATATGCAGGTACAAAAACACGAAATCAAACACGCTAATCTAAAAACTACACAAAAATGACTAAAACAAATGACTTCATACTTATTACGCTATTTAAATCAACTAAAAGTTTACAAACAAATTGTAGAGAAATTGTGAGGTATTTCTTATTTATAAGGAACTTATACATAGCGAAGCAATAATATTGTAATGTTTTATAAATTAATAAAACCCTTATAAATTACGATTTTGACTCTATAGTATTTTTAACTTCATCAACACCTTTATTACAAACTGTGAATCGACTTTGTAAAAATATTCAAGTTTCGAAGAAAATATGTCAGATGCCTCTATGTTTGAATTGAATGTTTGAATTATGTACGAAAAATTGAAAATGTGAATCATCTTATAATTTAGAATTTGCTTAATTAGAAAATTGTGAACACGGTTTTCTACGACGAACAAATTTTTGAGTATCCAGAAGTGTAAAACTATAAAAAAATATATCCGAAATATATTGTGCCAAATTTATTGATGTATGAACTTATGAATTGATAACTAAGAGAAACTTGAAAAGCGTGAATTAGATAACTCAACATTATAAAATATTTAGTCAACAATCAGGAATATCATATTAAAACTAATAGAACATTATAAATCAATCCGATAACATATATCAGCATTTTAAAGTTTACAAAATTTACTTTGTATCGATGTTAATTTTCAATTATTTACTAAGGAAATATTCTTTAACAAAATTAGATTTAACACTACAAAAAAACAATCAGCCTCTTGTGTTTGTGACAAACTTTCAAAGTATGCATAAAAGTGCACAAAATATAAACTGACATCTCAGAACGTATTTTAGTGAAACCAGTAGCATTTACTTAACCGTGGTATCAAGTATTTTTTTGTCTAGCTTAAATACCAAATTTCATTTCTACTTTGAAAGATCGTCCTTTAAAAAAAAATTCTTTAATTTACGATGGTGATCCAACATCGAGGTCATTTATAACAAACGCCATCATTCGTGTCATTAAGAATCTCAATGGCCATGGCATGAGGCACGTGAGCACTCACACGCGACCATATTACGGTAGTGAAATTTAATTCAAGGATAACTAAAATCGACGGCACATGTTCACGCGCAATCCTTCTTGACCTAGTAGTCTGCGAGGGGAGCTCAGCTTTGCCACCGAGAGCAAACGAAGAGTCAAACTTAGTAAAAATTGTATACATTTATTATCTACCAGAGGTCTAGAAATAAAATTACCAATGTCTTATAAATAGGGCCTTGTGCAATTCAAAGCTTACAGCACATATTAACACTAATATAATATATAAAATAGAATATACACAAACAACAACAGGTTTATTGGTTTATTAATTGACTTGTGTATGTGACATTTTGAAAGTTTGTAATGTAAATACCTACTTATATCATTTTATATTTATATTCTACCTATTGAAATAAAAATGTCATTTGTTTGTTGTAAATGTTAATAATATGCATGTCTTCTATGCGTTCCTAAATCATAGATCCTATTGTGATGAAAATTCTTAGTGTTAGTGTGGCAATAGTACCTTTGACGTATAAAACACACTCCTAATGATATATAATTCTTCAGTACGTGTGTTTGTAACTGAACTTTGTAACGACTGAATCTATTTTTATGAGCAATTGTTTCGTGTGTGAAACTACAAGCGTATGTAGTGCTGTATTTTAGTTATAGGTTTTTTTAAAGATAGACTTAAAGATGTTAAGAACCTCACCCAGATGATTATATTATGAACTCTCTTTTACGTTGTTTTTTTTATAGTTAATCATTAGTTAATCATTATAGATAATCGTTCCTAATCATTTGATAGGTGGCGCTACGATCAACTTCCAAGATTTTTCAAGGGAGGACGTCAAGTGTCCAGTAGTAGCAATATTTTAAAACTTCAATATTTTTTTGTTTATTTTTATTTGAGGTTATGTAATTTAACTCCTAGTATTTTTTTCGGTTTTCGGTATCTTAGACTGAATTAAATATAACCAAGTATTCGAATACGCGAGATTAAAGCGTAAAAGCGATTTTAATGATTTTAATTTACTATCACTTTCTACTTCACTAATAATAGATGTGTGCTATAATGTAATACCGTGGAAATAATGTTATAGGCGCTATGACACATATTTATAATCTAACAGACTATTATAAATTCACATAGTTATATTTATGAGACTTGTTTTTGTCCCGTTTTTATTGGTTTCATTTGCAACTATGTGTCGGTTAGGTGATTTTAATAAAATTAGTGTTTCCCTAACGATCAAAAATTGAATCAACTACACCTGATTTAAGATATGTTCCAATATACACTGGGAGCACTGTTCAGTGCACTCACTGGCGGAGAAATTCGTTCCGTTATGGACCGACTGTATACATTGGCGGTGTATCCTAGCGAAATATATGACATAAATCGTCGCCATTTTTCTACTGTAAACACTGCTGGTATTTTCTATATAGTGCTTTGATCACGGGATTACTTTTACTTTACCGTGCATAACTCCATTTCAATAATTAGGTTATTAAGTTATTAACATTAAATTGCTTGAAAACCAACATTTTTTTTACTAAAAAGTATACTTGGTTTCATAATGCGATTAATTCAGCTGACAACAACTAGAATTAAATTTTAAATATAACTAAATTTAAATATTTATTTTTGTCGACGTGAAAACAACGCCAAAAAACTTCGATGGCAGAAAACTGTACTACTTTCCGTTTTAAACAGTAACCAGTATAGCTAGCTATAAAAAAACGGCTTCACAATATATTAAATTGGCGTCACAGCCTACAGCGCTCGCAGCGCATATCGGAACATAGCTTTAGATTCATAGTATTTTCACACTTTCTCTTTTGTCACGATATAGATATTTAAAAAACTGATTCCATTTTTTTTTCATCGACAACACCAAAGCTTGAGTAACATAGGAGAAAACGATACTAACTTTTTTGTCTTTACGATCAACTTAATATTGTTAAACCAGTGTTAAATCATGGGCATTTTGAAACTGATTTAGTAATTATGAACTACAAGATTTTAATCCAGCTTAGATGTACATATTAAATTATTAATAATATAGATTATCAGGCTATCAAGTATATGGGTACAAGGATCTAAGAGTTATTACTGATAATGAATTACGTCCTATCATTAGTTCATAGTACATACATGACGTTCTCCTTTGCACAAACTAGTAACTCTCTTTAAGTATTTGGCTTAGCAAGCGTACCAGTTTAAAAAAATCGAGAGAGAGAGAGAGAGATTTGTTGTATAATCTCTGTCAGCAAAAACACTATGTGAATTGAAAGTTTAAATTAATTCGATGGTAATGTTACCATGAATGGAGAATACCAGAATGCCAAGACAACTGCTTGATGGCAAGCAAGAGGGCCGCAGAAGTCATGGCAGACCCAAACTCCGATGGTTGGATGGCGTGGAGCGCGACCTCAAAGTTATCGGCGTCAGGAACTGGAAGGAGAAATCCCTGAACAGAGCAGTCTGGAGAGACTTACTGGACCAGGCTAAGGCCCTCCCTGGGCTGTAAGGCCGAAGATGATGATGATGAATGTTAGTGCGCGTTCATTTTGTTCAATCCCTTGATGAAGTTAGTCATGTCATATTCCTCTTCGTACTGTTTGTCGTCCCAGAGGTCGGGCAGCGCCTCGAGCACGGACCTGGAAGCGGCGGGCTGGTCGTGCGAGCGGCCGGGCTTGAGGGTGAACAGGTCAAGCAGCTGGTCCGTGCCCATCGTCTCTATGGCTGCATTCTCGCTGCTTATAACCGTGTTCGCTGTCATCAATTTAAATTTTTGTAGCCTGAAAAACAAATATCAAAGTAGATTTATTAAGAAATCAGATGCTAACCAATAGTTATCGAATTATTTTTAAACGAAACTCAATAGTTTTCAAGAGACTTTTTTTTTAATGATTATCGTTGCAACTGGTAGAATGTATAAAACATGTTTTCTTCATATGGTGTACGAATGTTTCACGGTAAATGGTACAATGTGGAGCTAGTCTATTAGTGACTTTTAAAATAGTTTAAACTAACAAAATACGCTTTTATAGAAAATTCAACTAAATAATAGAAAATAAATTTTAATTACAATAAAATCATTTTTTCGTACACTATTTTTAATTCAAATTAATTAAAATTTATTTTCTATTTTTTAGTTGGATTTTCTATAAAAGCGTATTTTATTAGTTTTTTTAAACTTTTTTTTATTTTATTTTCTAGTTGAATATCAATTTTTTTAATTTTTTTTTTAAATATTGAATTGTTATCGGTCCTTAATAAGTATACCAAATTTCGAGTTAATCCGACGTTTTGAAGGGAGTCAAAATTATGTTCAAAGTTTCCGCACATACATACATACGTCTGAAGCTAATAAAAGCGTATTGATAAAAAATATAATATGCACCCCATTATCTTCTCTTCGAGTGTATTCCTGGTGATGAGTCTGTAGACATTAACAACTTTCTTTTGTCCGATCCGATGAGCTCGGTCCATGGCCTGCAGGTCCTTCATGGGGTTCCAGTCGTGTTCCACGAAAATCACAGTGTCCGCGCCGGTTAAGTTCAGCCCCAGGCCTCCCACCTGAAACATAAAAGATGCGTTTAAATTTCATTGTTTGCTTTAGTTGAGATTCCCTAACATAGTTTAGTGGGACTCACATTAAGACATACCACAATAAATTCTCTTTTTTAAAATCTATTTTGCAGATTGAAAAAAAGGTGCTGACATTCACATTGTGATGTTTACGAGTTTTGATAATAGTTTACGCCGAGAAGTCTGTTAGTATGCTCACCTGTATATGCTTTAACTAAAAAGTAGATTTGGTTTTTATAAAACTATGTTAACCTTCATCGGGAAGTTGTTCATAAATATGTAATATACATATAAATAAGTAGATATTTATGTAGGAACGGAACGGAGTGATATGGAGGAATGACAGATATGGAGCATGACTGAGTGAGAGAGATAGGAGATGTCGTGTTAGGAAGTAAGAAAGGAGGCGAATGAATGCGGAACATCTAGATTATTGCATAAGCAGCACGGGAGTTAGTTTCCGAACGCGACGACGCTCAGACGCATTGTAACCCGGAAGACGAAAGACGTATGTAACTTAAGACGATATAATAAGACGAAATAAAGAATCGTGATTTTGTGTAGTGATCGAGTGTTTCTCTGGCCCACCCCGAATATAAAATCCCACATTTATATAGTCGCTTCACTCTATACAAATACATGTGTCACCCATCACGGCGTGGACGCTACACGACATTTCGAATCTTCCCGATCCACTACCGGTGCTTTTAGGTACCTCAAGCACCGGTCATCGTTCTCGTCGAACCCGTCGCTTGCGACGAAGGGCTCGACGAGTAAATTAACCCTCAGACACAGCCCACTGAGTTTCTCGCCGGATCTTCTCAGTGGATCGCGTTTCCGATCCGGTGTAGGTGGTAGAGGAGGAGGCTAGGGTTCGTGTTAGCAACATCGTCAGATTTGAGCCCCGTGAGCTCACCTACTAGTTAAGGTTACGCTGATATAGCCTCTCGAGGCTATCAGCATGGGTAGTAAAAAAGCGTCGACGCTGCATGTATGAACGTGACCACTGAATAGTTATCGAGTTGCGTCATCCCTTACCGCGGTCGTGAGCAGTAATAAATCGATGGAGACGTCGGTGTTGAAGCGCGTGACGATGGCGTGCCTGTGCTGGGGCGGGACCGAGCCGTCGAGCCGCAGGTACGTCACGGAGGGCAGATGCTGTAGCAGCAGATCTCTCTCGACGATGTCCAACATTTTCTTCAGTTGACAGAATACGAGCGCTCGGTGTTGCGACACGACCGGCGAGGACTCGGCCTCCGCCCCCGTCGCGCCGATCCCGCAGTCGAGGAGCAGTTGTCTGCGAAACGAGATGTAATGTTTCATATAGATACGTATCAAGTTTAGTTGGTTCGGAACATGTAATAAAGCGGCCTCGTTCCTGATATTTTTATATATCCAAGAGAAACGATTCTTTGTTTCCATTTTATCATCCACTAACGTGTCCGTCTGCTACAGGGATAAACGCAGTTAAAATTAAAAGAAAAACCCCATTTGAGCATTATTTTTTTTTATTGCCCTTGTAGGCAGACGAGCATACGCCCACCTGATGGTGAGTGGTTACCGTCGCTCATGGACTTCAGCAATGCCAGGGGCAGAGCCAAGCCGCTGCCTACCGCAAAATAATATCATATTATTAAATTAAAACAGCAATCTAGTTATCGTAACTAGAATATATACTATGAGTTACTATAGTTACTAAACACATGAATATGATTGGAAAAGTTTAAGAAACTGCACTCGAGATGAAAATCAAACTTTACGCCATTTTATTTATTACATAGATAATTATCTAAATATAATACTATGATTATCGATTTAGAGACGGATTATTGTCATAACTTCACATAATTGAATTACAAAGATATAAATAATGTCTCATTAATGAACAAATGTGTGGCTATTAATTAATGAAACGTCTTATATTATTAATAAATAAGTTGACTAACTTTAAGGCAGGCAGTTTAGCGGAATGTTCAATGTCGTCGAGATTAGAATTTTGCGCTCTCAACTGTTTGGCGATGGTCTGTGCCTCGGGGTGGTCCGGAGTCAACACCAGCTTCGGGTGGTTGCAGACGTTTTGGAGGTAATGTAGAGCCTGAAACGACAAATAGTACACTTATCGATAGGACTAATTAAATTTTGTAGCACTTTTGCTTTTTTTTTATAGCTTAGATGGGTGGACGAGCTCACAGCCCACCTGGTGTTAAGTGGTTACTGGAGCCCATAGATATCTACAACATAAATGCGCCACCCACCTTGAGATATAAGCTCTAAAGTCTCAAGTATAATTTCAACGGCTGCCCCGCCCTTCAAACCGAAACGCATAACTGCTTCACGGCAGAAATAGGCAGGGCGGTGGTACCTACCTGCTCGGACTCACAAGAGGTCCTACCACCAGTAAGTATAGTATCATATAGTAGCGTTTCAGTCACAACACAAGTAAGTATATATATAGTACCATAGATTATAAATATACTATGTTTTAGAGGTGATTGATGATTAAAAAAAAATTTAAACAATTTTGTCCCTATTCCTCTGAAGTATTTCTGACTTAAGGAGTACATTATCAAAAGTAAATTTATTTAAATCCTGTATAATAATAGCAGCATATTACCTGAAATACGTGTGTGTGACTAGTGCTAGTGATGTCCTGCGGCACGTGGTCTCTCGAGAAGTCCTCGTACAGGCATCGCTGTAGGGGGCTGAGCTCGCAGTAATAGTCCTGCGTTATCTTCGGTGGAAGCTCCTTCAGTACGTCTTCTTTAACACGCCTCAACAGGAACGGTAGCACCTGAAATCGGAAATATATTTTTCATATTTTATAGGGTTCCATGATATTCATGTATTGTCACGAAAATGCATGCGATTCGGCATCACTTAGAAAACTCGATGTTCGCGAAAAAAGCACCTAGGTAATCCTTCTATAATCTTTATTGACGGTCTGGGATGGGCAGTAGTACAAGTAGTACAGGGTCAGTGCAGCTGCCCACTATGTTTCTCGCCGGATCTTCTCAGTGGGTCGCGTTTCCGATCCGGTGGTAGAGGTGGTAGAGGAGGAGGCTAGGGTTCATGTTAGCGACGTCGTCAGGTTCGAGTCCCGCGAGCTCACCTACTAGTTAAGGTTACGATGAAGTAGCCTCTCAAGGCTATCATCAGCTTAGGTAGGAAAAAAAAGGTGCAGTTACCTGCCTGTGCAGCGCCTCGCAGGCGAGCGCGCCGGCCTGCAGCTGCAGCGGGGAGGCGCGGGGGTCGCGGGCGGCGAGGATGGGCCGCGAGTAGCGCGCCGTGAACTCGCGCGAGGTGCCCAGCAGGCCCGGCATCAGGAAGTCGAACAGCGACCACAGCTCCAGCACGTTGTTCTGTTCAACACGCACCACTCGTTACTTAACTTTTATAACAGCTTTGTCGCAAGGCTGAGTAAAATCAAAAGATCAGTACAGATTAATAGAACTGAAAAGAAATAAAAAATGAAGCGCTTCCCATTAATAATAAGCCACTATGGTTAAAGCTATCGTAGCCTATTCAAATATAAAAAATAGGTTCTTAACACGTGTTC
The DNA here is from genome assembly GCF_003987935.1 of Bombyx mandarina. Next base: position 1,099,244 of record NW_021011533.1, read on the forward strand.
ACGAACGACTTTTACAGTGTATTTAAAAAATATTATCGATTGGCTTCATTGACTTTGATGATACTTGTATATTACCTAGCATCTGAGGCATGTTTCTGATTGCACAGGTCCAGTCATGAATGTGCCAATAGACGACCACTCTACTCATTATCTTTGCATGTTTCACATAATATTAAATAAAACATAAAGCCAATTAACCTGAATCGGTGTTCCGGATAGTATCAACCTATGGTTGGCTATCAGCATTTTAATGGCTTTGAAAGCCTTCGTCTTGTCATTTTTGATGACGTGTCCCTCGTCCAGAACGCAGTAGTTCCACCTGATGCTGCTGAAGAAGTCTATGTCCTTCCTGACGATGTCATACGAGGCGACGATGAAGTTGTGGTACTTCACTTGATGCCGAAGCTTCTCCCGTTCAGCCGGCGGCCCGACGTACTGCAGCGGCCTGAGGATCTTCGAAGGTATGAACTTGTTTACTTCGAACACCCAGTGACCTGGAATACACAGATACACGTGAAATGTTTTAAGGTGATAAAATGTAGGCATCGATTTAATGGACTCTTGAAGTTGACTTGGTGACTTGAAGTCGTCGTGGCCTAAAAGATAAGGCATCCGGTACATTCGTATCTACGATATTTTAGGTTAGATAGCGATGCACCGGTGTTCGAATCCCGCTGGCAAGTACAAACTTATCTAATGAAATACGTATTTATCAAATGTTCTCGATTGACTTCCACGGTGCAGGAATAAAATCGTGTAGTAAACATCAAACACACAAAATTATAATTTTTGTGGAATTACTGGTGGTACGGCATCTTATGAGTCCGCACGGGTAGGTACCACCACCCCTCCCATTTCTGCCGTGAAGCGCTAGTGTGTTTCGTTTTGAAGGGTGGGGCAGTCGTTGTAACTATATTGAGACCTTAGAACTTATATCTCAAGGTGGGTGGCGGCATTTACGTTGTAGATGTCTATGGGCTCTGGTAACCACTTAAGCAATAAATAAAAAAATCTTAAATGTTACTGTTAGCTTTAACATCAACAGGTGTCACAACATTATTGTGAGCCCAAATAGGTTAGCACTGCTTGTAGTTTAAATGGTAAGCTGTCTTTACACTGATGCTATTTTAGTCATTATCGAAAATCAAATTTATATCTATTTTAAATTGTATTGATGAGGGTGTATTTATTTCTCAGAGTAGCCAGGTTCAATTTCTGGTATTTATGGGGTGTCTCCTACCGCTCAATGTAAAGTGGATCATCCTCGTTAGCAAATTAAATGGTAATGAAACATTTAAAAAGACCTGTGAGTGTGGGGGGGCAGACGACGAGCGAGGGCAGCGCGTGCGCCCGCGCGGCGGCGCCCTCCCAGTGCGAGCCCGCCACCACGGCTATGGACTGCAGCGTCTTGCCCAGCCCCATGTCGTCGCACAGCACGCCGTGCAGCTTGTACTCGTACAGGAACCGCAGCCAGTTCACGCCCGCCTGCCGTCAGCGACACACGATCCATTATTGGAGTTTACTCCTTTAGAATCGATTTACATATATAGGCCCGGGGTATGAAAATTATGGGGACCAAAATCGTACTAGCATGTCACACGAAATGCGTTATGCGCCTGATTGGCTCCTGATTGCGTGATGCGTGCGCGCGCCAATCAGGAGCCAACGCGCGGCCGCGTTATCGCAGGTGACGCCGGGCTGCTGCGCCGGCAGTCCGCCACAAAGCCTCGTACTGATCGCGCGTTTCTCTCATTATT
>NW_021011533.1:1104762-1162802 GCF_003987935.1 Bombyx mandarina
CCACTGGAACATCACGATTATTTTTTTATTGCTTAGATGTGTGGACGCCGGCGGGGTACCACCACCCTGCCTATTTTTGGCATGAAGCAGTAATACGTTTCGGGTTGAAGGGTGGGGCAGCCGTTGTAACTATACTGAGACCTTAGGACTGATATCTCAAGGTGGGTGGCGCATTTACGTCGTAAATGCCTATGGGCTCCAGTAACCACTTAACACCAGGTAGGATGTGAGCTCGTCCACGCATATAAGCAATAAAAAAGATCACTGAGTAGTCTGAGGTCAGTTTTAGAGTTGTGGTCCTACCGATGTTTTTAATGTTGAGGTTATTGCGAGAGACCCGCGTGAGGGTAATAATAACGTAGAAACTTTTATGTGATCGTTCCAGTTTGGAGCATTACCTAGATAGTTATGTACTCACAGTGCGGTCCGAGAGGGCGCGTGTGGCGTCCCTCCCCGGCGGAGTCCCCGCTGCCGTCCTCGCCGCCCTCCTCTACGCGCTCCAAGGACACACGCGGCGTCACCTCCGGGTCGCATCTACATCACAAAGTAGAATTACGTCTCTGCCTGGCCACCGGGCACTGAACTGGCTACTTATCGCAAAAACAAAAACTAGCGGAGCAGAAGAGCTCGAGGTTCAATTGAGCTTCAGTGGCTGCTAGAGCTTATTACTGGTAGTTGGACGTCTTGTGAGCCTTCACGGGTAGGTACCACCACTTCGCCTATTTCTGCCGTGAAGCAATGATGCGTTTCGGTTTGAAGGGTGGGGCAACCGTTTTAACTATACGTTGTAAATATAGAACTCATATCTCAAGGTGGGTAGCGGCATTTACATTGTAGATGTCTATGGGCTCCGGTAACTACTTAATACCAGGTGGGCTTTGAACCCGTCTACCCATGTATGCAATAAAAAAAATAAAAAAGAGTAAGTTAAGTTAATTATTGTAATGTTGTAATATTGTAATTAATAATTGTAATGTTTGATGGAAACAACAATAACTCGATAAAATTACCTGAGAAAGGCTTTTAAATTAACCAGCACTTTATTATTAGGGCAGGGGTCCCGGTCTGCGAGCTGCGCCAAAAGCGTCACCAGTGTCTTCGCCGAATTCGCCTGAAGTTCCTCACACCATTCCTTCTTAATGCTCTCCATGAGCGGCCTCACCACTGGGTTCAGTTTCTCTGGCAGGCAATGGAGATTCGCACAGGCTCCCGCTATGGCAGCTTGAACCCTGCGAAACGTTTTTATGAGTATATTTTGTTCATCGAACTCATCATATGAAAATTAGCTGACCCGCAGGATCCAAGGTTCAAATGTAAGAATTTACGTTATGTGATATTTTACAATATTAAAATTTCAAACTTCTCATTTTAATTACAATAATGTAATACTTAAGCTATAATATAATATAACTATACTAATATCATAAAGAGGAAAGATTTGTTTGTTTGTTTCTATTGAATAGGCTCGGAAGCTACGGAACTGACTTGAAAAATTCTTTCACTGTTTGGAAGCTACCTTTCCCCGAGTAACATAGGCTATAGCCTTTTTAAAAAAAATTTGGGATCCTTACTAAAATCCAATAATGTAACGAAAATTAAAAAAAATAAAATAAAAAAATTGATAAAAACAAATTTTATTGAAATGAAAATAAAAGTTCATTAAAATAATAAAAATTATTTAAACTGACGCAAATATAAGGGTTAATGTGTGTGTGTATTATAATTTTTTATTTTGAAATTTTTGTTAAAGACCCGAGCGAAGCCGCAGCGGGCCGCTAGTAGTTGGTAAGGTTAATTAATTTCCGATCAACGTTCGGGTGTTGGTCTCCTTCAATTTCGTGTTTTTTATCTTGATTCATAGAGTAATACCGTTTAACTTTGTCAACGAATACTGTTCGTATTAATTTTCAAGTGTAATGTGTTGATCTGCGGTGGTCGGGTACGTACGCTACGGCGAGCGCGGCGTGCATGGCGTGCGTGTGCGCGGCGGCGGCCCGCAGCGCGCGGCGGCGCTCGTCCAGCGCGGGCGCGGCTCGCTTGGGCTTCATGCGGCTCACCATGCCCTGCGCGGCGCCCGTCAGCTGCACCACCTGCCGCACGCACGCACCCTACTCATTAACTACTTACACCAAAACAAATATAACTGTACTCTGTACTAGTACCGGACCGCACTACGCTTTGAGCTGTAGTTACGCGCGCGTACATAAATAAAACTTTGGTGAATCAAAAATTAAAAGCTATTCAACACTTAAGGAACACTTAATTCGCAATTCACTTCTTCCGCTTCGATATGAGTTTACGCTATTTGATAATAGACGGCGTATTCGATATTACTATAATAGTCCTTTTGATATTTGTTTCTGCTATTTGATGACAGATGGTATTACTCTTACCGGCGTAACAACATTAAGTCGTTTAAGACACAAAGAGATATGCTTATTTAAAATTAAACGAATGACAGTAGTAATTTGGGATGTACCTGTTCCAATCGCACAATGTTGTTGAACTCCTCACCGTCAACTGGTAACTTGTAATGTTTCAAGGTCGCCAAAAAGTCTCTTGCCTCTTGGAGTATCCTATAAGCAACGCGATAAAATTATTATGAATCTCAATATTTATTCATCTTATTTTGTAATTAAAACAGAACTTGTCATAAATATAATCCAGATAGGGACTTAATTCTGTATAGAATTTCTTTTATTTGCTGCATGAAAAATACTAACTAAAAAACGAAAAATAAGCTCTTTAATATAAATTAAATGGCAGTAGAGAGAGAGAGAGAGAGAGAGCGAGTATTCTTTATTGTACACCAAAAAACAAATAAACAGTGCGATACATTAAAAACAAAAAGTACAATTGGCGGTCTTATCGCTAAAAGCGATCTCTTCCAGACAACCATCAGGTGGACAAGAATCATTTGGAAACGAACTACGCGCGGTGTACCATTCCAGTGAAATACATATACATATATGTACACATACATATACACATACATATCTCCGTAAATATACATACAATTAATACAAAGTATTACAGTTACATTACAGGCAGTAAGGTATTTCCAGCGCTGACTTTTTATTGTGGTTACGTTTTTCGTGACACCAATAATACATTCAAGTCCTAGGTCGGTTACGCGCAGGATGCTCGTGTCGGAGCAGCGTCTACTCGCCTGTTGCAGTTGAGAGCCACCTCATCATAGTACAGTGCCTGGTTGAGCGCCGTGTGCAGGGTGGACACCAGCGACGCCGGGGCCAGCTTTGTTATGTCGTTCGTTTCATGATTTTCATCTTTCTCTTCATCCTGGAACGCATTAATGTTTGTCGTTAGGGACTTTTAGTTGGAGTCGAGTAGACGGCTGCGAGCGGTGGCGTACCGGGTGTGCGGGGCGGGGGGCGGGCGGCGGGTAGAGGCCGCGGCGCCGCGTGTGGCGCGCCCAGGCCGACACCACGAGGCTGGCCACCAGGCGCTGCAGGGCGCTGCCCGAGCGGAGGTACACCACCATCACCTGGAAACGTCATTACCATCTTAGGTTCGAATTGAATTCGTGTCGACTGTTCATCGTTTCATACTGTAATGTTTTGATTTCTTAGAGGTCCGTTAATAAAAATCCCCAAAAACAATACAACAATATGAAATCACTCAAAGGAAACATTTTGAAAGTTAATGCGGCCGAGTATTTCTTCCTATTTGTTTAAGATGAAATTGATAACCCGGACAGAAAGTGGGAGTTAATATTATTATGATGATGATGTCTGCATGGTGTCTGCACATTACATTGTCTATGGAATCCAGTAACCGCTCGACATACAGTTTAGACCGTAATAATTTACTTATTAATGAAAGTTATTAATAGCAAGCTAACGCTAGCTATTTACATTAATAAGGAAAAAGGTTAAATGATATTATAAACTTTGGACAGGTTCAAATCTAACGTCGAAGGATATTCTAATACCGATGCACGCGCAGTACGCACCTTCACGTAGCAATCGATGGGGCTCTCTTCTTCCGCCGTGTAGTCGATGCCGGGCGCGGGTTGCACCAGGTAGCACGACAGGTGCCCTGATGACCGGACACACATACCATGAATTTTTTATATTAAAGCTTTTTATTTTATTATTATAACCCACTGAGTTTCTCGCCGGATCTTCACAGTGGATCGCGTTTTCTATCCAGGGGTAGGGTTCATGTTAACAACAACTTCAGGTTTGAGCCCCATGAGCTCACCTGGTGACGCTGATATGGTCTCTCAAGATTATCAGCTTAGGCAGAAAAAAAAATTGCTTAGATGAGTGGACGAACTCACCGCCCATCTGATGTTAATTGATGGTTAAAGAGACAAGACTTTTAGTTTTACAGTACAACGCCTGCTCCACCGTTGAAACTGGAACTCATAACTGCTTCGCGGAAGAAATAGGCGTGGTGGTGCTGCAAGTGAGCTCACGGGGTCACGTGCCTCCGGTCGAGTCTACAAGTTTTTTTTATGATTGAAGGATTACGGGTGGCTCGAAGGTCTTTCCAGTTTCACTAGGACAGGTGGACGAGCAAAGGCTCAGCCAGGAGGTGTGGGATTTGCTAACAGCTGCCTGAGCGCCTCCGAAGGAGACCTAACAACTCAAGAGCAACTGCTTCGCGAATGAATCTACAACCGGATCGGAATCGCGACCCGCATAAGAAGATCCGGCGAGAAACTCAGCGGGCTGATGCATGGGTTAGGTTGCACGTTGACGCGTACGATTACCGGGGTCCCTAAGGCTGCTCCTAGTAAGTGTACAGGTACGGAGCAAGTAGAGTGCGCAAGTACCCAGTATGTCGGCGGCGAGACAGCGCGCCCGCGACACGTTCTTGTCCCGCGCGGCGCTGGCCTGCGTGTCGGCGCCGCCCACGTACCAGCGCTGCGCCGCGCGGACCTCGCCCGGGACCGCCTCCGCCGGGCTCGTGCGCGTGCGCCGCTCCTGCGCCGACACAACGCAACATTACGTCCGCAAAATTTTAAAAATGCTCCAATATTGTTAATTACGTGTTTTGCGGAATTACTTATTTTTAGGGATTTTATGACCTGGTCACTAAAACCTTTAAGTCATTTCTTATTTTAATTTATATTCTTTTTTTTTTAAAAAAATGATAATATGGAGTGAAATGAAATGTAATGAAGATGATTGATTTGAAATATTAATCAACAAAAAGTCTTTTCTGCGGAATTACTGAATCCATCAATATGATTATATTATGGACAAACTATACAAATTTAGAATAATTTAAAAAAGGACAAAATATTTGTTTTTTTGTAGGTTATTCTCCTATAAAAATATGTATTAAGTAATGTGTTCTTACGTACAGCAAATTCGTGACCAAAAAATATGAGTATCAATTAATATTTGTGGTATAAACACTGGTAGTAAAGACAGTCCAGATAGAACAGAGACTAAACCACGCATGACGAAACTTACCAACTTCTATTAATTTTTTTTATGATTTATAGTCTACTGATGGCCCTGAAGCCTTTCCAATTTCGCAAGGACAGGTGGGCGAGCAAGAGATCAGCCAAAAGGGGCGGATTTGCTAACAGTTACCCGACACCTCCAAAAGAGACCCAACAACTCAAGAGTAGCTGCTTCGCAAATACGACTACAGAATTTGCTGAATATTATGGAGATCACACCCCCGACCGTAGTGATAATAAATGCATATCATTCAAGAGGTCACATCTCGCAGTGAGGAAAAATCCAATCGCTTACTTTTGCATCAAATGAAGAGGTTTGTGTACCTTGAGCGGCGGCACGAGTATGAGCGCCGGGTCCACGGCCAGGCGCGCGGGCTGCATGGCCAGGCACAGCCACGTGGACAGCATGGGGCACGCCGCCACCAGGATCACGCCCAGGCACGCGTGACGGATCAGGTTCTCCCACACCTGCACATCAACCGACAGAAACGATAAGAACAACTAACAGAGTACGTACATATTGCATGCCTATATGTGTGTGTATTTGAGAATGTATGCTAACAACGATCGACACGACGTCACACACGTAACTATACTGAGTATACTGTATATAGTAACTATACTGAGACCTTAGAACTGATATCTCAAGGTGGGTGGCGCATTTACGTTGTAGATATCTATGGGCTTCAGTAATCACTTAGCACCAGGTGGGCTGTGAGCTCATTCACCTAAAAAACAGAGATATATCAGTCGCTGTTCAGAGGGTAGTTTTACAATGGTACTATACACCCAAACAAATAAACAGTGAAGACAACTTTCAGAGGTAGTAACGAGAAGTAAGAAAGGGGGGTCAGGAGGAGAATGAAGTGGGAAAAAAGAAAGAAGGGCGAAGGAATGAAATATTTAATGGGAAAGTAATCCGAGTCGAGGTAGAGGCGAACTCACTTGCACTGCAATTTCTTGTATTTCATAGATGTGTTCGAACAACACTCTCTGGTAGACGTGTCTCATTGCTTCCTGCAACAGCTCCGGGGTCCACATCAAGTACTGTTCATCCAGCCCGTTCGGTTGGTCCTCACTGGGCGCGGCGTTGTCGGGCGGCGGGCTGTGGGCGGTGTCGGCGCGCGGTGCGGCTGTAGTGACCAGGGGCCGCGTCAGGGTGCGGAGAGTCTGTAGCGTGGCTTTGCGCACCGATGAGGTCGCGTGGTCTAAATACGGCCACAGACGAGGTAGCACGTCTGCCAAATCGATCGGGCTGTGGAAAAAATATCATATTTAGTTTCCTGTGATCTGCTCTTACTAGGGTCAGTGTTAGCAACACTCCGGTTCGAGCGCCGTGAGCTCACCTACTAGTTAAGGTTACGCTGAAATAGCCTTTCAAGGCTATCAGATTAGGTAGAAAAAAAGTAAAGCTTTTATACTATACTTTATAGATTCGTTATGGGTTTCGGGATAATAGAAACACTGCAAGTCCTTTTGATTCTGTATTGAAACACAATTACCTCTGGATTAAAAATTAATTACCCTGGATTGATTTTATAACTAACTAAATAGCTTATAAAAATATATATCAACTGTAGAAAAATGACATCGAAATTCTATCTTTCGGAAGAAGAGAATTACGAATTGTAAGATGCTCTGTAAGTGTTCTAGGTGTTAATACAGTTTTAATACATATATACTTCGGTGGAAGTTTTATTTATCCCGAACCACAACGCGTAAAAATACTGTGCTTTCTAGGAATGCCTGATTCAACGTTATAATGTCTGCTTCAGTTTACTTCAAAACCTAGCTGAATGGTGCCGGAATAAAATAAAAAGGTAACTGACTGCAGCAGTCGCGCCGGCTCCGGCAGCGCCATGAGCGCCGCCAGCAGCGCCATGTAGGAGTGCGCGGGCGCGGCGAGGTCGTCCTGGTCCCGCAGCAGGCCCCACAGGCGCTGCACCAGGCGCGCGGCGGCGTGCGGGCGGGCGGACACCAGCGCGCCCGCCGCCGGCACCAGCGCGCCCGCCGCCACGCCCGACACGTCCTCGGCGCCGTCCTCCAGCCCCGACATCAGGTGCTCCAGGGCGCCGCTGCTGCACGCCACCTCCTGCAGACCACCCAGCATGCTGCTCATTTGACTGCACCGTAGGTCACTGTTGCCCTACGTGGCGCACTCAAGTAATTATATCGATTTCTGTTACGGAGCGCCCGGATTGCCTAACTTAGCCTTCTTTTGTTTTTAATGTACATAATATTGGTTAGACTTTTAGGTGTCTTAGAAATAAATTCATTCTCAGTATGTTCGGATATTACTTCAGTGCGCCACGTAGAGCACCGGTGACCTACGTCTCGGTTAACGTGTTAAGGGTGAAATTGTCGTTGTACAATACAAATGCGATTTCGACCTGATTTCCCAAAGCGGACAGCTCCATTCACATCATGATATCTGTGGGCTGGTAACTTGCACAGTGACGTATGGAAGAACTCCATAAGTAGAAAATTCTGTTTTTTTTCTTCTTTTTTTATGCCCTTGTAGGCAGACGAGCATACAGCTCTCACCTGATAGTGAATAGTTACCGTCGCCCATGGACTTCAGCAATGCCAGGGGCAGAGCCAAGCCGCTGCCTACGTACATCTACCCTAGTAGTAGTAGTGTCGACCCCTGACCTGCCTGGCTGCCAGCATGTACTTGAAGCCGAGCAGGGCGCCGTGGCGGGCCTCCCACTGCGCCTGCGCGGCCAGCGAGGACAGCAGGCCCGCCACCTTGCGCACGCGGGCCTCGTCCAGCTGCGCCAGCGCCACGCCCAGCGTCTGGGCGCACGTTTCCCTCACTGGAGCCACCACCTGAGAATTACCATAATTATATTATGATATTAATAAGGTATAACTTTCATTACCACCCACGCACTTCAGAAACAAATTAACTTTTGGAAACAAGGAGTTATGGGCTATCCTTGCAATTCCAAAATGACATAATCGAAAACGATCGCAAATTTGAGAAGGTGGTTTGTTTTTGTAACATTTATCACCAGACAGAACAAACATTATGCGACCATGTCATTGCATTTAAAACTGTATTCTTTTAACGGTAAACGTAAAATTGCATGTCAGAAACCATAAACTTATTGGGTGGTTTAAAAATTTATGATTTCAACAGCCACACTTCGAATAAATATCTCAAGCTAACTACATGTAGGCTTGTTTGTTGTATTTTATACATCCACTTCTCATTTGTTCGATAAAGTTTTTTCAGGTTTAGGTTTCCGGCATAGCATTAGGGTGCAACAGGCGGCAAAAGGGTGTATTTCATGAATTAAACAGGTCATAGCAAAGCGTAACCAGACATACTGGTCTTGAAAACAGTTACCTGATCAGAAACAAAGTCTCCGAAGCGGTCCAGCGCCAGTACGCACAGTAACCTCAAGGCCATGTCTTCTAGCCAATCTTGATGCGCACACTCCATCTACAAACACGAAATATTAATAAATATGATTTAATCAGTATACGAAATGAAAGACAAAACAGTTCAGTACCGTTTTCTCTTTTGTTTATGAACTCATTTTTTTAAGCTATTGCATAGCTTTTATCGCGGGCCTTGAGCGCGGCCACCGAATCGTGAAATTCCGTAACGCAAAAAACCTTACACCCCTTACTCCGCCTACCATGTAGCTCGCGTTCAACACATTCACACGTTGCGCTTGTGTAGTGTTTGTGAATAAGCGCGTGACGTGACGTCATACTGCATGCGCATCATGAAAAGTCTGCCCATCTCTCTCTCTCGCGCGGTCTAGCTTATGAGTCTGAAGGGGATAGTTAGGGTTTTGCTTTTATTAATATTTAATATAGCGTAGTCTTGTTTTATTATTGTTTTAATATTAAATTATCATTGTCTAATTATAATTGCATAAGTTGATAAAAAATATGATGCAATAGCTTTACCGCGGCAGTTCCCGAGTGCCACACATTTTTTATTAGTCAGCTACTACGCTTCGGTGTGACCAATAAAAATATTTGGAAACCGATAGTTTTAATCCATGAAAAAATGACAATTTAAAAGAATAAAAGAGAAAATCTAATTTATAAATTGAGTAAAGATCTTGATGCGTCAGTGATTTACGGTCGAATTTGTTAATGTTCGAATGACGGCATCACCCAATCGCATGGACTTCAACTAAAACTGCTTTTGTTATTTTTGTATGAATTATTTAAATGTCTGCAGTAATTTCTGATTGTTTTGAGAATTTGAATGGCTAAAGAACGTTAATGATAAGTCTCGCAATCTGAAGAGACTATTATTTGAGTTTTCCTCAAACTGCCTCTACTTCTTTATTAACTATTCAGAATGTTAGTATGCTCACGCTATCCTTCAATCCTGATTGATTACACGGGAAGTTATCCTTTTTTATGATTGAAGGATTACTGGTGGCCCGGAGGCCTTTCCAGTTTCACCAGGAGGGGTGGGCGAGCAAAGGCTCAGCCAGGTGGGGTGGGATTTGCTAGCAGCTGCCTGAGCGCCTCCGAAGCAGACCTAACAACTCAAGAGCAACTGCTTCGCGAATGAATCTACTACAGAATCAGAATCGCGACCCGCTGAGAAGATCCGGCGAGAAACTCAGCGAGCTGATTCATGGGTTAGGTTGCACGGCGAACTCTTTGTCGAGTTCGACGAGTATGGTTACCGGGAGGAAGTTACCCATCATGAGCTACAGTTCCTTTGATAAGAAAACTCACGTGTTGAGGCTCGGTGTAGCGAGTGATCCCGGCAGTGTTGGCTATCTTGGCTCGTAGTAGTTCTCTGAGTGCACTGGCGGCTCCGTGGCGAGCCTCCCAGTGAGGGCTGAACAGCTGCGTCAGTAGCGCGCTGCACCACGCCTCCAGGGGCCACCGAGCCGCCTCCCCCTGCCAGCCGGCGGCGCACGGCACTGCGGCTCCTGCCTCCACTACCGACAGCACCGAAAATTACATCGTATTCAAAAATATTGCACTTGTCGCGTAAAAGGTGGTGGTAGGACGTTTCGTGAACACACACAGATAAATACCACTATACCTATCTCTGTCGCACTGATGTGTTCCCGCTTCTCTTGATAATGGTTACTGCACTCTTGTGCAGTAACCATTATACTATAAAGTTACATACAATGATGTCTATGGGCTCCGGTAACTACTTAACAGCAAATTGACCGTGATATCTTCACGTCTACACAATAATAATGTTACGCCGATAAGAGTAACGCCATCTACCGCCGAATAGTTGAACGAATATCGAAGGATCTAGTAGCACCTAGAACGCTCAAGAAGTACAACGCCATCTATTGTCACATAGCGGAAACACAATACTAGAGATGTGTGGAATATTCTCGATAATTCTAGGGATGTGGTATCGGCTATAAAAGCGTTGCAGAGATGGCACGCAGCAGTTAGTAATACCTATAGCCGATAACCTGAAGCGAAGCGGAAGAAGCGAATTGAGAGTTTTAAAGTGTTTGTTGAGTGTTTTAAGTGTTCTAAGTGTTGAATACAGTTTTTAGTTGTAATTCGGTAGAATTTTATTTATCCCGAACCCCAGCGCGTAACAAAACAAAACAAACAGCGCGTAACAAAACAAAACAAATAGTGGTAAGATAATATTATATATTGAGCGGGAGTCGATTTCAAATGAAGATGCTAAACATGTTACAAAATTCCAGGAATAGGTAGTATTCGAAATCGTATCGAAATCCAATATTGTTTGTAATGGAGACAAAAAATTATTGCTTTTGCGATATTGAATCATAATTTCATGTCAGCATGACAATGTTACAAGTCACAATAGAGCTAAGGCTGTAAAGCTATAAAACAGAATGAGTCCAAAATCCAGATTAGGTAAGCATTCGCAACAATAAGCCACTGGACGCAAATAGCAAAATCATTTAAAAGTTGATCATGTAATCTATATTTTTGTAAAATGATGGTGATCAATCTAGATTTTAAATCCCTGAATAAAATATAATAATTCTACACTTGACTTATTTTTTAATACCAGTCACATTGAATGATATCTTATGTGCCTAATTATTGTGCTATAGTACGAGTATATATTCTGTGGTTAGTTTGTCGCTTAAACTGACCACAAATGACGTCACCCGTATCAATTTACTTAAGCCGCGCATTGAAATTAATGAAACAATATTAGAAAGAAAAAAAACAAAAAAACAATAACTGTGTGGTTCTCTCTATAGATTTTGATGGCGTCATCTATGACTATGAAGTAATATTTTAAAAATAAGGAAAATCAACATCGTATTCAAAGTAAAATTTATTTAAAAGGATTACCATTCAATGATTTGTTTTGCTAAATGTTTCTTCTACTTACGAAAAAAATCTTCAGTCTGTTCTAATTTCATTTTCTTCTTCTCGGGTTCTATCGGGGGCGTAGGAGGAGCTGAGGTAGACTCCTCGGTGCAGTCTCTAGATTTCTGTTTGCTGAGAGCGGCACGAGCTCGTCTCTTCGCCAAATTCTTTTCCCGTGAACTGAGCGGTTTCGAAGAAATAGGGACTAGTTCTTGTACCGGCATCTATTGGACATTTAAAGGAATCTTAACGCTTTTTTGCCGCTGATGCGATATCAATATAAACTGGATCAATGGTTTAGAGTATTTTCTACAGTATTTTCTTCAATCTTCGTGAGTTTTAGACATAATTAAAAATTATTTTTCCAGTTTAATATCAATTTGAGGGTAGTTAGTGCAATATTCAAATGTCTTAAGAGCATACAATATTCGAAACTAAATAATAAATATAAAAATAGTTTTAATTAGATTAAGGACGTTTTTATTGATATTAAGGCAGCCTACTGGACGGTGATTGGTAAACACTGCTTATGGCCGTCAGCGGGCCAGGAGAACAGACCTGGGACCTCTGGGACTTAGGGCGGTTTCACACCACGTTTGAGAAAGGACATATTGTAGCGGTGGTGATCATCTCTAATAGATAGGGATCGACTGACATATCGTAACCACCATGGTTCCTCGACTTCTACAGAGTTTTCTGCCACCTTGTAGACGGGCGTCCCATACTTCGCTTATTTTAGTGTACTCTCCATTCTAATACCTTCCTACCCGACTGTCAGTTTCAGACTAGAAGCGTGATGAAAGTGAAGAGCTTACTAATAGCAAAAACTTTGTACCCCTTTTTACGAAAATTGCGCGGACGGAGGATTATGAAATTTTCTTAAATTATGCATAAAAATACATTATATCGATAAAAAAAACATTACATACACTACCATGTATTTGACACACACACGCATGCATAGTATTTGTTTATTGTCAAACTTTTCTTATTGCTTATAGTCTCTGGTCAAATTGAGAATAGACTAAATATTGTTTGTCTTTATTAATATTTGTGTCAAGTGTAGTCTTGGCGAAATCCGTGATTGTAGAAGTATAAGTCTTTGAAATGAATTGATGAAGAAACAGAAATACTGATTTGGCTTAAAGGACTTTGTTTTCAAGCCGGTAAAATTTATTAAGAAAAAAAAATTGTGTTTGACAATAGAATTAGAATAGTGTACAAACATATAATTTCAATTAATTATAGTTGAATTTCGACTACCTAGAGACCACTGGTTTATTTTAGTACACAACTTACTCTCTGCGGTTCAGCCTTGTTTGTTTGCGGTCTGACCGGGCAAAGGTCCTCGTTCGTGTATATGGAGGTCAAGTCGACGCCGAGATTGGCCGCAACGTCCAGACCTAGACGAGTGTTTAACTGCTGCCGTTGCTTCGCCATACGCTCCTTTGCGTCTGTACGAACAGAGCACATTTTTTTCTAACAATTATGTATGTTAAATCTATTTATAATACATTTTAACAGAAATTTACCGTATCCACAATTTTTTAAATATTATTATTAAACTGGTACTCCTTTTTAATTCCACAACATCGTATACAATTTAATGTCTTTCCTGCTCGTCAGAACCTTAACTGTGAGACAGAGTCGGATTCAAGTACTCGTGATTCAACATTGCGATTCGTCTCAACTCTCCATCAAGACATTGCAATCGCCCTACTACTCTTATAATTACAAATTAAAGAAAATAAATATAATATAATTGAATAATTAATCTTTCATATTTTTTTATTGCCCTTGTAGGCAGACGAGCATACGGACCACCTGATGGTGAATGGTTACCGTCGCCCATGGACTTCAGCAATGCCAGGGGCAGAACCAAACCGCTGCCTACCGTTGATGCTGGCCTAATAATAAATCTTATTAAACCAAACAATAATTTAGGGATCGATATCTTATGGCAGATCCCTTTCGTTGCGATACCGTTTGACAATTAGATCCACGATATTCTCGTTAAATCATACTATGAATAATTTTAATTTAACATCCCCTATATTTTAACTGCAAATGTGTTGTTCAGTAACGCTACTCCGACGGAGTACACTGCGAAAGGATTCGTAGTAATAAAACGTATTATCTATACAAATAAATAAAATTTAAGTGTCTGTTTGTAATATTAAAATAACCACCTTTTCTAATACATGAATATGAATGTATATACGACACATATACCAAAATTACATTTTCTATAATTTTTATCAGTCTGTCAGTTTGTTCTGGTTAATCTCTGGAACGGCTGGACCGATTTCGAAGGGACTTTCACTGGCAGATAGCTGGTATAACAGTGAGTAACTTAGGTTATTTCTATTTTGTTAAATTCGATGTGGACGAATTCGCGGGCACAGCTAGTAAATAATACTTTTTTACTGGTGGTGGTACTCTTGTGAGTTCGCACGGGTAGGTACCACCGCCTTGCCTGTTTCTGCCGTGAAGGAGTAATTAATGCGTTTCGGTTTGAAGGGTGGGGCAGCCGTTGTAACTATACTGAGACCTTAGAACTTATATCTTAAGGTGGGTGACGCATTTACGTTGTAGATTTCTATGGGCTCCAATAACAATTTAACACCAGGTGGGCTGTGAGCTCGTCCACCCATTTAAGCAATAAAAATAATAATAATAATAATAATAATACTGACCTGCTGTGGAGAGCGTGAAGTCATTCTCGTCAAAATCATATTCGTTTCCCTCGGAACCCATCAAGTGCGCTCCGTTCTGAAGGACCCGCTCTATGTTGAACGTGTCACATTTCAACAGTCCGTAATCTTCCGGGTCTGGTTTAATCTCTGTAAAAAAAAGAATATGTACATACTTACTTTCCGAAAGCAATTAATTAAAGTGATATGAATCATTGTTACGAGATAATGATCTTGGATCTAAAAAAATATTAAGTGTCAAATTTTTTATTACAATCGTTTTAAAACGTAGGTAAGTTTACAGTGAAGTAAAAATACAAAAATTATATATTTGAAAACTAAACATCATATTATTATATTTCGAAAACGCCTTATCAGGAATGAAATGGTATATCATTTTAAACATATTATGTAAGCGAATTTGTATTTTTATTGGTTTGTCTGTAACAAAACCATAGCATACTTTAGGCATACACCATACTTTTTATCATATAATTGTTTATGTATTATATTATTTAAGAAACGTCAATTTATTGTAAGAGAAATTATGAAACACCCTCACAGACATCAAAATAAATTTTCAATCGGTACATCATTTGTTTTAATAGTTTTCAGTCAAAAAAAAACCGAGAAAAAATAATAATACATAAAAAAAAATTGTTGGCTCTGTGTTAAATACGTTGTCGGCTCTTTTATTAGATTGAATTGAAACTATGAGTAGACGACGACTTAGCTATGCACCTGGCATTGTTAATATCCAAAAGCATCAATGTGAACATTCACCATAATTGGTTTGCATGCTCGTTTGCCTTCGAAGACAATGTTTTATTTTTATTTTTCATTTATTGCTTAAATAGGTGGACGAGCTCACAGCCCACCTGGTGTTAAGTGGTTACTGGAGCCCATAGACATCTACAACGTAAATGCGCCACTCACCTTGAGATATAAGTTGTAAGGTCTCAAGTATAATTACAACGGCTACCAGACCCTTCAAACCGAAACGCATTACTGCTTCACGGCTGAAATAGGCAGGGTGGTGGTACCTACCCGTGCAGACTCACAAGAGGTCCTACCACCAGTGAAAAATGCATGAATAAAAACATATACCGACCTACACAATACACGGTGCGAGTGAATTCAACAGAGCGATAAATACTATTTTATAAACATAGTTAGATTTAGTAACTGCAGCGAAGCATCATCCGGCTTTACTGGCCAATAATAAAATACATTTAAAATAGTAAATATATACGTTTCTCATTCAATAGCTTCACTTTATGTACTCGTTTATGTAATGACTAAATAGTATTATCGGACGGAAATCCGGTCCGTGTTTTGTGACCTCTCCGTTTTCCTGTTGTACATTAGTTATTATGATAAACAAAATCTAAAATTTCACATCCATGTTTATGGTTTTTTTTTATTGCTTTGATGGATGGACGAGCTCACAGCCCACCTGGCGTTAAGTGGTTACTGGAGCCCATAGACGTCTACAACGTAAATGCGCCACCCACCTCGAGATACAAGTTCTAAGGTCTCAGTATAGTTACAACGGCTACCCCACCCTTCGAACCGAAACGCATTACTGCTTCACGGCGGAAATAGGCGGGGTGGTGGTACCTACCCGTGCGGTCTCCCAAGAGGTCCTACCGCCAGTGAAGATGTTTCAATTTACTGATTTATGAAAAATACGAAGGTCACGTAATGCAATGAAAACAACAGGAACAACTATACCAAGATTCATCACAATCGAATTAATTGTATCGGAGCGCATACAGGACAAACATATAAACATTCATCATTTAATAATATATAAATTAAAACACCGTTTCCACGCTCGATTTTCTCCTGTACCTATAATAGGAACTAAAACCATACATTGAAGACAATTACAATCATATTCAGAATCCGGATTCAGAATATCATTTGATGACATTGGCTCTACTGCGATCCGACCTCATGGTAAGGGAATCAGGATCCGTTACCACTACACCAACAAGCTTGTGATAGACGAATTATTTAAAACTACACGTGCTCTATAAAGAATGAAAAAATCCCGTATTTATTAAGGAGATATGTGATTTTACATGATTAAAAACATGATTGCGTAAGAAACACAGATGTTTGAGACATCCAAATTATCACATTCATAAATGAGCATGCTGGGTTTTAAATGAGATCATCTTTCAATTTGCTTCCACGGTCATACGAAGCGATAAGATAAGGGGTCACCCACACAATTTCTGAGCCAATTTTTATCTGTATGCTTTATGAAAATAAACTTGGATATCGGAACTTTAATTCGGTCATCTCAGAAGTGTTCATTTTTATTTAATTTTATTAAGAGGGAATCGCCGGACTTCCGTCTACGCGTCGGTGGACGTTAATATGTCGAAGTTAAAGAGACTAAATCCTCTGGCGCTTAACAACCTACGTCCGAGCCTCAAGCACTATGACACGTATCGTGCCGAGCGCATGTCTCCCGGCAATATCAAGTACATATATCCTTACAAGAATTGGTACCAGCCTACGAGATATAAAATTTAATAGTACGAGAGCACCGGGCGTCTTTCGAACCAAGAGAACAAACTAAATCATTTTCCGGCACACCTTACCACATTCAAGGACTGAAAAATACACTTCTGCGCAAATAGTGAAACTAATAAACAGTCGGCATGAATCGTGCCTCTTACTAACTTTGATTTTATGAGAATACATACGACAATAAAAATCATAAATAAAATTACGCAACTACACATTTAGAAAACTAAATGTATTTATCTTGAATGCTTTCACTTCAAACAAAACGTTGACTGGACCGCGTAGTATGTATGTATAAATAAATATGAAAAAAACCGGCTATCGCACCCAAATGTTCGTAATGCGTGCTATAAAATTCCTCATTAATTTAAAAAAAAAATTAATTTACTAACAATTACGCCACGTTAACTAGTCCCGTGATAAGTTCGTAAAGAACTTGTGTTACAGGTACCAGATAACGGAAATAAATGTAAGATTTTGATTATACACATACATATATTTAATAAACATCCATAACCCTGGAAAAGACATTTATATTTATCATACAAATATCTTCTCTTGGCGGTATTCGAACCCGCAACCGCCTTGTGTAGTGACCATGTCACTTACCACTACACCAGACGGCCGTTTTATAGTTTTAGGCCGTTGCTTTAATAGTTTATTTTACACGTCATTTTTATACAGTTTCACAAAGAGAAGGCTTTTTTTTATGCAGCAATGTAGTGTAAAAACAGCTTGCTAACTTGCTAGTTTGACAGATGAGAAGACAACAGCCGTGTATCCCAAGTCAGAGACGTTTTAATCTCCCAACTGGTTACTCCTACTACGACTTTACCAATGCGTTAAGTAGTAGTACTTTATATTTGGATATATTTATGCAATTGTATATTAGAACTCATGACTCAAGATGGGCCGTGAGCTAGTCTTGATACCTATTAACCTAACCTAACCTTGATGTACATTTAGTACCTTTTTTTACGTCTTCTACTCTATGGATTGGTCATTAGAAACTAATGATAACTAAAGGGGACAAGGATCGTATACCCCTCTCATTAAATAGCCGAATTTATATATATGTAAATGAAGCTCTCTCAGTATATTTAAAGTTTCCGCGGCTTAGCTTCGACTATCATAATAGTATTATGTATAGTGGCAGCTATGTTCAGTCTATAATTAGAAAAAAAAAACAAAATGTGTGCAATTCACACGTGGTAGAAGTGAAACCTTCCAAAATTAAAATACCATTATCCTAAACGTCTTAAGTATATATAAAATTTTGTCATTAGTAAATAATTGTAAGGTAGCGCCCTCTGTGAATTGATATTTTAATTTCACGTATAATCCTAAATTAAAATTCACTACAAGAGCTTTCATACACACGTTAGTATTAAAAAATCACAGATGGAGCTGTATTAAATAGTATATATATTTCTGTCTCATTCTTTGCTGGCTTCATCCTACACATTTTTGTATTTGTGTCTCTTACCTGTCGTTTTTTCCGTTGCATCCGGTTTGAAATCACAACGATTCTAAAGAAGTTTTCACTTCAAAATGCTCTCTGGTTTTGTACATTCAAAAAGATAACGTGCTTTCTTAAATAATAAACATTTAAATTTTAAAAGATTAGTTATTGAAGCAATAGCTTCTTACAATGTTGTTTCTCTTTGCAGGTTCGTAAATAATTAAAATAATTGTAAGTGTAGAAGTAAGTTAATAAAATAAATAACTCTTTGCAGAGCAACAACTTGTTTTTTTTTTTTGTTTCAATAAACAATACCTTACATACGTACATATACGAGTATAAGGCAAGCCGCGATCATTTATATCATCCTCCGATTTGACTTCTGCACATTGTCGAAAGAAGGTGAACGCCACATTATATGCGATTTTAGCCATAGAGGACGCACAATATGTTCAAGGATATGAAACATATGGATATATACATATATGTGTGTGTGAGTGTGTGTGTGTTTGTGAATGAAGATATGAGAGAGAGAGAGAGGAGTGTTGAGCTGACGGCTGATAGAAGAGAATGGAAGAGAAAAAAATTCTGTGCCGAACCCACCTAGTGGGATATGGTAAAGAAAAAGAAGAATATGAAACGGAATCTTATAACAAACTGGTGCCACTGAATGACAATGTAAAATTCTCTGACATGAATAATAATATACAATATGAAATGTACAATGTCGACTGTAATTGGTGGGATAAAAGAGAGCACACGTCGTAAATGTTTAATATTCGAATCTTATTTATGTATCAATTATTAACGACCATCTTTTATTCTTATATTAAAATTTGCATGAAGTTACAAATGCATTTAATTTTAAATAACATTAAAACCAATATTATTACCATGTATTACACACGAATTTGTTTATACTGTTAAACATCTGTATTCATAATGTAGGTACCTCTACACTGGAAGAAATGAAATTAAAAATATTCATGGCAACGTGCCAACTAAAGTATTCCATGCTAGAACTGTAAACTAAAACTTCATAATTAGCACAGAATATATAACTATTTCATAGGAAATAACTTTTGATAACTTGCGACATTAAATTCAAGGTTCATTTTGTATCGACGGCTGTTCTATCCGTCATAAATGCATAAATGCATATTGAAGAAGCGATTGGAAAAGGAAAGCCATGGATAAAGTGCTTTGGAAGAAGCTGGAGGAGGCCTTTACCCGAGAAGGGGTTCCGATCAATGGTACAGAAGAAAGTAACGTTAGCGAATAAAAGAAAATTAAAGAAATTCTATTCTACCCTGGTATATTTAGATATTAAATCGCATGTAACGATATCATTATGGATTAGAAATAAACGGGCTTTATTATTATTATTATTAAATGCATATTGCCATTATTTTACTGGTGGTAGAACCTCTTGTGAGTCCGCGCGGGTAGGTACCACCGCCCTGCCTATTTCTGCCGTGAAGCAGTAATGCGTTTCGGTTTGAAGGGTGGGGGGCAGCCGTTGTAACTATACTGAGATCTTAGAAATTATATCTCAAGGTGGGTGGCGCATTTACGTTGTAGATGTCCATGGGCTACAGTAACCACTTAACACCAGGTGGGCTGTGAGCTCGTCCATCCATCTAAGCAATAAAAAAAAGGCGCTAGAAAACATGTATTATTATTAGTATTTCTAGTATCTCTACAAGTGCGAGGTGCATACAATACTCGCTAACATTAATAATTCTGCAAATTTATACATACTTTTTTATAGTTAAGGTAGAACCATTTTTTTTCGGAAATAGTCAACGTGTAACATTTCATGAAGATCAGTTGAGTAGTCAAAAATGGATATGTCAAAAAGTGGAAAAAAAAAGAAGACGTCGTGGCCTAACGGATAAAGAACCCTGGTATCGTGTGAAGCGACTGTACCGGTGTTCGAATCCCGCAGACAGGTGAATGAAATAAGTACTTAATAGATGCTCACGAATGACTTTCACGATGAAGGAATAACAATTAATTAGTAGGGTGGTAGGGCGTATTATGAGCCCGCATGAGTAATAAGTTTCAGTTTGAGTTGCGGTGGGACAGCCGTAAAATTGAGATTTAGACCTCATGTCTCAAGATAGGTGACGGCACATACGTTGATGTCGTCTACGGGCTCCGGTAAACACTTAAATCAAATTTGAACTAAGTTTTATTAATCGTTAGTTTAAACTTTGATATTGTGGGCCTAAAACTAGTTAGTACATATTGCCAGATAGTGTAACGTAATTCTGCCCAATACTAGCATATTGTTATTTGATTATTGTACAAATATTGACAAGCATCGATGGAAACTTATTAGCGCATTCGTGCGATACATATGAGTCGTCTATTATCAAAGGTGGCAATCTGTGCATTTGGACAAAAAAAAAAATATTGATATNCAAAAAAAAAAAAAAAAAAAAAAAAAAAAAAAAAAAAAAAAAAAAAAAAAAAAAAAAAAAATACAAATATCTTCCCTTGGCGGGATTCGAACCCGCGACCTCCTTGTGTAGTGACCATGTTGTCACTTACCACTACACCAGACGGCCGTTAATGCATATTGCCAGGCGGTAGAAAACATGTACATATTAGTATTTCTAGTATCTGGTGCATACTATACTCACTAACATTAATAATTCCGCAAATTTATACATACTTTTTTAAAGTTAAGGTAGAACAATTTTTTTCGGGAATAGTCAACGTGTAACATTTCATGAAGATCAGTTCAGTAGTTAAGATGTCAAAAAGTGAAAAAAAAAAACAAAGAAGACGTCGTGGCCTAACGGATAAAGAACCCTGGTATCGTGTGAAGCGACTGGACCGGTGTTCGAATCCCGCAGACAGGTATTTTTTTTTTCGAATGAAATACGTACTTAATAGGTGCTCACGAATGACTTTCACGATGAAGGAATAACAATTAATTAGTGGCGGTAGGTAGGGCGTAATTCAGTTTGAGCTGCGGCGGGGCAACCGTTGTACCGTAAAACTGAGATTTAGACCTCATGTCTCAAAATAGGTGGCGGCACATACGTTGATATCGTCTACGGGCTCCGGTAAACACTTAAATTATATCTGAACTAAGTTTTATTAATCGTTAGTTTAAACTTTGATATTGTGGGCCTAAAACTAGTTAGTACATATTGCCAGATAGTGTAGCATAATTCTGCCCAATACTAACATATTGTTATTCGATTATTGTACAAATATTGACAAGCATCGATGGAAACTTATTAGCGCATTCGTGCGATACATATGAGTCGTCTATTATCAAAGGTGGCCATCTGTGCATTTGGACAAAAAAAAAATATTGATATGTCAATACAGATTGATTTGAATATAATCGTCTCCTTCAAAGAATACGGTTCAAAACCTGCATTAAATAAAGGTTAATACTTAACCTGTTATTTATCTAAGATGTCGGTCAGAAGAGTTTTGTGACTGCCAATGGAATACAAAGTCAATAATTCGTTTTTCTGATTTACCAATAATTGTCCAAAAGTCACATTGTCGGCTTTGATAATAGTCGACTCATATACAGTACTACATTTATAAATCACGACATACGTGTATGGTTTGAACTTTGAACACCGGTGGTAGGACCTCTTGTGAGTCCGCGCGGGTAGGTACCACCACCCTGCCGTGAAGCAGTAATGCGTTTCGGTTTGAAGGGTGGGGCAGCCGTTGTAACTATACTTGAGACCTTAGAACTCATATCTCAAAGTGGGTGGCGGCATTTACATCGTAGATGTCTGTGGGCTCCAGTAACCACTTAACACCAGGTGGGCTGTGAGCTCGTCCGCCCATCTAAGCAATAAAAAAAACATGAATATATTGTATCTGATTCAAATTGAAACTCATATTATTTAGTCGCGGCGGAAATAGGCAGAGCGTAATTAACTAAGGTGTTCTGATATAAGTACTAGCGCTAGTTAGAAAGCATGCTACGTAGTCACTTTCGCGTAATAATTTTTAACTATTTTTTTTATTACTCGCTCGCCACTTCTTTATTTGATAGTACATGAGAAAACTTCCTTATAATGCCAACAACTGCATAATTTTTCAAATGAATCATATAAAAATTTAACATAAATGCATGGACATGGAGCACGACAGAAATAAAATCACAAAAAAACATTTCTACATATTACAGGAATACGTGCTCATTCGTAAATAGTACTAATCGCCCACCATTGGGCGTATACATAAATAGCTGTTGCGATTCGTGAAACGAAAAAAACAACCATAGATTAAAAAATCCACAAGTCTATACGACACGCGTCATCATAACATTATGGAAAGGCCTTCGGGCCAGAAGTAATCCTTCGACCATTAAAGGAAAAAAACAAAAAAAAAACAATATTATTTTCAGCTTATCTTAAGGAAGAATAAAGTATTTATAAAACTTACAGCGAAATCTATAAATTCGTATACCGAACAATGAACAAGTCGTAGGGTATTTTTAGACAGAATACAGGCCGGTTTCGATGGAAATATAAACCGCAAAACTTTATAATAATGAAACTTATTAGTGAAAAACGAGAAAATGTAAAAGTGAATCCAGAACGTTCTATTCGTTTCTAATTCACCCAAGATGGCGGGGCATTGAGAGATGCCCACGTTGTCTTTTTACACTGTCTGGNCCGAACAATGAACAAGTCGTAGGGTATTTTTAGACAGAATACAGGCCGGTTTCGATGGAAATATAAACCGCAAAACTTTATAATAATGAAACTTATTAGTGAAAAACGAGAAAATGTAAAAGTGAATCCAGAACGTTCTATTCGTTTCTAATTCACCCAAGATGGCGGGGCATTGAGAGATGCCCACGTTGTCTTTTTACACTGTCTGGAACTAATAATAATATACACTGACTGACCTTTCTTATCCGCCAGCGGTGTCGGATGCCATTCCGGAACGTTCGATAGGATCGCTTCGACCGCCTGCGAAATGCAATAAAACGTCATTAAAATTCCTGTACAGTGGAGAATGAATGAATGTGGAGAACGCTTTGGATGTCGTAATTGAAACAAAGATAGTATTTTATTCTATCGACTATATTATGTTGGCAGGATGAGTAATTATTATTGATAAACTAAAAAGGGAGTGATCAAATTTAATAACATTATGCACCTTGAGAATATTTGAGACTTAAAAATATTCGATTTTAATATAAATGAAAAAAAAGTTGATCTATGGTGATACTCTTGAATCTTTATCCTATCCTATGAAATCCTCAGTAAGTCGAAAAAAATATATCATTCTCTTCCACTAAACGCCCAAATACTCGATATCTCGAATTGTTTAGATTTTGTAACCCGAACAAAATGTTATTTCCCTGTGAAGGCAATTTAGTACATTATTTAGTAATTTAGTACTTCGCTTCGCTTCGCGAATGAATCTACTACCGGATCGGAATTGCGACCCGCTGAGAAGATCCGGCGAGAAACTCAGCGGACTGATGTTTAAGGTTCGGTTGCACGTCGAGCTCTTTTCCGTGTTCAACGAGTACGGGTACCCCTACCCTACTCCTAGTATTAGAGTTAAAGGCGCCTAATGCAAGGGTTATTGGATCTGATGGATCCGTAAGGACGTGACCAATTAAACTACTTCGCGGGGAGAAGGTGTCTATCTACCCGCGTGGGCTTACAATATGGCCTACCACCACTAAAACAATAAAGTTTCCGCTCCAACGGCCCGAGTAATCGAGAGAGTTGCTCACTCGTAACAAACGTCAAACACTATTAATGTATCTGTAGGTATACGACAAAGGTAAGATCTTCCACCGAGCGGGTGATATTGCTCGGTAGACCGACGGTCCAAATGTTGTATGATGGCTACCCGCCACATATCTATCTACACATATGTACTTGATAAACAAAATGAACCGAAGATTCCGGGCAATCAATAAATATACGACACAAATGATGCATTTGTCAATTCGTACGCGGTTGCGATAAATTGAACACATATTGAACATCATTGTGGCAAATAACAATTCAGTTCAATTTTTTTGTATTAATGAAGCTGTCGTGTGAACAGGGCGCATGTCTCAATTTTGTGAATGAGCAAAAATCGCCCTTTTGGTCTTATGCGGAAAAGTTGAAATGCATTTATCGATATGTGAAGCAAGCGATCTTTCGAATCACAATAATCATAATCGTTACTGATTTCTGTAACAATCTTCAATGAGATGTTAATAAAATTGTGCGCAAGAGAGTAAACAACACACTTTTTTTTAATGCTTAGATAGGTGGACGATCTCACAGCCCACCTGGTGTTAAGTGGTTACTAGAGCCCATAGACAACTACAATGTAAATACCGCCACCCACCTTGAGATATGAATTCAAGTCTCAATATAGTTACAACGGCTGCCCCACCCTTCAAACCGAAACGCATTACTGGTTCACGGCAGAAATAGGTGGAGTGGTGGTACCTACCCGTGCGGACTCACGGGAGGTTCTACCACCAGTCATTACGCAAATCATAATTTTGCGGGTTTGATTTTCTCTACACAATGTTATTCTTTCACCGCGGAAGTCAATCGTGAACATTTGTTAAGTACGTTGTATTTCATTAGAAAAATTGGTACGATGCTAGTAGATACGAATGGACCGGATGTCTTATCTTTTAGGCCACGACGACTTCAAATTCTCCTACGTACAAGACGAATCGATTTTTATCTAAATTATAATTAAATATTAATGTAACAAACAGCAAAAGACAAATCCCACACGTCCATGAATACTCACGTTAATTTAATGACTTGAATAAATTTTTAGGGGGGTCTTAAAAATAACGCATTGTAAAATACGTTTCTAAAGTAACAAAAAATTAGTAGTTGAATGTAATACATANAAATTCTCCTACGTACAAGACGAATCGATTTTTATCTAAATTATAATTAAATATTAATGTAACAAACAGCAAAAGACAAATCCCACACGTCCATGAATACTCACGTTAATTTAATGACTTGAATAAATTTTTAGGGGGGTCTTAAAAATAACGCATTGTAAAATACGTTTCTAAAGTAACAAAAAATTAGTAGTTGAATATAATACATATATAAACTGTTTTTTCATAACTCGACGAGTGCCACAAGCATTAATTTCTTTGTTTTACGAAGGTTTTTTTTTCATATATTTCTTGCTGCGTTGACTCGATAAGGAAAATAGTTCAAGGATACAAACAGATGTCAGTGTCTTGAAAATTAGAATTTCGAATTGACATAGTAGGAAAAATTTGTTAAATGAGTTTGCAAGATGATTGGCTGATGCTGCTTGCAACTCAGACCGTAATAGGAATAACCGGTCACCGTCCTACTACGAATGAACTACTCCAAAGAGAACTAACCCATAGACACAGCCCACTGTGTTTCCCGCCAGATCCTCTCAGCGAATCGCGATTCCGATCCGGTCGTAGAAACTGCGAAGCACAGCTTTTACTAGGGCTAGTGTTAGCAATTCTCTTAGGTTGAACCCGTGAGCTCATATTTTTTTTATTACTTAGATAGGTGGACGAGCTCACAGCTCACCTGGCGTTAAGTGGTTACTGGAGCCCATAGACATCCACAACGTAAATGCGCCACCCACCTTGAGATATAAGTTATAAGATCTCAAGTATAGTTACAACGGCTGCCCCACCCTTCAAATCTAACAGTCTGGGCGTATCTGGAATAGCCCCTTAGGTTAACAGCGAATAACTAGGGGAAAAACAGGAATACCATCACTTAAATTAAGAACTGAAATAACAGTGCATTATAATCACGATCTACCCTCAGGGACGTCTTAAACTAAGATGGGGCCCTTGGGCATCCAAGAATTTGAGGCCCTTTTGGAAAGTAAAAAAAGCGAACTATAATAAAAAAAAAATACTGAGTATGAGACCATTTATTATAGGTAATCAAATACAGTATGATATAATATGTCATTAATGATATTAGAATGCTGCTGGTTTTTTGGTTACGATTTCGATAACGGTTTCTTTCGGGATTTCTGTTGAGCAAAATCTTCTATTACAGGCATAGTATATGCCTTGTATTAAATACTAATAAGTAATACCTTCTGATTACTGATTTGTGAAAAAAGTGTAATGTGCCCACAAAAATGTTTTGAGAAAAAACGTGTGAGAGAAATTGTCGGTCTTTCGGGGCCCCTTGAGAATGGGAGCCCTGGGCACGGGCCCCGTGTGCCCTTATGGTAAAGACGGTATTGCCTACCCTAGATTTGAAACGTTTAAATGTTTTTATAGGTAATGCTTACGTATATATACTCGTATAAGTATAGGTAATGCTGTTATGTTATAATTGTTTGTTGAAAATATAGGAACACGAGAATCACTTGCTCCATTTTATTGCATAGTTGCACTATCGTATTGTTTACGCTGCAGGTCCACGTTCGGTTCAAGGCATGGCCGATAACGAAGCGATTAGAATATTATGCAAAACAAATTCATTAAACTAGGTGAACTGATAGATTTACATCAGTTCTGTATTAGAAACTATTATTGTTATTATATAATAGAACATTTGTTATTTGATGGGACATACATTTCCGAACAGTTATTTCGATATCGGCAAAGATTTAAACGTTAAGTTGTAGGGGCAAAGTTGTTTTTTTTATTTTATAGCTTAGATGGGTGGACGAGCTCACAGCCCACCTGGTGTTAAGTGGTTACTGGAGCCCATAGACATCCACAACGTAAATGCGCCACCCACCTTGAGATATAAGTTCTAAGGTCTCAAGTATAGTTACAACAGCTGCCCCACCCTTCAAACCGAAACGCATTACTGCTTCACGGCAGAAATGGGCAGGGCGGCGGTACCCACCCGCGCGGACTCACAAGAGGTCCTACCACCAGTATACATAATTACTTACTTACTAAAATTATTCATACAATACATAACGTAAACACCAAATGACAAATAATGACATCGTTTTGGAATAGAGAAACATCACTACTGACTCATATGTGTTTTCAATAAATATTAAAATTATATCGAGTAATGGTACTATTAATATATTATTAACCTTGAGTTTGAACCGTCGATAGATCGACTCTATTCATGCGTATAAAGTGCGGAGCGTCGGAATAGCGACGATTTGCGCAGTTTAGGTTTCTAGCTGTACGGGCAGTCTTAGCGCGAGCATTCATTTTCAAAAGTTATTAACATTTGAAAATAACCACATAAAATTATTTAGTTGTGAATTTAGCATAGAATTTTTTAATAATTTTTTTATTTCAACTTTTTTACATGGCACTTTTTTCGAAAATCCTTTAGCAATTTGTGCAAAACATGTGAATATAAATAAGCTCAGCTCTGAAAGAGTAGTTCGTTAGTAGGGTAAGTTCTTCTGAAAGGCAAAATCACAGTACCTCGTTTTAACCGTGAAGCATATATACGTATGTAAATATCAGTAGACAGCAATTTTAGTTTCGTAGGCAATAAGGAGAACGCAAAAGATTATCTATATACAAACGCTCTATCATTGTGATTTATGACGGACCGACCCGGCCAAGTTGCGGTGCGATAACTGACCAGGCGCGTTACGATAAAATTATCGATTTTTGAAAAACGAACCGGATAGTATGTAAAATTAAAAAAATAACGGGATAATCTCTCGAAATAGGATTTTAAGATGCACAATTTTTTTTTTGCTCGTTTAAATGAGCAGAGGATCCCAAGGTTGGTCAAAATTCGACACCAGAATGTAATGCAAACAACCCACTTAGATTCGCGCCGATTTTTTTCAGTGGGTCGCGATTGCGATCCGTAATTAGATTCAGCGAACCATTGATCTTGCTAGGGCAGCTCTTAGCAAAATCTCTCAGGCTGAGGTCCTAGAACTCGTTTACCAGTTCGATGAAAACAGAAAAACTAAACTCGTGGCTATTAGTAAATAGATAGAAAAAACTATATGCAACTATCGGTCAATACAAACATTTCAGCCCACTGAGTTTCTAGCCGGATCTTCTCAGTGGGTCGATGGGTGGTTTCCGATCCGGTGGTAGATTCTGCGAAGCACTGCTCTTGCTAGGGTCAGTGTTAGCAACACTCCGGTTTGAGCCTCGTGAGCTCACCTACACACGTTATGGTGAAGCTGAAATAACCTCTCAAGGCTATCAGCATGGGTAGGAAAAAAAAAACAAAAAAAAACAAACATTTTACACCAACACATTCTTCATACATATATAATTTAGTTTCTAAATGCAATTTGAAAAATCAGTACGTCCAATCACCGTACAAAAAGTATTGCATTTAATAAAATATTAGGCGATTTCGTCGCAAACTATTAGTTGATTGGTAGCGTTAAAAAAGCCCAACAAAACGTTAATTTTAAGTGACGACATCCTGCGCTTCTCGTGTTCCATTACAATTCCTCTATTAACTGTGACATGACCATCACTGGTGACATTATTTAACGGGTCAATAGGTACACCAAGTACATTAAAACTTGCTCGCGGCTGTTTAGATTTAAGCTCATCAGGGACGATATTAAAAATAAAAACCAAAAATATGAATTTCATTTATTCATTTATTCTTCATTGCGATTTATTCATTTTATATTTAAAACCGTTCAAAAAGTCAAAAAAGCATCAAAAATAGTGAATATTCAGTAAAAAAAAATTATGACCACATGTGACTATTTAGAGCTATTTTATAATATATAAATAATAAAAATAAGACCAGCCGTGCAAATGTACATGTGCCAATATCCCTGAAAATGTTAATAGTGTATGGCCAATGAGAGAATCTCGACCATAATCGCTGACAAAGATTTAAATTAGTTTTCTAAAGAAAACCGGTTGATAATTCGTGGAGAAAATGAATGTTTTGTCTATGCCATTTATGTCTATATTTACTATTTACGAAGATAATTAAGTAAATAGGTAGACTTATCGTTAACAAGTACAACGGGCGGCTTCGACAGCCCACCTGGTCTTAAGTGATTACTCGAGCCCATAGACATCTACAACGTAAATGCCGCCATCCACCCACCTTGAGATATGAGTTCTAAGGTCCGGGTATAGTCACATCGCTTAAAACGATATCTTCCAAAACAAATGACAGAAGGACAAGAATAAAGAAAATAAAAGTCTGAATTGCGATGTACTACTTACATGATTGTTGATTTAAAACAAAACAAAACAAAATATTTATAAATATATTTACATTTAAAAATATAATATTATATATAACGCGGAAGATGTCGGAAGGTCATTTTGGAGCTTATTCGAGGTTGCGTGGATGTATTCAGATCATTTTGCCAGTATTTAGCTTTAAGTATTTAATAACAAGCGGCTTGAGATATAGTTTGCATATTTATAGAATAATCACGGGCTAAAAACAAAAAAAAAACGCGCTGGAATAACCAATAGGCCAAATAACCAATTAAAATAATTCTGATTTTGAACAGTAAATTATTAAAATAAAAGATATCTAGAAAATATGGTTTGGTTTTGGCTGGTCAGTAAATTAAGTTAATAATATTATTGATACGTTCGCAAATGTTCCAAGATAATTATAATCAAACGTCTTGAAGATGAAAATTACGTTAAAAAGTTCCATTACATACATATATATAGATATATAAAAGTTCAATTAAATTAAATCGCATTAAAAAGTATGAACGAATCTAAGAAAACATTGCATCAAGCACTTATTTCCATTTTGTTATGATAATAAATACATTAATAAATCATTGTATAGTGTGCTCTTAGTAAAACGTCTGCTAATGATAGAATATTCTAGTTCGCTCTATATTGAGCGGAGTTTTACTTAACTTTACGTCACTTTAAGGGGACAAACCGGATTCGTAATCACGCGTGCGTTATAGGTACATATCAATATCTATGTATGATTTATATTGATGATCGTTTATCAAAGGCTAATAATTAATTGAACTTGCTAGATGCATTTACTAGAGCACCGTTCGATTTGAGCATAAACAAACCTTGGTTCGTGAGTGCGAATTTCTTGTTTTGTTTAAATAATTGCAAATCATTGAAGTCGTCGTGGCCTAAAGGATAAAACGACCGGTGCATTCGTATGTAGCGATGCACCGGTGTTCGAATCTCGCAGGCGGGTACCAATTTTTCTAATGAAATACGTACTCGACAAACGTTCACGATTGTCTTCCACGGTGAAGGAATAACGTCGTGTAATAAAAATCAAACCCGCAAAATTATAATTTGCGTAATCACTGGTGGTAGGGCGTCTTGTGAGTCCGCACGGGTAGATACCACCGCCCTGCCTATTTCTGCCGTGAAGCAGTAATGCGTTTCGGTTTGAAGGATGGGGCAGCAGTTGTAACTATACTGAGACCTTAAAACTCATATCTCAAGGTGGGTGGCGGCATTTACGTTGTAGATGTCTATGGGCTCAGGTAACCACTACACCAGGTGGGCTGTGAGCTCGTCCACACATCAAGCCTTGCGACAGGCACTTTCAACATAATTTAACTCTGTAGATATTATTATAGAACAATAACATTTCGAGATTATATACAAGTCTCATTTCTTTGTCCTGTCAAGAACTCTTCGATTTCTTTGCTTAGTAAGATAAACTCATAACGATAAAATCAGTGTTCATATACAATACATACCTATACAATTGTTTATACCCGATTACGTACAGTGAAAAAACGGTTTCTAGTTAATTTCTAGTTGCATTTCATTGGAATTACAATTTCTGACATTCCCAATGCCAATCCATCCATTTTGTCGCGTGTAAAATCCATAAAAGCCATTAAAGTAAGCGAAACATCGGAGAGTGTTAGATTAATAAAAATGCAAGGTTAGATCATCATATTGCTTTTGACTATCTGTGACTCCTGTCTGGGACTCCATTTTTTTTTATTGCTTAGATGGGTGGACGAGCTCACAGCCCACCTGGTGTTAAGCGGTTACTGGAGCCCATGGACATCTACAACGTAAATGCGCCACCCACCTTGAGATATAAGTTCTAAGATCTCAGTATAGTTTACAACGGCTGCCCCACCCTTCAAACCGAAACGCATTACTGCTTCACGACAGAAATGGCAGGGTGGTGGTACCTACCCGCGCGGACTCACAAGAGGTCCTACCACCAGTAATAAATATATAAATATAAATCCTGAAAATAGCATCATGCTATTACAAAAGTTCTTAGTCAAAACATCGAATTGTCGTAAGCTGATAGTTAACAACTGTATATGTTATCTAGTTTTTCAACAGCTCGGCCAAATAACCTGATGTCGTCAAATGGACGGCCGATGTCATTGTAAAAAGGCGGATGTTAGGTAAACCATTGTTTAAGCAATAACATTGTCAAAGTGAAAATCTTACGACAGTTGTGTACGTCTTCAGGTTTTATAGCCAGAGGTTCGTAAAATTGAAAATAACGTCGGACCAAGGTACAGGTGTGCAATTAAGACTTTCTTAAAGTCATAACATTTTCGCACGATCTATTCGCAGTATCCACAGCTTAGTTTTCTACAAAATGTAATTCGAATTTCGATTCCGATTTCCAAAATTCGAATCATTAGTACTGGGTGAGATACAAGTGAAAAAGTAATATAATATATTGACAATAAAATAAAATAAAACAGTCTGAGCCGTAAAAGTAGGGTAAAGTGTGCTTTATTGTACACAAAAAAAAACACAAATGCCAAAAATTAAATACAAATGTATAATGGGTAGTCTAGTCAGTCTTATGGCTAAGAGCGATCTCTTCGGTGGACAATAATCATTTTAGGAAATAAATTGAATGCGGTGTACTTATCGAAAATATATATAAATATGAACGATAAAATCAGATTTAACGATATCTGAGATTCGCATAAACCGAAGAAAAAACTAAAGTATCGTTCCTCATGATAATAAAGAGGATTCAAACCAGTCAGCAGCAAATAGCAGATTGACCGTCATTTTTCTTTATTTTTATACAAACATACTGATCCTAGAACCCAAATAGTGAGACCAGACCGGTAGGTACCAACGACAACCCTGCTTTTTCTGCCGCGAAGCATACCTATACCTCCGCATTTACATTGTTATATCTATGGGCTCCCCTGGTAACAAGATACGCCGTGAATACATTCACCTATCTTACTAATAAAAAACAAGAAATGATAAATTTAATAAAAATAAACACCGATTAAAAATATCTAAACTTGATTAAAAGAGATTAAAAGATTTCAAGAACAACTTGTTTGCACTTTCGAATTTACATAAAGAGCATTGGCACATTTTCACTTTTGTTACGTTTAACACATCATGGAGATTAAATTAGATTAGATTAGAATTATTCAAATAAAAATGAAGATACGCAATGTAATTTAGATTTATTAACCATATGCTGTAAATCCCTTTTTACTGGTGGCAACGGCATCTAATTTTGTTTGTGAAACCCCCATTACTCTTATGATCGATATTTCGATACGTATTCTTGTTGGGCATCCCTCATTTCTATTGCAGAGCACTAGTCCATAGGTAGAGGGGCAGTGCGAGTTTCAAGCTACATAAAAATCTCCATTACTCATATGATCGATATTTCGATATGTATTCTTGTTGGGCATCCCTCATCTCTATTGCAGAGCACTAGTCCATAGGTGGAGGGGCAATACGAGTTTCAAGCTACATAAAAATCCCCATTACTCATATGATCGATATTTCGATATGTATTCTGGTTGGGCATCCCTCATCTCTATTGCAGAGCACTAGTCCATAGGTGGAGG
The DNA here is from genome assembly GCF_003987935.1 of Bombyx mandarina. The sequence continues at coordinate 1,137,956 of NW_021011533.1, forward strand.
GGCAATACGAGTTTCAAGCTACATAAAAATCCCCATTACTCATATGATTGATATTTCGATATGTATTCTTGTTGGGCATCCCTCATCTCTATTGCAGAGCACTAGTCCATAGACGGAGGGGCAGTGCGAGTTTTAAGCTACATAGAAATCCCCATTACTCATATTATTATGATCGATATTTCGATACGTATTCTTGTAGGGCATCCCACATCTCTATTTCAGTGCAAGGGCAATGAGATCGGGCTGTATCTATAGCATTGATACTGGCAATTAAACAGGATTAAAAAAACAACAACAAATAATAAACCCAGTTAAAGATCTCGTTACAGTAAACTAGTTAATGAATAAAACATAACTCGAAATAGATTCAAGAAGGTCAAATGCAAGATCGTTACAGAGAAACAAAAAATATTTAACATTATGTAGCGTTTATGTAAAAATCTTATTATCATGATGTCAGTGAAATCTGATCGCGATCCGCTATGACTATCGCTCACTGTATGAACATCCCGTGAATTTTCAAAAGTTTTTGTTACATACAAACCGGTCTTGACAATGATGACAAACAAAAAATTAATGAACTAAAATCGTTGAGTCGTTCTCAAGCGCCGCTCTGTGCTACATGTGGCAATTGATTTGTATATATGTATGTATATTTATAAATTTAATTTATTCGCGAGAAAAACCAGGTACCTCTGTAATTATTCATTTATTCAACAGATAATCCATAAGGTAGTTGTGTATTTTTATATTCTCTACGAAAATGTGACTTTTATCTAAGCATTTTAAATTTTATGCATTTTTTAAGCCCCGATATAGGTTTTTTTTTTGCTTAGATGAGTGAAAAAGCTCACAGCTCACCTGGTGTTAAGTGGTTACTGGAACCCTTAGACATCTACAACGTAAATGCACCACCCACCTTGAGATATAAGTTCTAAGGTCGCAAGTATAGTTACAACGGCTGCCCCACCCTTCAAACCGAAACGCATTACTGCTTCACGGCAGAAATAGGCAGGGTGGTGGTACCTACCCGTGCGGAATCACAAGAGGTCCTACCACTAGTAAAAACAGGGTAGAGCAGGGTATCAACCTTAAAAGTTCAGCTTTTAGAATCTTCCTTGCGGCCTTATTGGTTAGACGGCTCGAGATTTTATATATTTTCTTACGAGCATACGGCTCACCTGATGGTAAGTGGTTACCGTCCCTCATGAACATCAGCAACGCCAGGGTCTCAACTAAGCCGCTGTCAACCGTAAATGTGTAGGTATATGTAATTGTTTAAATAAATAATAATAATCGGAGTCAAATTACAGACGGTAATTTGGCCCCAAATTAGGATTCTCTTGTTATATTTGTGTAATTACGGGCAGATAACAGCTTAATCAATATTTGGAAGATGAATGGCGTCAGTCGCGTTGAACTTCGGTAATCACCCTGGGCCACTGCCAAATTGACCTTGTGAGATCATCTACTAATATTAGGTACATATTTGGAATAGCCCCTTCGGCTAGCAACGGTTAGGTAGCGAAAATAAAGAGGCTGTCTCGTCGAACCAACTATGATACCGTAAGTCATTAAATTTATATAGATCTATCTATGGATGTGTAGACTCTTAATTTTTCATGAAAATCATGTGTACAACTGCAGATTGCCTCGCGTTCGAAATAGTACAGCAATATTGATTGATATTTATTGAGTTTGTTGAATATGTAACAAGACACTAAAGTCAGGTATATGTAGTTTATGAAGATATCCAATCCTACTTTTTACCATCGCACCGGCCGCCAGCGGAGTAGAGTTCATCCATACTACCTGGAGACACTGCGGCCAACCACAGTGCGTTTCCAGTGAACTTTTTTGCCAAGTACTATCTGGCTTTGGGATGAACTCCCCTCCGTGGTGTTTCCCGAGCGCTATAACATGTCCTTCTTCAAACGAGGCTTGTGGAGAGTATTAAGCAGTAGCCAGCGGCTTGGCTCTGCCCCTGGCATTGCTGAAGTGTCCATGGGCGACGGTAACCACTCACCAACAGGTGGGCCGTATACTCGTCTGCCTACAAGGGCAATAAAAATAACACTCACTTGAGCTGCAGCGACTCTTGTCTCCCAAGCTGGCGAGCGGAGATGTGTCATCAGTCTGCCGAGGAGCCGGTGTAACTCCTCGGGATGGGCTTTCTGGACCTCGCCGAGCTGCCTCGCCGCCGCTCGCCTTGTAGCCGAGCCCGCACCGGCCTCCAGCAAGACGAAAAGACGATCCAATCTGTTTACAATAATTTAGTCATGTAAATATGGGCACAAACGTCACCATTGGCAGTAATTAACATAATAATATATTGTTTAGTTTATTCTATGTTAATATTTATTTATTATTAGCAACAAAATTGTTATTTTACAATATTTAATAATTAGCAGACACTGTTTTGATGTGAAAATGTTCAGAATATGTTTAATGTTTATATTATTGTTTAAAAGCACAAATGACTGTATAAATGATTAAATATGAATAAAGCATAAATATTAATAATAATTTATAATATAATTAACAGTACTAATAATTTAATTAAGTAATGTAATTGTTATGCAATGATGTTGTTGGCGCCATCTATTATTAGGCTGGATAATAACAATGTTAGTTAATATTACTTAAAAGTAATTCATGTAAAATAAATTAAATGTCAGTCATGTAAAAATCACTAAAATATGTATTGTGAATATTAAGCTATATTTTGTGAATTGTTCCGCAGTAATTACATTTGTTTGTATAAAAGAAGTTGTAGTTGCTATAACCAACACAAAATGGCTAATTGTGTAAGAATTACTGAATAACTCAGGCGTGGCTTTTTGTTGTAAACAAGTAATGTTAAAGTTTTATAGAATTGTATTGTATTTTCATTGTAAAAGAACTTATGTGTGAAAACCCTGGCTTAACGCCGACATACGTCGCTTGCGACGAAGGGCTCGGCGAGTAAACTAACCCACAGACACAGCCCACTGAGTTTCTCGCCGGATCTTCTCAGCGGATCGCGAGGGACCTGGAAAGATTCCGATCCGGTGGTATATTCTGTGAAGCACTGCTCTTCCTAGAGTCAGTGTTCGCAACTTCGCCAGGTTTGAACCTCGTGAGCTCACCTACTCGTCCGGTAACCTCCCAAGCCTATATAGCCTATATAGCCAGATATAGCTTCCCAAGGCTATCAGTATAGGAGAAAAAAAAAAACGAAAGCAGAAATTTCTCATGTCCGTTGGTATTAGTCGCGTACAAAAATGTATATTGTGATATTTAGCTTCAAAAGACAATTAAGCATAATTATATTAAAAAAAGCAATAAAATTTAAAGTTCACTTAGTGACTAAACAATTGTATTGAACACTTGTACAAATAACTGGATGCATATTCTTCTATGCGACATACAACACGCACACGTCGGCAATAATTACACAATATCACACAAAGTAAATACTGCTGTTAATAAAAAAGAATAGATTATATACATTTTTATGGAATGTAGCAAATACAATATTGGGCTAATATTCTGAAGACCAGTATGAGGAGGAATTCATTTGAGTCTTTGAAGTCATTTTTCTTGGTGAATATTACTTTGAAATGATATGAAATACAGGAATATTTTTTGTCAGTTGCACAATTACTTACTACATTATCTAAAAAAACTTTTGTTTTTCATGTTTCTTGTCTTTAGTTCGAGAATCATTTTCACATAATTATAGGCCCGCTCATGAGTGGATTTTAAGTTATTGCGCTCGCATACCTGTCAATCAATACTATTTTTGAAATAATTAACTGATATATCATAATATATATAAATTACGTGTCACGTTGTTTGTCCGCGATGGAGACCTAAACTACTGAACCGATTTTAATGTTTTTTTTAAAATATGTGTTTTGTTCTAACTTAGGCCATACTCATAGGATGGTTTTTACTTGATCAATGGTTGCAATATTTAATAATTAACAATAAAATGGTATGTTGATTATTGTTATTAATTGTAGGTTTCATAAGTCTAAAACAGATGACGCCTTAAATCGGTTTTTACAGACAATTTTCATACTGTTGTACATTAATATCTCATAGATAGCGCTGTGTTAAAAATACCAACGTTTCACATAAGCTACAATTTAATGGCATAAACACCACGTGTTGCTGACGCTAAGGTATAAGTGAAATTTATTTCGTAGTAAACGCAATACAGTGAAATCCAATTGTTCTTACTTTGTTAATTTTTAGTATTAGCATAGCCGGCCACGTGTTATTTAGAAACAAAAACCTTAGCTACAGCAACGTGTGGCCGGGCCTGCTTGTTTTTATGTATATTTGTTCATTCAGAATCACACAGAAACGAATGAATAGCTTCTTATGAAACTAGTGGCAGAGGTGGCATTGTGGGTTAAAACAACTAAAAGATATGGTTCGGCGGCACCTGCACCAGTGCGAGTGGCAGAAATATAAAAACAAAATTCACTTCAAGTTTGTAACAATAAAACTGCAATGGACAATATACAATATAACAATATACGGTGATATTGACACAGTATAATATACGTACAAAATGTACGTAAGTACATATATCCAACTGAAGCTTAATACAAAAAGCCATAACAATGAAAGTCTGAACGAGAGAAGTGCGAAATTAATTAATTTTCAGCTAAACAGTGAAACAAGTGAATGGCAATTTATACAATAAACCAACATCATCCCGATAAATTGACACTGAACTGAATTAGGTTAACTTCATTCAATAAAGTATTGTTGTGAAGTTGTAATCATACAAAATACCCCAATAATATTTCTTTTATTAAAATAGTAGCAAGGTACGCACGGGTAGGTACCACCACACTGCCTATTTCTGCCGTGAAGCAGTAATGCGTTTCGGTTTGAAGGATGGAGCAGCCGTTGTAACTATACTTGAGACCTTAGAACTTATATCTTAAGGTCGGTGGCGCATTTACGTTGTAGTTGTTTATGGGCTCCAGTAACCACTTAATAGGTAGGCTGTGAGCTCGTCCACCCAACTAAGCAAAAAAAAAAAAGAAAAACAGACAGACCTGTGCTGGGCACTGAACAAGTCCGCAAGAGAAACAAGAGAATTTTAAAAGGATACTTAAAAGCCGATTGTAGATATTTAAATATTCTATTGATTTCTCACATCTTACCGAATCGAGGGGAATATGAAAGAAGTAATTGCGGCACGAACTGAAAATACCTATTTAAAAAAATCGAAAGTGTTCTTTTATAGATACGAGTAGGTACATAGCATACAAAACGGAGAAGAAAAAAACAAGTTGCTATTGTACGTAAAAGTATTTTTTACTTTGTAATTCAAAGTATTTTCATTGTTCAAAGATAGTACATATGAGTCGTCTATTATCAAAGGTGGCAATCTGTGCATTTGGACAAAAAATTTTTATTGATATGTCAATACAGATTGATTTGAATATAATCGTCTCCTTCAAAGAATACGATTCAAAACCTGCATTAAATAAAGGTTAATAGTTAACCTTTTATTTATCTAAGATGTCTTTCCGAAGAGTTTTGTGACTGCCAATGGAATACAAAGTCAATAATTCGTTTTTCTGATTTACCAATCATTGTCCAAAAGTCAGATTACCGGCATTGATAATAGTCGACTCATATAATATATTTCTATTTATTACTGTATGACTAAACTCAAATGTTTTACAGATTGCGCCGTTTTGCTAATAAGTGTTCTTTCCATCCTGTACGTCAATTCAGAAACCACGTTGTATTGTTATAAAGCCAATCGGTTACGGTTACCGCCTACGAACAGGTGGGCTGGTATATCTATTGTCAATAACGATCTTTATTGGTAATAAAATCGGCTTTAATAGAGAGCGCTTCGAAGAGCGTGACTGAAGTCACATTAGCCCGTTAATGGATCCGCACTGACGCAAGTTCACAGAATAATTATAATTTGCGTAATTACTGGTGGTAGGACCTATTGTGAGTACGCGCGGGTAGGTACCACCACCCTGCCTATTTCTGCCGTGAAGCAGTAATGCGTTTCGGTTTGGAGGGTGGGGCAGCCGTTGCAACTATACTTGAGACCTTAGAACTTATATCTCAAGGTGGGTGGACGCATTTACGTCGTAGATGTCTATGGGCTCCAGTAACCACTTAACACCAGGTGGGCTGTGAGCTCGTCCACCCATCTACGCAATAAAAAATAAATAAAAAAGCAGCAGCCTAGCGCTGAAGACTCTTTTCGAACTTTGTTTAAAGAAAGACAAGTCAAACTTTTTACAATTTTTCATATCAAACTTCATTCGTTGATAGAAAAAAGCCCACTGAGTTTCTCGCCGGATCTTCTCAGTGGGTCGCGATCCCGATCCGGTGCCGCAGTGGTAGACTCTGCGACGCACTGCTCTTGCTAGGGCTAGTGTTAGAAAATTCTCTCAGGTTAAGCTCGTAAGCTCACTTTACCCGCGCGGGCGTAGCTGGGATAGCTCATTAACCTACCAGCGAATAGGTAGGAAAAAAAGTTATAACAATCATAATTCTTTTTTTCTTAAAAAAACAACATGATACATTAGAACTTAATTTTGTTATGAAACTTAATTAAAAGTTAGACCTATGGCGTATTGTATGATGGTGTAGCGGTGTAAAAGGACATGAAAACAATTTCCGCAATTAGATTTGAAAGGAAACGACAAAAATTAAGTTTGTGACTTGTTACAGCTCTCCGGAAGTTTGCTTTTCATGATACGAATTTTATCTTATGATTGCATTACGACAGCAAAATAATCTCTAAACAAAATGTAATGTGTTCTTAACAATGTATTCTATCGCACTAAAATTAATATGCTTTTCACAATGAGTAGTGAATTCATAACTGTAATTGCATCGAACGAAGAAAAGTTAGGAATTCCTGGTTACAAATAGTGATGTCAGCAAATAAACCTTTAAATACTATTATCGATCGCTACCAAACTCTACCTAAATCTACCTTGCTGAAAATTTTATCGAAATCAGTCCAACCGTTTCGGAATCTATAGGGGAAAGAGAATACATTTTTTTTATTGCTTAGATGGGCGAACGAGCTCACAGCCCACCTGGTGTTAAGTGGTTACTGGAGCCCATAGACATCTACAACGTAAATGCGTCACCCACCTTGAGATATAAGTTCTAAGATCTCAGTATAGTTACAACGGCTGCCCTACCCTTCAGACGGAAACGCATTACTGTTTCACGGCAGAAATAGGCGGGGCGGTGGTACCTACCCGCGCGGACTCACAAGAGGTCCTACCACCAGTGAAACATCGAATTATATATTTATTATATACATATATGTTTAATGATTGATAGATAAATAGATAGACTAGTAAAACCCGGTCACGATAGCAATCTATATTTGTATGAAATGCGTCGATTTCTTGAAGCTACTACTCTGACGAAAGTTACGGTACTATGATAGAAACTATCCTTTTTCATAATTGAAAGATTACTGGTGGCCCGGAGGCCTTTCCAATTTCACCAGGACAGGTGGCCGAGCAAAGGTTCAACCAGGAGGGGAAATTATCCCTGGAATGCCAACAGCAACACCAAATTTGTTTGCAATCGGATAGTATCGCATAGTTTAGAAGAGGATCGACGACAAATATTCTTTTTTTAGTTTTATATATACATCGATAAGTGCATAAACAAAATGACATAACGTATATAAGTAACATAACATAATATATCATTGCGACTTATCTTAGTAGTGTTAAATGTACTATAAATATCTATTAATATGTAAATGAGAACATAGTGATACTTACCGCGACTTCATGATGACAAGCCGGTCTTGTTCAAAAGTTCACTGCAACAAAAAATATGTTGAAAGACGCATTGTGAAAATTTATCATCAAGAGATCATTTTGGGTCAATAAAGACATTTTAAAATTAGGTTAACTGTTTTTATTTTATCTTTTATAATTACGACTATTAATTCGAATTTATAACCGATTTTTTCTAATTCTTAACATAACTATGGATGGATCGCTTGTGTATTTACCTTAAAAACTAATCAAATACGACAGTCACGCTTCGTTCTAATAAATACATACAAAAAGTTACCATTTTACCTCTAGTTAATCTGTTAAGCATTCAAGCACAGAGGTATAACATGATCCGTGAATTATTAATACATAATATAGATACTTCCTAAGCGAACATCATAAGCGATTTAGATATTCCAACGTTTTGTTGATGTGGTAATCACTTAACACTCCATTAAGATAATAGTCTTTCCATCAACGGCCAAACATCGCCTTTTACTTTTTTTTATTGCTTAGATGGGTGGACGAGCTCACAGCCCACCTGGTGTTAAGTGGTTATTGGAGCCCATAGACATCTAGAACTTAAATGCGCCACCCACCTTGAGATATAAGTTCTAAGGTCTCAAGTATAGTTACAACGGCTGCCCCACCCTTCAAACCGAAACGCATAACTGCTTCACGGCAGAAATAGGCAGGGTGGTGGTACCCACCCGCGCGGACTCACAAGAGGTCCTACCACCAGTAATTACGCAAATTATAATTTTGCGGGTTTGATTTTTATTACACGATGTTATTCCTTCACCGTGTAAGTCAATCGTGAACATTTGTTGAGTACGTATTTCATTAGAAAAATTGGTACCCGCCTGAGGGATTTGAACACCGGTGCATCGCTTCAACACGAATGCACCGGACGTCTTATCCTTTAGGCCACGACGACTTACTGGTAACAAAGCATACTGTAAACCTGTACAACATTTACACTATACAATCGAACCTTCGATTCCTTATCACAAGGAGTATGTAGGTGTTCCTATTATGATTTTAGATGCAGATTAGCATCCATGTACGGAATACATATATAAAAAAAAGGCTGCGTGTACTTATGTACGCGCGTAAGAAGTTATACTTTATTTTTATTAAATTTATTTCTTTTTATTTATTTAAATTTTAATCAATTTGAAAAAAAAAATCGCTTAAACAACATCCTCAAACACGCATATTGGACATCCCTTTTCTTGAAATCGTATAAATTCGGTAATTCTCGGTACGGTTCGGAAAGTTCACCTGCGGCTACATTCAGACTCGCCAAGTTACGTCGGTCGTATTGTATTGAGCGATTTAGTGGGCAACTTCATTCTGTTAATTTTGTGTCACGGTGCGCGCGCATCATAAAATGTCACTTCACAATTTACCAGTACTAAAGCGAGATCGTTCCAATTGAATAATTAACAAAGCGATCGTTTGTTAGTTAGTTCGTGACGTGTTATCGACGGGCCCGCCGCGCCGCGCTTGTTGGACACCTGCGGTACGTGTACACAGGCGAGAGCTTCGATCGAGGGGCGCGATGTATGTATGTATGTACATAGCTTTAGTCGGTGTAAATATTTAGATTTGTTTATTCTCGTGGTAATGATCGTTGGTAATTTTCCACGATTATTCGTACGCTAGTTCGGGTTTCATTACGAATTTCAAATGTTTTACGTGCAAGAAGAAATAAAAAAAAATTTTTTTTTCGCAAATTTCTGCAGATTTTTTTATAGCTTAGATGGGTGGACGAGCTCACAGCCCACCTGGTGTTAAGTGGTTACCGGAGCCCATAGACATCCACAACGTTAATGCGCCACCCACCTTGAGATATAAGTTCTAAGGTATCAAGTATAGCTACAACGACTGCCCCACCCTTCAAACCGAAACGATTACTGCTTCACGGCAGAAATAGGCAGATACCTATGTGTGATACACGTACGTATATGTGTAACATGCACTTTTAGTTTGTGCTATCTAGACTTTTTAGGAACCATTCAAATAGCTCAATCCGAGTTATTTTCCTCTCATTGTATAACACGAAATATATCTGCATATTATTATTACCTGATTATACATATCAATCAATACGTTCTGAATCTGCATTATCATCGACCGAAAATCCTTAAAATCTGCGCTCCACAATAAGATACGCCTGATTGACAGATCCAACAAAAGAAAGTTTTCTCAGATAACACGAGTCCATAAAACGTTGACATAATTTTATTTTTGGGGCCGACGCTTCTTATCGCAAGTGCAATATAAAATAAACGGCCTAGTTACACACGATTCGCGATTATATCGTTCCGCTATGTAACACATATATATCGGAAAATGTTGTTATAATCATATATTTTAAATGGTTCATTAGCCATATGAGCGAAGCGAACATTTATAGCTTCTTTGGAGACATAGTACGCCGGTGACTTTCTTTTTTTTAACTTTTTTTTGTACTTAACACTGAGGGTTTCGATATTAACATTTTTCTAACTTCATTAAACTAATCGAAACTATTATTATTCACTTTTTTTTTCGGACATGTTTTAAAAAATCTACAATCATTCAAATTGATCAAATCTTTTTTTTTGTGAACTGTAATGCAAGAAGCACAGATAGATAGTAATCATAATCAATCAAATCAAATCACTAACATTCAGATTTAATCAGGTTACTCGAGATTACCAAAACGATTCTTCAATGACGTAGTGGACCCGGTGATGTATTAAAATAAATCGTGTTCAAATTAAATTATGTAAGGCACCATAAAAATTAGCATATTCGTGAACGGAACTATGTCATTATCGCAGGAACGCATATACCGCAGCTACAGGGAAATCCGTATTGCTATTTACAAAACCGGATGTTAAACAATAACCCTAGATTGTTTAGGCTTTCATTCTAATATTTAGAGACCGTGTTTTAATAGTTACAGGCAAAATAATGCAGACGATTATCGTATCAAAATTCTCTGCTTATAACTTCAAATTTTTAAAAAAAATTCTTTTTTTGTGTTGCCTGCAATATACGGGTCACATCGACGACTTTCATCTCGAAACCAAAGGATCATTGAAATAATTCTATCGATTTTGTGAATCGAGACTTGTTTTACGTAAATAAATCTTATTCACAATATTTTATTCTGCCCGATTTCGTTCTCATTGGTTGTTTAATAAAATTTAAGTTGAGTTAATAAATGAGATTAAACTAATTAAAACTCGAACCTCTTTGTTTATGCACTAATGATAACAACACTTGAAAAGCACGCAAATAATATATTTAATTGACATCACTAATTTTGCACGAATTTCGATACTTATATTAATTTAAACTAATTGTTGATTAAATAATTTTATTATATCTACTTAATTAATAGTTGTCACCTGGCCTCATTTTTCGATCTACGTTTAATTAAAACATATTATTATCGGATACAGAATTTCTGAAAATCACAAACATGAGAACGAATTGGAAAATAATATGTTTCGTTTATAAATGTTTTTTTCTCTCATAAAATCGAAAATCGGCTCAACGAAACGCGTCTAGTCATATCCGGCGTCATTGTAAGACTGCTTAGCTGGGGCGGCGGGAAATGGGCCGGGCCCCGACGAACTCACCCTTACACAAGGTGAATACCGGGAGACCCAATTGGAGATGTATTTATTAATATAATTAACATCTCGATCTTTGTATATTAGAAACAAAACATATTATATGTCATGCATGTAAATGTAGCCATGTTAAATTTAATAATTGGCAGAGTTAAATTTTAACAACTATTAGGTATGCTCTTTCTGATGTTCACAGCAGAATAGTTTATTTGAATAGCTAAGTTTTCTACGCATGATTTTACATAAATTAGCAAATGGCATTAAAAATGTTTCAGTATCACAACAAAATGTTCATAACAACCACTAAAGATGGGAAGTATGCTTGTATGTAAGAATGTATGCTTAGGTGTCTCACGTATTAACCAAACTTTTAATGGCTATTAATGAAACAATATGTCGATACTTTTTTGTTATTTGACAACTAACACCCACATTATTTCTTTATTATCGGAATCAATTTATAATATTCTAGTAGGTAAAGGTCTGGTTTAAATTTTGTTAGCTCCACATGAGGTAGGCAGCGGCTTGGCTCTGCCCCTGGCATTGCTGAAGTCCATGGGCGACGGTAGCCACTCACCATCAGGGTTATTACTGGTGGTAGGACCTCTTGTGAGTCCGCGTGCGTAGGTACCACCACCTTGCCTATTTCTGCTGTGAAGCAGTAATACGTTTCGGTCTGAAGGGTAGGGCAGCCGTTGTAGCTATACTGAGATCTTAGAACTTATATCTCGAGGTGGTTGGCGCATTTACGTTGTAGATGTGTATGGGCTCCAGTAATCACTTAACACCGGGTGGGCTGTGAGCTCGTTCGCCCATCTATGCAAAAAATAAATAAAATAAACAGCTGGTCCTGAATTATAGTTTCACTGAATTTGAACAGGAGATGTTAGATTTCAGTGATAATGAGAGATTTCATTTGGATAATTTGGACATTTTAAGACAGATGAGGAGACAAACTCACAGCTCTCCTGGTTTTTTTAACCTGGAGATACAATAGACAACAATGTGGCTCTCACCACCCTTCTTAAAACATTATCTCAAAGTCATAATTATATAAGAGTAACAGCTATCTAACTCTTATAGAAGTCTGCATGATTGTTTATTAGTAGAAATAGACCGGTAGTACAGACTATAATAATATGATCTGGCCACTATTCTAATAAAGAAATTGTGTGGGCATTTGAAGTGTGAAATTTGTGCTCAACACCGCAATAGAAATAACAGATCCTTGCCTAGTGCTGTATTCCAAGTTAGTGGTAAATTAAAAATCCATTTTGTTTTTTTCGTTCTACAATCTGCCCTAGCATGCCCAAAATTTATGCAAAATATCAAACTTATACCTCTGTAAAGAAGCACATTAAACTCTCCATATTTAATTTACTGAAGTAGTTAAAATCCTCATCATTTTCTTAAATTAATTCATAAACATATCTTAGACTAGTTACAGACACCAATTTAAAACAACACTTAATTATAAGTTGTAGACTTTATATAAAATATATTACCAATAATAAAGGAAAAACCAAATAATGGAGATAAAAGCTACTTATATATTAAACTCAAGTTACAAATAGCATTGACAAGTATTGTTCCATTTCCATTAGCTTCTGTAATGAATGGTGTTAGGTTTCTCAATAGTATAGAATAGGGAATTGGTGCCTAATTATTTTGATAAAATAACAAATCTAAGTAAATATAGTAGTACAATTCAATGTCAGTAAAAAAGATAATAAAAAAAAATTGTTGTATTTTTTATTTCGTATTTTTTTATTCTTATACATTTTTAGGTTACCATTTATTTATACACTCAGGGCATGTGTTCAAAGCTTTTTATTGTTATTATCTTTGTGTATGATTTTGATTATTTAATTTGATAAGCCAGATAACAATTTTACATTCTACAATTTTTTAAGGTAAATTAATAATTAAACAGTGTAATTGACTATTAAGTACTAGTTTAAAAACTCAATAATATCAAATATACACATTTGGAATGTTGGTAATGTTATTTGTTTGATTTTTGTGTTTATTGTACGCATTCGTAAATATTATGTTTTATTGATTTACCTCCGCATTGGTTCACCGTCAGCGGGAAAGTAGGCAACGTTCATTTCTCTTATTACTAGTTAACAAAATTCGACTGACAGAAATGGACTTTTGTTAGATCAAAAACGTATAAAGCACAGTAACGGTATGCGTGTGTGACTATCCTTTCACGCGTGCTAACATATGGCCCTGGTTACGCGAATGTATCAATTAACTCCAATTAGTACACCCCAGATCACATCCAAAGACCTTTGAATGTGACCTTGGACCACCTAAATTAAATTGTGACGAAAGCCTTGTACGTAGACAGATCTCAATAGATTTTTCTGTGCTATTTATCTTGTTATTTTTATAGACCTCATTCCTTAGACTTCCATCGCGAAATTATATTACTCACCTTGCACAAACAAGCTAATATCAGGTCACTCCACCCAAATCTTTCCATATTCCATGCCACACAAGATCACACACGATATCATTTTCGTTAAAATGCACAAACAAAAAAAACCAACGTGACGAGAGGAAGCGCATCGTTCAAGCTTCAAATTTATACTGACAGCCATGCTGCTGATGAGTCCGTCTTTATTGTGGACTTGTGCGCTGATTGGCTCCGCGCATCCTGATAAATAAAATTAAGTGCAAGTCTTGGCCAATAGTGTATTCGCATTTCAAAAATTCTTGATTTCACGCCAAAAACTAGTGCAACGTCGATAGCGTTTTATTATTTAAAAATTCAAAATCCAATAAATTTCGGAAACAACATATATATTTTATTCAGTTTATTAAAAAAATGTGAAAATAATTCCTCTCGTCGTTATATTAAATAGGTTTATTTGTTTTTTTAGCCTATCAATCTGTAATCTTCCCATATTTCAATAGCAAAACGCTATAGAAATAATTTGACATTATTAGAAACGACATTTGTGACATTGAAGTTTGTTTGTATTTTATTTGCCGATTTTAGGTTACCTACTTGTCAAATATCTACCACGCATTAGTGATTTTCAGTAATTGTTATAGGATTAAAGAATCATAATATCCTATGATATTCTTTTTTTGTCAAGCAAGATTCTCTAAGAATTAGTGCTATTAGCTGTGAGTACTTCTTCTATCAGACCTAACAGAAAACAACATGGGGAAAAGGAAAAACAAAAATCAAGTCCGAAAGAAAAAAGTAACTCTTGTATTTGATGAGGCCAAAAGAAAGTATGTAAAAGCATTTTAAATAATTGAGGTGTAATATTGTGGTTTTATTTACTAGAATAATATTTTATTTTTAGAGACTTTCTATGTGGTTTTCGTAAAAGAAAATTGGAGAGAAAAAAGAAAGCACAAGAAGATTTACAAAGGCTTTTGAAAGAAGAGAAACGACGGATTAAGCAAGAGGTAAATTTTAGTTCGAATCTCAGGCGCGTACCAATTTTTCTAATGAAATACGTACTCAACAAATGTTCACGATTGACTTACATGGTGAAGGAATAACTACGTGTAATAAAAATCAAACCCGCAAAATTATAATTTGCGTAATTACTGGTGGTAGGACCTCTTGTGAGTCCGGGCAGGTAGGTACCACCACCCTGCCTATTTCTGCCGTGAAACAGTAATGTGTTTCGGTTTGAAGGACGGGGCAGCCGTTGTAACTATACTGAGACCTTAGAACTGATATCTCAAGGTGGGTGGCGCATTTACGTTGTAGATGTCTATGGGCTTCAGTAACCACTTAACGCCAGGTGGGCTGTGAGCTCTTCCACCCATCTAAGCAATAAAAAAAAAGAAGTAAATATCATTAATTTCATTTTCAGAATAAAGAATCTTACAAAAAACTAGTTGTTTCCAGTCGTCCTTTACCTGATATAGAGCAATTGCTGAAAGAAGAATATGAAGATGATGATGCAGATGTTAAAGTAAAAATTGTAGAATTATCTTCAGACACATTACAAAAAAAAGATCTAGTTATTGGTGAAAATAGACCAAAAATATTACCTGAAAAAAAGGAAACTAAAAAAAATGATCAGTCTGACAAAAATACAAATCATATTCCTGGTATGGGATCTGATGTGGAGAGTGCTGAGCCATCCGATGAAGAAGAAACTCAAACAGAAGGCTTAAAAACTAAAAAAGAGATAAAGAAAATGCTTAAAAAACAAGCAACTAAGAAAATTCAGAAGAGCAAAGTTTTTAAGATGAAAAGTAATATGGAAAGGGTTCAGAACAAGAAAAAATCTCAGCAAAAGAAAAGGCATATGACTGGTAAAAGTGATCCACGGAAAGCTAAAGGAAAAAAGAAAATTGGGAGGCGAAAACAATAAAGAAATAAATTATGCTGAATATATAATTTTTATTTCTTAAAAATTCACACTTAATGATGTAGATAACATGTTTAATTATTATAAACTTACAGATGTTATTTTAGTGCTGACCGTGTTCTAATTTTTTTTAAACCTTCTGGTTTTTTAGTTTCTGTTCTTTGATTAACTCTAGGCGATTTTCTTTTTAAAGGTAATTTAGGCTCATCGCAATGGACATCTGCTTTTTTGGATATTCTTTTACCACCGCAAGTGTCTTTTGTATGTTTAAGATTTTCATAAGACTTGGAAGCTTTTGTACTAATATTTTCATTTGACGTTGCATCACTATGTAATTCAAATTGGTTATTGACTTCTGTTTTTTTTAATTTATCTTGATGTTTTTGTGGTGTAGATGTACTAATTTTGTCCAATTCTAAATCTTGAATCTTGGTATTCACTTTTGGACTTATAGTTTTCCAAGTCTTTTCATTTTTTACTTGAACATCTTCCATATCAGCTTCAATTTTAATTCCAACTTCAATTTTATCTCTGTTTTGTTTGTCAGATTTTTTTGGCGATTTTTTCCCTATAGTACTTGCAGGGCAAATATCATTATTCAGGCATTCTCCACAATTAGGTTTTATTGGTTGACATATAGTTTGGCCAAATCCAACAAGTAGATGATTAACTTCACTCCATTGTTCAAAAGGCAACCAACTCTGTAGAGCTAGGCGAGTTTCCTCAGGAGTTTTAGTTGGTTTTTTGACCCATCCAATCCTATTGCATATCCTATGGACATGTGTGTCAACACCTAAAATAAAACATTTAAAAAATGGCTTGCATGTTTTCTTAACATTGTCAAATACCCACTTTAAGGTCATAGAGCCAATGCAGCCTTTTCTTAACATTGTGGCCAGAAAGGATCTTTAACTATACAATAAGTTGGCATAATAATATGCTAACAGGCCAAGAACTATAGTCAGTTAACTATCTCTTATGCATTTCATGATGAGACTTAAAACAGCACTTCTTGTCTCTATGTTTGAGAAAAATATTGTGTAATTACCGATTCCAGTGATCTTGTTCCAAGCAACCTTCATACAAATATGTGCCATTTTAGGACCAACACCATTCAGTTTGCACAACTTTTCGACTGAATCGGGGATGTCTCCATTGTACTGCTCTTTTAGAATTCCTGTTGTTTTTTTTATGTATTTTACTTTTGTCTAAAAAAAATATTGGTATTACCTTAATGCATTTATTTTAATTGGTATTATTATTCTATTCGTTGCAACATTTGAACATTGAGTTTGGCTATTAACAATTCATATAATTCAAATTGTAATTTGTTTTAAAGTATTACATAATATCCAACCATCTTTATGATAATATTTCTTTAATTAATTGATCTAAAAATTATGTCCAAGAGAAATAAAAAGATATGGAAATTAAAACCTATTAATTTATATTTATTTTAGATTAGATCATACTTGCCTTCCAAAATCCAACAGGATATATCAACTGACCTAGTTCTTCATCACTCATACTCAACACATTATCAACTGTAAGACCGCGAGCCCGAAGCCTCTGCATAGCAGCAAAGTTAACTTGGTCCTTGGTTTGGCTTGATAACATCAGAGAAACTAAGCATTGATATCTGTACACCTATTAAAAGTTTCAAAATATATAAATTTAGATGTGTGTGGTTGTGGATATTATTGCTCACACATTTTCATTAATAAGAATGTAATTAGCCTATATTTTTTTATGCTAGATTTACAGTTGTAGGAAAATGAAAAATAAAGTAACAAAAGCAATCAATCTCTTTGAAAATGAAACTAATGACCTCTGGTGGTACATTCTCATCCATATTCATATGACATCCCATTGTATCTACTGGAGCATCATTATTAGCTCTCATAATCTTCAGGTTCAAGAAAAACTGTCTCCAATTTGGTGGTTCCCATAAGCCTTCAGCTTCCTGAAAATATTGCTAATTTAATTCAATATTTTAATAGTTTTTATTTTTTTTATTGCCCTTGTAGGCAGACGTGCATACGGCCCACCTGATGGTGAGTGGTTACCGTCGCCCATGGACTTCAGCAATGCCAGGGGCAGAGCCAAGCCGCTGCCTACCCATATCTTCGATCCTTGACATCAGAATAGTTTCAGCTCATGCATGTATGTAATTTGTGCTATTCATAAAATACGTTACTTTTACGTCTTTTACACTTTTATTAATATCATAAATAACTAACTTGCTTGCTTGGAGATTCTTTTTCAAATTTAATTTTTACATGAGATTTTTTCTCGAATTTGAATTGGCTTAAATCAGGTACTGCTATGGCGGTCTCTGAGCCAATGTTGTTTTCTGTAACCTTGTTCCTGTTGTCCATATTCTGTTCTGTATCTGTTTGCTTTTCACGTATTTTCGTTGTTTCCTTTCTGGTATGAATATTTTTAATTTTATCTTTGAACATTGATAACAGTGATATTTTTCGGAGTTTATATGTGAGTGGCATCAAAATTAGCTTATTGTGCTTTAAGATTAATTAGGGAAGGAAATCAAAATTAAGTTATTAGCCACTATTAATGATATTATTATAATCACTAGCACATAGCTACAATTAATTCCCTATAAAATAACAATCTCAAAAATTAAAATGTCTAATCGGATCAATTCAAGTCATATATAGTAAACCTTTTAGAGTGCAGTAACCGGATTCCGGCATAGACCTATATAGTAGGGACCCGACATATTGTTCTATACGTACAATTGCTTATATAAATAGCACCCATTTTGAAGGCACACACATAAACATATATCTATCTCGTTCCTACTCAGCACTTTAACTCGCAGGAAAACAATATAACAGTATTTCAGTGCGTACATAAAATGAAACATGAATATACGTAAATGTCTCCGTCTCTGTCTAATGAGGCCGAAAATCCGCCATGTTTAGCGCGCCAAATGTCATTGTCACGTCAGTTCGGCCGTCTGTTTTGGGTTGTACATTATTTATTGACTTTGANACCACCGCCCCGCCTATTTCTGCCGTGAAGCAGTAATGCGTTTCGGTTTGAAGGGTGGTGCAGCCGTTGTGACTATACTGAGACCTTAGAACTATATCTCAAGGTGTGTGGCGCATTTACGTTGTAGATGTCTATGGGCTCCAGTAACCACTTAACATCAGGTGGGCTGTGAGCTCGTCCACACATCTAAGCAATAAAAAAAAAAAAAAAATGAAAGAATGAAATTAATTCAATCTAACTAATTCTTATTGGAATCATACGAGAGAAGAAAAAACCGTAAGTGTAGCATAAGATGAAATAAAATTACTAGTAAAAGGTGGAAATTTCTTGAGTGCAGTGGGCTAGTTCATTTTGGAAGAGCCTTTGTTTTACTTGCCTATATAGCCTTGTGCATTTTTACAGATACTAACTGGTTCATAATCGTTATAACAAATTAAGTCTAATGACTTAATTTTAAAGAAAAAATAAATTTAAACGACTTCCCTCCATGATTTCCGCAGAATGCTGAACCACAGATTACGGACAAGCAAAAAGGTCTTTTCGTTATATTTTCCTGCGTGTATCGGCTTCATGCAAAATACTGGTATTATTGGCAGCGTCCTTATCGAGTTACGATTTAATTAAAAAAACTACGAATAAGTTATCTGAGATAGTCATACCCATAGAGTTACTTGTGGGTATTTATTAATACCTATACTTAGCCAATACACTTAATAGGGAACGCGAGAAGTGACGTTGTGTGATTTTTTATAATTTGCCTATTTAGTATTTTTTTTCTTCCTACCTAAGTTGATGGTCTAGAGCAGTGATGGGCAAAGTACGGCCCGCGGGTCAGCTTCGGCCCGCGGAAGTATTTAATCCGGCCCGCCAAGAGTCCATCCATTCTAAATATTCTAGTCAGAATTTTGGCGCGTAAAATAACATCTGACGTTTATAATTTATAATCTTCGAATTTTTAATGAAAGCTCCATTTCGTCAGGGGTGTTTTGAGGTTTCATTATCTCATAATTAACTTGCCATCATTATAATTATTTCGGCAGTCTGTCACAGTATTTATTGGAAAAAAAAACATTCTTTTCACCTATCTATCATACACCTCACGTCTCACATGCTTAACAAGGCATAATGTAAAAGGTATTTTGTTTATTAAAACGCTTAATATAAAAAGTAATATAAAATTTAAAATAATTTTTTTCTTTAATTCTGGCCCTCCTCTAGAATTTCTTGAACTTTGTGGCCTGCCATTAAAAAATTGTTGCACACCACTGGTCTAGAGAAACCATATCAGCGTAACCTTACTAGTAGGTGACCTCACGAGGCTCAAACCTGACGATATTGCTAACACGAACCCTAGCAAGAGCCGTGCTTCGCAAAATCTACCACCAGATCGGAAAACGAGCCATTGAGAAGATCCGGCCAGAAATTTTTTTATTTTTTTATTGCCCTTTTAGGCAGACGAGCATACGGCCCACCTGCTGATAAGTGGTTACCGTCACCCATGGACTTCAGCAATGCTAGGGGCAGAGCCAAGCCGCTGCCTACTCAGTGAGCTGTGTCTGTGGGTTCATTTACTCGCCGAGCTCTACGTCGCCGACGGGTTCGGCGAGAACGATGACAGGATGGTTTAGTGTTCTTCAGGTTTAAATGTGTAATAGCGGGGGTTTATTGACTATTTAATATCTGTAAAAGTGCACAAATGGGGGAAAATGAAACAAAGCCACTGGACATAGCTTAACGCGATCCTCCACTGAAAAATCTAAGTTTATTTTACTGTCATCATCATCATCATCATCATCAGCCTTTATCTGCCAACTGCTGGACATAGGCCTGCCCCAATGCCTTCTACATAATGCGGTCCTCCACCTTCCGCATCCAACGACATCCTGCCGTGCGCACTAAGTCGTCGGTCCACCTGGTTGGAGGTCGCCCCACGCTCCTGGTACCCATCCGTGGCCTCCATTCGAGGACTTTCCTGTGATTTTATTTAATCCCATATTATCTCATCCCATTTCATTTAATTTCATTCCAGTTGATTAATGTTTCAAATTAATCATCTTCATTTCCTTTAACTCCATATTATCATTTTTCATAAAAATAAGAATATAAATAAAATAAGACATGACCTAAAAGTCTTAGTTACCAGGTCATAAAATCTCTTAAAAAAATGCACTAGAGTTAAACCAAGTTAAACTCTTGTCGTTTCAATTAATATTTTGGCTAATAAATTCATATATTAAAAAATAAAATCAATTACTTACGACATAAGTGAAATATAGAATCTGCTAAGCCAAATGCCCGAGTTACTTTTAGATCCAAATATCCGATTTTGGGTGTTTCTACCCATTGTCATAATTACATTTTTGGTTGGAATTGTGAGACATTATGTATCACTTATACTGTCCTCTCAAAAAAAGATTGAACTTATTCAGGTTCAAGATAGGTAAGTAATAACATGAATTGCAAAAAACTTATCGCGTTAATTTTCAAAATTGTAGTGTAGTAGAAAGAACTGAAACCATACAGAGCAGTAAGCACTTTGAGCTTATCAAACTGGGTTCACACTGATAGAAATTTGTACATCTCATTCAGTAATTTAAGAGCTGGTATTTTGGTTTAATTATTATTAAGATTAAATATTTTGTTTCTCATACATTTTGTTAAATTTTCTAGTGTATTTTAATGTATTTTTAGTCAAGTAATGATACGTGCGAGGTTGCTTCGAGAGAATGGGAAGTATCTACCTAGGCAGTCATTTGCTATGCGTCGCCACTGGTTTAACAATGAAGAAACAGGCTATTTCAAAGTACAGAAAAGAGCTGCTGCTTCACAGGTGAAATAGGAGTAGAACTATTATTATTTTATAAGTTCCTTTCAAAGTATGTTCTCAGTAAAAACAAGAATATACAACATCTCACACCTAAAAAGCTAACATCCTTAAGCCCATTTAAGTTACAAAAAAAAGTGCTATGTGATACTATCGGATTTGGTATGTCTATATTCCTTGCTTGTAATTGACACTACTGAGGAAAGAATGAAAGGAATCTACACATATTTTCACTGGTGGTAGGACCTCTTGTGAGTCCGCACGGGTAGGTACCACCACCCCGCCTATTTCTGCCGTGAAGCAGTAATGCGTTTCGGTTTGAAGGGTGGGGTAGCCGTTGTAACTATACTGAGATCTTAGAACTTATATCTCAAGGTGGGTGGCGCATTTACATTGTAGATGTCTATGGGCTTCAGTAACCACTTAATACCAGGTGGGCTGTGAGCTCGTCCAACAACATAAGCAATAAAAAAAAAAAAACGTAGTATAATTGAAACACAATGTTCTGTACAATTCAGTGAATTGTGTATCATTACACATAGAAGACATGAAGAGGGAAGGCATGTGAATCACATTATTATTATTTTATTACCCTTGTAAGCAGACGAGCATACGGCCACATGATGGTGAGTGGTTTCCGTCACCCATGGACTTAAGCAATGCCAGGGGCAGAGCTAAGCCGCTGCCTACCGTAAATGAGTAGAGTGTATTTTATTGCACACCAAAACAAAGTTTAATCTCGGTTATGAGTCCACCACTAGGTATAATGGTGGCCTCATATTCATACTGATATATCAATGGCCTGTCCCACTAGATACAATCTCTTCCAGACAACCATTTACAGATAGAGTAATTCTGAAAAACATATGGCAGGCTTATTGTGGTGCAACATGTTGAATACTATTTTAATTAGTCTATCAATATAGAAATGATGTATTTACAAAAATAATTATGAATAGGCCATAGAGCTTTAAACCTGCTGTCCCGTTATGGTCTCTAATTTCTGAAAATTAGAATAATTTATTCTAGTGGAAACATTTTACTTACAGAATCCTATGACAGATCCAGGCATGATGACTGACATGTTGAAAGGTAATCTGACAAATGTCTTGCCTATGATTGTCATCGGAGGATGGATTAACTGGATGTTCAGTGGTTTTCTTACAAGTAAGTTAAAATACATTAACATTTGAGCTAGATACATTATAGAGGAAATAGCCCTTAATGATTTAACAATTGAATACTGAATTAAATCAGTGCTCATTTTTAGTTTAAGTTTGTCTATACTATTCAGTCAAATTCAAGCTTATTGAAAAGGGAATTCCAAACAAAGCATACAAAGCAAATACTAATGATAAGTAATATTGTGTCATAATTTTAGTCCATTTTTGTTATTCTTTAGATTGAAAAATTAATTCACTGCTCTTCTATTGTGTGTTATTGACTGGAGTCTAGATGTCATAGTGTCATCACCCATCAAGAAATATGTGGTGAACGCCTCAGTAGCTTTATGCAATGACGGCCCAGACCTTCAACCTATGGCTGCTTTGTGTCAGAAATAGGATAGACCTATCCGCCATATGGGCATACAATATGCCTTTCTATCACTGTAAAAAAAGCATATCGATCGAATTGAAAGGCAAACGTGACTAAGCCACAATGCATGAACTTTACAGTAGACTAATTTAAAGTTGAAATACCTGAAAACTAAATTTATTTTAATGAATTCAGCTGTAGTAGAATCTAGTTAGTAGCTGTAGGATTGAAATGATTTTAATAGACCTAGAAATATATATTTTTTGTGCATCGAATATGGTTATTGCCTATCATTTATGTACAAAGCAGTTATTGTCGCTTAGTCACGTTTGCCTTTCGAGCGTCGATATTGTTATGTCTTGTCTATGATATTATATAGTTCTTTACAAAAATTTTCTAAATCGATTGACACCTCACTCTCGCATTAGAATAATATACTTACAGTTATTCAATATACATATACAATAAAATAGTGCTAAACTGAGAATTTACGATTCTGTTATGACAATTTGAAAAATGTTCTTGAAATTTGCAACATTGTTACAGCCAAAGTACCTTTTCCGCTGACTCTGCGATTCAAGCCGATGCTTCAGCGCGGCGTTGAGCTAGCGTATCTGGATGCTTCATGGGTGTCATCAGCTTCATGGTATTTCCTCAATGTATTCGGTTTGAGGACAATATATGCACTTGTACTGGGAGAAAATAATGGTAAAAATTATTTAGATACTGTGAAATATATTTAGCATATTCATTATAAGATATTACTGTGCAGTTTAAAGGAGTACTAAACTTAAACAAGAGAGTACCTACACAGAGAGCACAGCTCATAGTTGTTACATAGTTGTCACATGCTGGGAAACAGTTTTACAAGAAAAGGTGAATTACCTTTATTCTTTTTGTAAACTGTTTTTTTAATTGTTTTTATTTAGTACTAGCTGACCCGGCAGACTTCGTAGTGCCTCAATTGATAAATAAAAGACCTAAACTTTTGTATAATAAAATCAACTTAAAACAAACAAAAGGAATCCGTCCGACGGGGACACATCAAAGGAAAAGCAAAATTGTTATTTTTATTAAATTCCGAGCATTTTCATATTTATCGACCTTTTAAACCTTCCCTGGACTTCCACAAATAATTCAAGACCAACATTATCCAAATCGGTCCAGCCGTTCTCGAGTTTTAGCAAGACTAACGAACGGCAATTCATTTTTATTATATAAGATTTCTTGATGACCTGATCTTGATGAGTTCGTTTTTTACATCTTACTCACAAACAAAAGATAACAGAACGAATCTAAATCTTAAGACGTCAGTAATTATGATCGAATTTCGATCACGGGACCGAAAATCGTTTATATTAAAATGTTATAGGATTTAAAGTTTTCAAACTTGGAATTAAGGATTATATTTCTCTTACAGCTGCCGACCAGTCGAAAATAATGCAAGAGCAGATGTCTGGAGCGGCAATGGCGATGCCTCCCGACCCCAAGGCTGCCTTCAAGGCCGAGTGGGAGGCTCTGGAGATCACCGAACATAAGTGGGCGCTCGCCAATGTCGAAGCAGATTTATTACAAAGCAATACGGAGTGATCCTAGTTTATTTATAGACTACTCTATCAGATTCAATGGTGGTTACCAATAACATTTGTAATCGTATTCAAAACATTGTTTTTTCTTTATGAATGGATAGTGACA
>NW_021011533.1:1163718-1337781 GCF_003987935.1 Bombyx mandarina
GTAAATAGAAATCGGCATTTCAAGAAGCAAAAATAAATAAAGCAAAACGATGTTAGTTCTCAGAGCAATTAAGGGAAAAGTTACTTTATTTGTTGCACCTTAAGATTGATTGAACATTAAAAGTTGTTTAAAATATGTCTTTTTATTGGTAAGTGACAGGAGTAATTTATTGCTTTGCTCGTTTTATGTGACGAATGATCGTAAGTATTAGATAATGTTTTGGAGATTTGTGACTTTATTACTAGGTGCCATAGTTGTTATTAGTTTGAAAGTAAAAGTGTTTCAAAACTTTTTTCTCCGTTTGTTAGTAAACGAATGTAGCTATATAAGTATATATTCACGCGGACAGTTTTTGCTTTAATTTTGTACGTATCCCTTTATCTAGTTACTATTGTTGATCGAAGATTTGTTGTAATAAAGTTGATGGGTTGACTGGAGATTTTATAAATTTTTTATTTATTTTATTTAATACATTTCATGTAAAATTTACATTGGCGGACTTAATGCCTAAGGCATTCTCTACCAGTCAACGTAAGGTAGTGCAGAGTAAATAGTGGTAGGTGCAATGAAATTTATATTAAGTTACGAATACATACACAAAAAAGTATATATATAATATATACAAAATCACATATACATATACATACATACATATAATAGATTATACAGTATTAAGAGGAATATATTAATAAATTTCATCTTAATAAGTTCATGACGATTCCGCTAACTTTTCCAACAACATTCGCCGAACCCTTAACTTGAACGTGCAGCGGTTAGTAATAGTCCTGATCTCGAGAGGAAGCGCATTCCATAGCAGAACAGACTGCACGACGAGAGAGTTGCGAACATAACTAGAACTATGTGTGGGACAACGAATTAATAGGCTATTAAGAGAACGTAGGGCCCGCTCATGGCTGGAGTGAAAATATTGAAAATAGGGAGTTAGATAGGAAGGAGGTTCGGGAGACATAAGAAAGGATTGAAGAGTCAGTGCACGTAAATTACGACGCTGGCGAATCGGTAGAAGTTTGAGCTGAGCACGATAGGAAGATATATGATCATATTTACGAAGATTAAAAATAAATCGAATGCAGTTATTAAGAAGGTCTGCATTCAGGTCAAAATAACACACATCACCATAATCAATTATAGGGAAGATCAAGGCTTGTACTAGCATAGTCTTACTCGCTGATGGTAAGAAATTCTTGAGGCGATAGAGAGCACGAAGAATTCCAGAGGTTCTTTGTCCAACGTAAGAAACTTAAGCTTTCCAGTCGAGTGTGGAGTCTATGTAAAGGCCTAGGTTCTTAACCACGGAACTTAGGGGAATCACTGTACCGTTATAGAATATAGATGGGAGTGAAATAGTAGTTAAGCGTATGGCTTGGCATATATAATGGCTTGGTATTTCGTTGGATTCACGGTTAAGCCAAACTTAGTTGATCAATTACATATGTAGTCCAGATCCCTATTTAACTGATTTATTGCCTGAGAAATAGACTACAGTCGTCAGTCTATAAAGCTCATACAGATGATACGCACACTGAAGATTATGTGTTAAGAAATTTATAAAAATAGAAAATAATAATGGAAACAAAATACCGCCCTGGGACACGCCAGAGTTGACACTACACCAACTTCATGAGAGATCATAATATAGGACAAAATAGATAGGAGGATATCGTGATTGACGGCATTGAACGCATTTGAAAAACCAATTAGTACCAGAGATTTTACATTTTATTATTAAGTTACATACGTGTTCGGAGTTTCATAGAAAAACTGACATATCTGGGAGTAGAAGATATGCCAATCTCGTTGTATACAAATGAGTTTGCCAAAGCCTTGACGTGTACGCACTACTTTACATTTTGGCTTAAAGAATAAAGCAGCCGCTGAACTCGTATGAGGCGGCTTGCTTTGCGTTAAGTGGTTACTGAAGCCAGTACACATCACAACGTTAATGTCGACTAAGTTTTGTTCCCCTACCTATTCGCTGGTAAGAGGGTATTCGAGTTACGCCCCGACGGGTAGGTGAGCTCACGGGCTCGGAAGAACTCCGAGAATCTCAGAGAATTTGCTAGCCCTAGCAAGAGCATTGTTCGCAGTCTACCACCGGCTCGGAATCGCGACCCGCTGAGAAGATCCGGCGAGAAACTCAGTGAGCAACTTATACCTTGGGGTCTCGATCGTATAGCATTTACGCAATTTATAATATTTGCGAGTTTGATCTTCATTACATGATATCGTTCCTTCACCGTGGGAGTCATTCGTGAACATGCCTCAGCGAAAATTGGTATAAGCCGCGCCAATAAAGAAACGAATCTAATATGGCGGCGGCGAACATGCGCTCTCCCTCTAAACTATTGCTGTCTTTAGCGTACTGCATGCAAAAAAATATTAGTTCTGACTTTGTTGTTTGTTGAGTTCGAGTTTTTTTTACTTTCGAGTTGTACGACTTAGATGATTGGCAGCAAAAGTGTCTACGCAAGTTGCATCCCAGATGAGACACCTTCCCCTCTGCCAGGGCATAAAGTAAAGTACATTTTCATTTGTTTTTTTATATTTTTTTACAATAATTTTCTTTCTTTTTATTTGTTGACCCTACCATCTGTCAGTGCAGGTACATAGACGCCATTTTCGATTCGTTTCTTTATTGGCGCGGCTTATAGGTACCTGCCTGCGGGGCTTGAATACCGACACAGTCGCGTCACTGGACGCGAGCGCTCCGTCGTCTTATCCATGCTGGTGCTTAAATTCCACAAAATAGATACATTTTTTTCTAAGCAAAGCCGAGTTCTCGATCTCAACAGCGTATAATTAACGTAGTATAATAATAGTATACGAAAAAAAACAATTTTTTTTCGAGGGGTGAAAGTCTATTTCGTTTAGGCGACATTTATCTTTGCAATTAAAGGTGCGTTTTATTTGGTATTAGCATCGACAGTTCGATGTTTTTAATTGAGTAAGTAAATTTAATTTTTATATTTTTTAAAAGAATTTAGTAAATTTTTTTTGTTATCTTTTTCTAAATTTTAATCTTCCTGTAAAGTTCCAAAAATGTCGCTTAAACCAAATCGCTTTTTGTTCCACGACATAAATATGCATAATTACTGGCAGGCCGTAACGTGAGCCGCGGCTTGTTCAGTTTTTTAATGGTAAGACACATTACTATATTGAAACTTCGATCTCACACTTTGCAAGCGGACGACTAACGGAGCTAACATTATGAAGTGCCCGGGTCCGTTAACCATCAGCGTGCTTAGTGCCAGTTTTTTAACGTTCTCGATAGCGTAAAAGTTAGCTCATATTTGTATCGAATGGGATCGTTTGCCTACGTTTGCCGCTAGGGGCGCTGTTCCAACTGCATACAAAATTGGGTTAACTTTTATGCTATCGAGAATGTTAAAAAACTCGCACTGGTAGACAGTGAGCTCGTAGACTTAGCACGAGAAATAAAAAACATACACGAGCGAATTCATTCAAAACAATATATTTCAATGCTTAAAAATGAGTAATATATACATTATGAACTGTACAAACACCAAAACAAACTTGTATGGCTCTCGGCACAGGCACTAACGGGAAATGGAAACGTTCAAATTACTATTTAAAAATAATGTCCCAAGAAATTTAACTTTTACGATCGAGACGCGAAATTCTAATTAACAAAATCAAATGAAAAGCAAATTTAAAAAAAATTACGCGTATCTATAACATTTACAACGAATCGAATCAGTATTATTATTGTCTATAATTCAGCCTATTTATTTATTGGACATTCAAAACTTAAAACCAAAGATTAATGGAAAATCATCTTGCATAACGTTTTGTTATAGTTAAATCATCCAAGTATTTTCTTTAGCATTCTGTTTCGTTAAGACAAAACTTTTCTATACCTCTTGGTTATTATACCTTGGTCTTTTCAATATCAATGTTAATCAAATATATTCGTAGTAAATACAACATAGACAAACTAAAAAATAGGTGTATGAATACAAGAATTAGCTTGGTTCATTTTACTATAGGAACCAGGGATCTATAACATAATTACATGTGTTTCAAATAATAAACTGGTTCCTCATATAATAGTCCGAAGTGGGAATTGAACCCTTGAATGAAATCTAATAAATTCTAATATTTTGCATTCGTTCTTCACGCTAGGCACTATTTAATTCACCAAAGTGGTTTTCAGATGTGGCCAATCGTTTTATATTAGAGAGTATAACTCGTTTATTATGCCCCACAAATGACGTCATCAATAATGAAATGGCGGTCACTGAAGTTTTGTAAAGTTCGAGCAGCAATTTCAAAGTATAATTGAGTAGTCTATTATCAAAGGTGGCAATCTGTGCATTTGGACAAAAAAATGTTATTGATATGTCAATACAGATTGATTTGAATATAATCGTCTCCTTCAAAGAATACCGTTCAAAACCTGCATTAAATAAAGGTTAATACTTAACCTGTTATTTATCTAAGATGTCGTTCAGAAGAGTTTTGTGACTGCCAATGGAATACAAAGTCAATAATTCGTTTTTCTGATTTACCAATAATTGTCCAAAAGCCACATTGCCGGCTTTGATAATAGTCGACTCAATTATCTCTAGTGTCCTTTTACTGTATTATAATAAATTTTTCACAACAGTACTGATTTAATGATAATTTTAATTTAACTAACATAACTTTCAACAGTGTTTTTATTAATGGCAGTTGCTTATTAAAATTGAACGATGTAAGGTTTAAAATGGTTGTCAACATGAAATTAATAGGATCGTGGGTGAACAATACAACACGCGTGAGGTTATTTCTTGATAAGTTGGACGACATCTTCATCGTTGACGGTGTGGTTGATGCCGACGCGCTGCGGCGAGTACTTGGTGCTGGTGCCCCACACCAGCGCGTACTTCAGCTGGGCGGCCAGGGTCCGGTGGATGGAGTGGCAGACGTGCTCTACAGTCACACCCTGGAATCATATAATCATTTCGAAATTAATACAGAAACTAAAATTATTGTAATGCAAAATGTTAAGTTAATTATTAATTAAGTAATATAAATTGAACGCCTACGATGGGCAGGACATGTGGTTCGAATGGAGAATACCAGAATGCCAAGACTTGCTTGATGGCAAACCAGAGGGCCGCAGAAGTCGTGGCAGACCCAAACTGCGATGGTTGGATGGCGTGGAGCGCTTTGAGAAAGCCCTGAACAGAGCAGTCTGGAGAGACACACTGGACCAGGCTAAGGCTCACCCTGGGCTGTGAGGCCTGAGATGATGATGATAAAATGTTAAGTTAGGGGAAATTTGAACTCGGCCCTAAAATTCCTTGGGCCCACGGTCTGCTCTTAAAACCGGCAGATCGTCAAGTCCCACATAACCAGCGCGCCCCCTATACGCAGAGAGAGAAAATTTTAACTCTTTGTAGTTAATTTTTTGAAGTATGTAAACTATATTGCATCAACACTCGAAGTGTAAAAAAAAACATACTCAGTTATCATGTAAAATAAATAGGAAATAATTAAACAGTTCACCTTTCTCAGGATAAGTCCATCATCAAAATCTGGGGGCTGTCCAGGCTTTTTGGTATATACCCTGATAAGAGACAGATATTCCCAGAGTATCTCTAGCAGATAATCCAAATTTAGTTTCATATTACAACTGAAATAAAATACAAACCGAATAAATATTTTTTTATGAACTTAGTAGCAGGCCCGGCAGATGTCCTGCTTTTAAATACAAAATCCTGGAAACTAATCATAGCACCTACAATATCCAATTAAGGGGAGAAATGAGGGTGATTAAAACCATAAATTGTAAATTTAAACCATTGAGAAACGTACATAAATACAATAAAAAAAGAACTGTATAAGTTTATTCATTCAAGAGGTCAGTGACAAAGAGATAGATACAATGATAAATGATAAATGATACAAGAGATAGATACAAGCCACATGAATTTAAAAAAGTCTTAATTAAATCTTATACCTTTAAACGAGCAATTCTTGTATATTAATATATATGTATATAATCTGAATCTCGGAAACGGCTCCAACGATTTTCATAAAATTTAGTATACAGGCGATAAATCGATCTAGCTACGATTTATTTTCAGAAAATGTTGTTTTATTCGTGTTTTCAATTATCAACTCTTCCCGACATCTATTGGCGAATAATAATACTATTTTTCTTAATTGAGGACAACTAACCGCACACAGACACAAAAAGATGGCGTTATCAAAAAAAAAATCTCATCTAGTCATCATCTGGTCTATACTAATATTATAAAGCTGAAGATTTTGTTTGTTTGAACGTGCTAATCTCAGGAACTACTGGTCCGATTTGAAAAATTATTTCAGTGTTAGATAACCCATTTATCGAGGAAGGCTATAGACTATGTAACATCACGCTAAGACTAATACAAACGGAGCACCAATAAAGAATGTTTCAAAATCGGGGTTATTTTTCTTTCTACGTAAATGAAGTCGCAGGTTAAATTTAGCGTTATGCCAAAGTAACTATTCCACGCGGTAGAAGTCGCGGACAAGAGCTAGTTTAGAATATGAACCTTGAATATTTTATACAATTTGGAGATAAAATAAACTATTAATTTCAATCAATCAAACTCAATCCTTTTTAGTTGCTAACTTTGTCTTCTTATTGGTATTTTGGTTGAATAAGAACCAAATCTAAGCAAAGTACAGCTCACCTAACGACTACAGAATGCGGTTGTCTCGCTATCCTGTCGACTTCCTGGATGGAGATCTGATCTATCTTGTTGTAGACGTAAAGGCAGGGCAGGTACACTCTGTTCGCGAGTATAACATCTATGAGCTCGTCCGGTGTGCAGTCTTCACGGAACAGAACCTGCGTTTTTTTTATTAAAACTGCGGGTACTAAATAATATTCTAAAAACACAAATTTTGTACTACACCTAACTACTACGAAGGACATTATTGTATATTATATGTATTGTATATTATATATTGTATGTATTATTAAAAAGAAATGGGCTAAGAATTTAAAAAAAATTGTCCAGTTGTGATTAGTAGAGCGTACATTGCGTGCCCATATGAATAGGTACCACTAGCTTTTGTCTTATACAGTAATTAGCTGGCAGCCGTCCACTGATTTGTCAGGTTACCAATATTTACCCCTCCTTTGAACACATTTCACATAATAGTATTTGACTAGTTTCAAAATTGCAACAGCTGTCAAGAGTGGCATACATATTACTAGCATAAGCACACTCTTCAATATGTAAATACATCAAATCCAAGTGAAACCACTTTTAGTAGGAAAACAAGGGATCAAACTTATGATGCCCGTATTCAGTCAGTGTTTAGTAACTATTGAAACTATTCTCAGTCAGAGTCTGAACTTTTATTAAAGATTCAGGGTTTAGTTTGTATTTGTTCTTGTGTCCTGGGTTTCCAATATGCATAATCAAGACTGGGCTATGTTGAATATCGAATGGTGGTCGAATGGTCTTATACCTAGGTTTGCCTTTGTAGGTAATGACTATATACTACATACCTCAGCATTAAATATCTTGTATTCATGTAAGATCATTTGCACCATTTTCTCATCAATTTTAGTTAGTTGACAAGTTGAGTTAAATGATAAGCCACCACCTTTTTTCACCTGTAAGTTAATGAATTATTTTTGAGGTAATTATAGTTTCTGACAATTTTTTATGTTATAACTACTGTTTATGTGGACAATGACTCATAATTTTAATTCCAGTTTGAAAATTACAATTAGAGTTTTGTTCAAATTAACTAGACTTAGATTTCAGATCTTGAACTTACCTAATTTCTACATTATATTGTCGTAGAACTAATAAACCCGAGACTAGGGATTGAATTAATCTTTGGAGTCATATACTTCAAATTTTTGGGTAAACATAAAAATTCTAGAAATATAAAAACTGACAAATTTCTTAACATAAAAATTACAAATTAACAACTGAATAAAAAACTGGACTTTTAAAAATACTCTTTGAATGTACAGAAACAATATACATCTATAGTAAGTGAATTCTAGACAGGAGAGTATTTCAAAGATTTATTTAAGTTTAACTTTTTATTCTAATTATAAGCCACATTTAGTGGTCAGATTGCACTCTTTTGAGTGGACACTGTTTCATGTCATGTCGATTAGTGGTCGATTTTGTGGGCCCGAAAAATATAAATGCTGTACTTTTAAATTAGTACATAACGAAAATTAGTTACATTTAACTTGGCCAATTAAAATTGTTTTCTGCTTTTGTTCACTTAAGTTATTTTGTTATATCATTGAAAATAAATTTGACAAACCCTGAATATAAAATTAATAGTTCTAACTATAACTAACTAACTACTTTAATATTAAGGTACAATTTTAAATTAAAGTACCTTAAGTACCTTAGTAAACATACCTTAAAATAAATATTAGGTTTAGGTTTGTTCAGACGGATGCCGACACTCTCTAATTCTTTTTCTAGAAGTTGTCTGTGCACATATGGTTTTGTAGCATCCAGCATCATTAATACCAAGTCTGCAGTACGTGCTACGGCTATAACCTGTTTTAAAATCATAGTTTCAGTTGAATCGTACCACTTGTAATAGATCCTGGCACTGGTGGTTACTCCCTGGGGTCATTCACATTAACTGCTTATCAACTAGTTGGTTGAACCGGTGTGGCAAGAGGAAAATTTTACTTTAACACATAAACCACACGTAGTTCAGCTGCAGCAACCAATTTCCAATTCGTTACCAAGTATTACTGTATTTACAGTCGAATTTCACTATGAAACTGGTGGTAAGACCTCTTGTGAGTCTGCACGGGTAGGTACCACCACCCCACCTATTTCTGCTGTGAAGCAGTAATGCGTTTCGGTTTAAAGGGTGGGGTAGCCATTGTAACTATACTGAGACCTTAGAACTTATATCTCAAGGTGGGTGGCGCATTTACATTGTAGATGTCTATGGGCTCCAGTAACCACTTAACACCATCTAAGCAATAAAATATAAAAGACAACAACAAAATTTTACAAGTATTTCATAAATCTATTTAAATGGAGTCAGTGGTTTGAGTTACCTGTCTTCCTCTACCTTTGCCCTGAGCAGCACCTTCAATAATTCCAGGCAAATCTAACAATTGTATGTTGGCACCGCGATATTCTATAACTCCAGGTATACATGTCAGCGTTGTGAATTCATAACTTGCTGCTTCTGAATGTGTGTGAGTGAGGGTCGATAAAAGGGTCGACTGAAAATTTAAGTTTTTCGAGAATAAATTCTATGATGTAGAAAGAATATAATCTATATTTAATTATGTACTTTAAAGGTTCATCAAGTTAGATTAAAATAGGTGATTATGCGTATGATATTTTTCAGTTATAGTTTTGTTATGACTGAAAAATAGAAGATAATAATATATAACAGTAAAGCCATGTTTCGTGCTATATTCTAATAATATAATTTAAATTCTAAATCTATTATATATAGCATATTTTCTGTTATTTTTTTGATGACAGGACAACCTACCTACCTATTCTGCCCACAAAGCAATTATACGTTCCTATTTTAAAGGCAGGACAACCAGGTGGCCGTATGCTGGTACAAACAAATGATAAAATTTATCTTGTGATATCTATGGGCTCATCACTTCACAACAACTGAATTCATTCATTAGCAATAATCATTTTATTTATTAAATTAGAGATACAACCTTTCATGCTATGACAACATTTCTTACCTTACCCACAGAAGGAAAGCCTATCAAAGCAACTCGAGCATCACCAGACTTTAGTACATCGAAACCTTCACCTTTGTCTCCACCTTTTTTTGAAGGTTCCAGCAACTGTGATCTATATTTTGCTAATTTGGCTTTTAAGAGACCCAAGTGATATTCAGTCGCTGAAAAACATAAGAACAATAATTAAAATTAAGTAAAGGCAATGTTAATAAATACTTTGTGATTTTTATTGCTGTCGATTGGCGAACAAGCCCACTGATTATATAAATACTACTGCAATAAGTTTTTCACAAATAACTGTTTTAAGCAAGTTACTTCAGCTCAACAAGGATTTTTTCCTGTAATTCTACATTCATTAATAACATAATGAAGATATACAATTAAGAAAACTGATATCAAGTACGAGTGGTGTTTATCAAAAAATTTTAACATTTAAATTATTCTGAAAAATATAATATTTTTTTAAAGATGTTTCAAAGTATACAATTTTGCAAGTAACTTCAAACCCAATTAAACTTTAAATGAGAACTTATAGAATACTCCGTTTAATTTTTTTTATTTATGACCAAAGGGACGTCTCACTTGTTATCGATGAACCACATACATAATTTTATTTGATGTTTGTAATTTGAAACTTCTTTTTCCTATAAACTTCGATTATGGTTTGTATCTGATTACAATAATTTCATGTTTGTAGTTTTTTTACCTTTATTTTTCTGTGTTCTCGCGATTTCTTTCTCAATTTCTGATATTTTCTCTAAAATCCCCATGATTCGGCGAGTTTATCTGACAACTATTTACCACGCAGTCAATTAATTGATAATGTTTTTCGGCTACTTAATTAAAACAGAATTCACAGTATCAATCATTTCATACTAAAAAACTATACAGATTCTTAAATTTTATTTAATGCCTATCCAAAATATAATTATGTTTATTAGAATCGTCTACGACAAAGAAGTGGGTAAGGTTAGGATATATAGGTTAGACGCATCATTGTCAAAAATGTCAAATTCAAAATGGTGCTGTCAATTGTCAAAAACGCACTATTTTCATTAGTGACCCTTTTTAAATATTTTGTTGGAACCGCCGAGGCGCCGTAATATTAAAATATACTTAGAATTATATTTTCACATACTTTTGTCTTTTTTGGCAAATGTTATTTGAGAAAAAGCCTTTGTTGTCTCAGGTCAATTAAGACATAGCAAACATTTTATAACCCCGCCGATTTGGCATGATTTATTCTGGTATGGTAGAAATGGATTTACAACCTGAACTTCTCAAGTGATTGCTATATACTCCTCCTTACTGTTTCTATCAAATTGAATATCTTTTTTTAATCACCTTCTTATTTTTTCCCTTATTACTGGTTTGAAATTCGTGCAGTTAGCAAACTGGTTTAGCTGATACCAGTCTTAATTATTTTATATCATTTATTTTGGTAAAAAGTAATAGTAAAAAGTAATAGATAGTCAGGCTTCTGTCTATCCAATTACAAATCCTATAATACAAGGTGGGTCTTACAGTCTACACGTTAATTAAATTCAGGCAAGACCAAATTTAGTGCCAACACAATGCCCGTGATTCTGAAGTTAACTACAAGTTGAAATAACTTTGCTTAGATTTGAGTATTAATCTGGAGACTATTTGAAAATGAGACGAGTTCTTGTCCTCGTCAACATTTCTCGTTTAAGTAGGGACTGCCTATCGGTTAAAACGGTGGCGAGAAATATGGCTTTACTGTTAAATAATTTCGAAGTCGTCGTGGCCTAAAGGATAAGACGTCCGGTGCATTCGTGTTGAAGCGATGCAACGGTGTTCGAATCCCGCAGGCGGGTACCAATTTTTCTAATGAAATACGTACTCAACAAATGTTACGATTGACTTCCACGGTGAAGGAATAACATCGTGTAATAAAAATCAAACCCGCAAAATTATAATTTGCGTAATTACTGGTGGCAGGACCACTTGTGAGTCCGCGCGGATAGATACCACCGCCCTGCCTATTTCTGCCGTGAAGCAATAATGCGTTTCGGTTTGAAGGGTAGGACAGCCGTTGTAACTATACTGAGACTTTAGAACTTGTATCTCAAGGTGGGTCGAGTCTACGTTGTAGATGTCTATGGGCTTCAGTAACCACTTAACACCAGGTGGGCTGTGAGCTAGTCTACCCATCTAAGCAATAAAAAAATATATATCCGGCTACCGTCATATTAACAAGATACAATTATGAAAAAAATAGATGCGAAATTTTTTTTGTTTTACTTTATTGCCTGATATCTAAACTTGGAAACAGATTAGGTGATTGCATTTTTTTTACAATCCACTTTACCTAACATTTATTTGTAACGAAAGTACGTACCTACTTACTACAAGTAAATCTACCTAAAGGTTGATTTTAAGATTGGAGTTTATTTCACAGCCTCCTCGTTATTTGTAACAAATATTTTATTCACGAAAATTGAAATATCAATTACAATTAGATTGAATACGTGTTAAATGATTCCTGGATATAATTTGATTTGTATTTTATGGTAAATTGTTTTATTTTAACTCTACTAGTTGAGGTCACGTTGATCCTTAAGGATGAGAGGGAGCAACTCGTCAACGAGGACCATTATTTTTATATATTTGGGCTAGTAATTTGACATTAAAATCAAATAAGCAAATGATAAAAACCGTGACTCAATAATATGGTGCTTGATTTTAATGTACTACCAACTTAATACTTAGTTCGAGTATGTGATGAAATTATATTTTTGTTTCAATATAGCTGTATCACGATGGTTCACGAGAGCATACAATACACGAAATCCATTGAAAATATGGTGATCGACTATGAAGACGATAAGAACTCTATGATCGCTCTTGCAGAACAAGGCACTGAAGATTTAACATTACTTTGATAGACTAAAGGCACTATAGGCAAATAGTTAAATTTGATAAAATTAATAACGAAGGAATTCTATTTTAATATGATTTCAGAGAATATACATTTTTATGACGACTTTTACGATGAAATGGACAGTCGAATCAAAATGGAGAATTCCATGAATATGATTTTCTTTGGACCCGTAAGCTCGTTCATGAGAATAGATGCTGAAAGTTTGTTGCACATTTTGACTTTCACTAAAAAACATTTGATTCCGATATCACGGACTATTTTAATATGGGACTTGATCACAGGTATCTATTAGAAATAATAATGAGAAATTAAAATGTTTAAATTTTCTTTATTTGTATAAACAAAGGCATGGCTTTTATTGTTGCTGCATTGGAAACTCAAGCATATGATATTATGGCGGAGCGCGGTGACTATTTAAAGCAAACATCCTCGCGATAAATATGTACATCCATCCCATCCCATATCCATGGCAATAAAAAACCTATTGGTATTTTTTCTTAGTTCTTCGGTAGGTACCAGACCAGAAAATCATAATAATGGTCTGGGGTAATAAGTGGGTCTTATGACCCACGGAATAAGAGACAATCCTATCTTGTGGCCATCGAAAAATTATCTAAGAATTGAAGTGTCAGTGGACAGTTTTATGTAGCAACTAGCGGCCCGATCCAGCTGCGCTTGGATCTTTAACAAAAATTTCAAAATTACAAATTATAATACACACACATCAACCCTTTTATTTGCGTCAGGTTACTAAAAAATAAAATTATAAAGATAGTTCGAATATTATTATTTTAACGAACTTTTATTTTAATTTAGATGATATATTTTTTATATATTTTATTATTATTCTAATTTTCGTAAAAAGGTCTTACATACAAAACGAAAGCCATTGAGTTTATTGAGTCAGAACTTCTGTCACAGAAGTCGCAGAACTGTAAACGATAT
This sequence comes from Bombyx mandarina, assembly GCF_003987935.1. The sequence continues at coordinate 1,177,308 of NW_021011533.1, forward strand.
TTTATTTTTGTTGTTTTATTTTTTAAAATAAAAGAAGACTTATTGCGGCATAACTATAATAGTTAGACATATGCTGTCGCGACAATTTTTGTAAATAATAATGTATTTTACAAAGTTGTTGTCATCAATAGTTATCGCAGGGCACGCGATGTAAAGAATATATTAGGTAATTTCACCTTGGATTACATTATTGGAGTTTTAGTAAAGATTCCTAATTTTTTGCAAAAAAGATTATAGCCTATGTCACTCGGGAATAGTGTAGCTTCCAAACAGTGAAAGAATTTTTCAAATCGGTTCAGTAGTTTCGAAGCCTATTCAATACAAACAAACAAACAAATCTTTCCTCTTTATAATATAAAGTATAGAAGTATATATAGTATAGAAGTATAGATATAATATTATTAGTCTTTCGCACTAATAAATTAAAATACGCGACGGGAATGATCGCCATGTATGTACATAACGGGTAAAATATTTCAGACGGTAAGACCGCTGCTTTCCTCTATAGTCGAGAGTACTTAGCACTCGGACCTCTCCTGAATTTTGTACCAGAAGAAGATTTATATTATGTAAATTTTGGAGATAAAAGCGTTCTTAGTTTTTTTGCGAATCACAACTTGGGCTTGCACTCGCGAAAGGTAATTTTGTCGGTTTCGTACCCCGGTAACGCAACGTGACTACGGTTTTAAGAGTGTAAATCTTGTCTATAGGTTTCCACCGAAGTGGTGTCCACGTAGAATTGGGGTGGAAGTGTGCACGTGCCCATGTATGCCAATCAAAGTCAAACCATACTCTTACACGACAGAGACTAAATTTATTTGATTAAGGCAAAACGAAGTAAATAGATAGGCATACAAAATTACCTTAATAATCATAATATAAGGTGATTTAATATTTATTTCCTTTCCAGTACGGTGTACTTGCGGCTTCGTATAGACGTTACTATGGCGACATGTGGTATGAGGATAGTGATTACATAAACGAACTGGGATACCTAATATGCGGTTTCCCGGCGCATATAATAAGCAAAATTACCCCAGCTGTGTTTAAAAAGATCGACGTAGAAATTTTTAAGAAGCTTAGCTTGTGTTCCGTTAACCAAACGAAGGTAACAAGGAATTATAGTATTCGTTAAATGCCGAAATTAATAATATGTTTTTTTTTTTTTATTTTTTTTTTATTGCCTTTTTAGGCAGACGGGCATACGGCCTGATGGTGAGTGGTTACCGTCGCCCATGGACTTCAGCAATGCCAGGGGCAGAGCCAAGCCGCTGCCTACCGCTTAATACTCTCTATAAGCCTCGTTTGAAGAAGGACATGTCATAGCGCTCGGGAAACACCGTGGAGGGGAGCTCATTCCATAGCCGGATGGTACGTGGCAAAAAAGATCTCTGGAAACGCACTGTGGATGACCGCAGAGGCTCCAGGTAGTATGGATGAACTCTACTCCGGTGGCGGGCGGTGCGATGGTAAATGTAATTTGTAGTATGATGGTAATGTAATTTATGGTTTAATGTTTTAGACTCTTTATAACTTAGCGACACATAAAAATGCCTATGGCAAGCCGTACAAATGGTCATCGCATGAAATCACAAAACTAGATATTCTTTTCATTTGTAAGTACCTAAAGACAAATAATTTCGTTCTTTCCCATTTAAAATAGTTTTGTTCGCGGGATTGTCTGGAATAGCCTCTGTAATTAAGTATTGAATAATAGTATTTTTGAACGAAGTTTAGTAGTTTAGGTAGATATTGCCAGCATGGCGTTTGCGTTTTTTGTAGTTTGAGAAGATCGCCATATGGAAGATCTTACTTGATGTCGGTCCTTCTTTCAGCTTACTGACGGTAATGTTGTTGTTATGGTTTGGAACCTGTATTTAATCAACTTATTTAGAATATAGCATTAGGGCGATTCGGGTTTTTGCCGTATTTCTTTTAGTCTACTTTTCCTTTCCCTTGCTACCGCTAATCTATTGACCGTGGACCTTTATGTACATAATAAAGTTCATCTACGTATAGGGCCGAGGGTCTTTCACTAATCAAAGTAGTGACAAACTGCCAGATGGAGATTACGTAATACACCTCATCCATAAATATAAACAACACCTTGTTTGGTCAGATGCCACTTTAAAAAAACCCAGAACTACCCAACCTATCACCATATTACGTTGATTAGGTATGCTTAGACTAATATTTAAAAATATTCCTCGTTATTTCATTCTATTCAAAAGTTGCACAACTAACAGGTGTACCTAAAGAATCGATCAGTTCAATCAGGCTTGAAGCGATCCCAGCCATAAGCAAACACATAATGGAAATGATACATCAAGATAAATTGGAATATTTCACGAAGCAACAAATACTAAGAATGAACCCAGAGGCGCGCCGCATGTACATCATAAGGGTACAATTGAGAACCAGTCTCGACACTTCTCAAATCGCCAAACAAGATGCTAATGCAATAAAAAAATCTGTTCTTCTTGCTTTAATTTATGTTTTTACTCTAATATTAAAATAAAAAGTACGTTTTCAATCAGTTTTAGATTTTCTTTCGCCTTTGCAAGTTTTAGACATAATTAAAACTTCTTTTACGGTTTAATCTCGCTTTTATAACTTTGGCTATCGTCCTTTGGCTCGTCCTTTGGATCGAACTTTGGCTATAGAATCATTCTATAGCCGTGGTCGTCAAACTGCGGCCCGTGGACGATATATCAGCGGCCCGCGGCAGGGCAAACAATTTTAGTAGAAGTAAAAAATACTGATATAATAATATATTTACCATCTTTTTCATTACAGAAAATTTTGTTTTGCCTGTGATGTGTCCCCCGTCGGACGGATTCCTTTTGTTTGTTTTAAGTTAATTTTATACAAAAGTTTAGGTGATTTATTTATCGATTGAGGCATTACGAAGTCTGCCAGGTCAGCTAGTGTTATATTAAATTATTACATTTTACTATCGCTCCACTATATCGGAAACTGATTAAATTTTAAAATCGTGGTACAAACCGTTGAATAATAATGAGCGTAACAAGTGAGTTTATTCGTAAAATCGCCATATGAAGAGAAGAAAATCAAATAATATCGGTAGGTGGTTTATATACCCTCAGTATTATAAGTGTTGATTTATAGAAGGAGAAACTAGATCTAAGGTTAATAAGGTTAATAGATGACAAAAGTTCCAGCCGTTTAACAGAGTAATTAAGGTCAGAACCGGGTACATTTTTGGTTTATTCGAAATTAATATAAGGGCATCTGCAAGGACCACAAACCTGCCTTAGTATATTTTAAAATTCAATGTGCAATATGTTTCTGTTTATTGTTTTTGTACGCGGATGACAATACGGCTCACCTGATGGGTAGTGGCTGCCGTCGATCATGGACGTCAGGAATGCCAGAGCCACAGCCAAGCATACGCCCACTTGTGCAGTACCAGAATAAATTTAATAATTCAATATTTGATTAAAAAATGATTCAGTACCTACACTCTTTTGCATTAAATATTAATTGCAATTTCGAAAATTCTTTTTAAGTTTTTGTTTGCAAAATTATTTATTTTATTCCAACAGACAAATATGTAGGTACGTACGTCAGTTGGAATAAAATAAATAAGCTCGGCACGCTAATCCGATATATTATCAAGATCAAATTAATCCAAGTCAATACCGTAAGCTTTTTTTTTTATTGCCTTGTAGGCAGACGAGCATACGGCCCACCTGATGGTAAGTGGTCACCGTCGCTCATGGACGTCAGCAATGCCAGGGGCAGAGCCAAGCCGCTGCCTACCATAAAGTACTCTCCGCAAGCTTCGTTTGAAGAAGGACATGTCATAGCGCTCGGAAAACACCTAATTGGTAGTCTTCGCACATTTGATGTGTCATTTGGTGGTCTACAATCACTGAAGTATGAAAAGTTACTATATAGGTCTATGTCTACAATACGACAGTTACAGAAACATATTATTTTCGACAGTACAGACAATATTCCCATATAATAATAATAATACAAAATACAAGAATATAATTAGTCCCTTGAGTGGTTAAAGAAAGAATTTATAATTCTATTTAATCTTGAATAAAAACTGTATTTTCATACGACCTTAGTTCTTAAACTCAGTTTGCTTTAACTTAAAAGTTAGAAAAGTCTTGCTCTCCTTTCTGACACGAATAGCAACAGCCATATTTCATTTAAAAACAGCATTTGACTGTTTTTTTCGTAGACATTTTTTTTTACATCTATTATCAGGTTAGATTACATTACTAAGAAGTTCTACTAATTACATTATGAAGAATAAATACTAAACATATTAAATAAGTACTAGTTGCATCAAATAAATAAATATGACTTCTATTAAAAGGTTTTGAATTATATAATTTTTACACAAACTTAATTTTTTTTATTTGATATTTATTAAAACTTGGAACAAGAAATTTCATCAAGAAAACAATAACACAAACATGGTCGTTAATTAGGCAAGAAATCATTACCTACATAAATTAAATTAGTACATAGGCACACAACACTCGATCACGATTTCATTCATTGATTTGAATTTAGAAACTTTGGTGTATTCATAGATAATAATTTTAATGATATGCAAATCTTTTAGATTATCTATGATGCACAGTTGGTTCAAAAGTCGCTAGGTGTCACTGACTGATCTACTCCGTACATCTACTGTCTACGAGGAAACTATTAATTGCAATGCTAATGATTATGCCACGGAAATATTTTTTTAATTTAAGATTTTCAGAGTTATTTTGCTAAAACATGCTACAAAAAATATTTTGTCACAAACTATCAACAATATGGAATGATTTAATAGCTGAATTAGGTCAGAAATAATTTCAATCCCTAATTCTTGCACTGAAAGAATTTAAAAAATCCTAGTCGTTCAGNAAACTATTAATTGCAATGCTAATGATTATGCCACGGAAATATTTTTTTAATTTAAGATTTTCAGAGTTATTTTGCTAAAACATGCTACAAAAAATATTTTGTCACAAACTATCAACAATATGGAATGATTTAATAGCTGAATTAGGTCAGAAATAATTTCAATCCCTAATTCTTGCACTGAAAGAATTTAAAAAATCCTAGTCGTTCAGAATAATTACGAAGTTATATTTAGACAGGCGTGGTGATAAGGCGGTAATGTTAATTTTGTAGTCATTGTACTACAATTTTAAGACTAGAATTCATATCGCTAGGCGGGTGGCGGCATTTACGTTTAGTCTTAGCAACTTCTTTCAGGTTCAGCCCGTGAGCTCACCTACCCGTCCGCGCATAACTGAAATAGCCCCTACCCACTGAGTTTCTCGCCGGATCTTCTCAGTGGGTCACGATTTCGAACTAGTGGTAGATTCAGGGAAGCACTGCGCTTGCCAGTGCTAGTGGTCTGCGCGAAGTAGGTAGTACCAAGAATTAGGTAGGAAAAAATAGCCCCTTAGGCTGTTAGCGAATAAGTAGGAGAAAAAAAAAGGAAAGTATTGCTTTACTAGATACATACTTTTTCAGATAGTTTTTGCTGTATGAAGCTCGTAACTCTTTTCTATGTTGTATTATCTATATCCATGAAATTCAGGATGTGATTTGTGTTAAAATTTGCAGTTGGCACGACATATATTAAGTGTATAATCTATGGGCACGACTGTTTCCGCTTCGCTGGTTTTTTGACTTTTGGAAAGACTTTTGGAGATATCAATCTAGAATAAATGAATACAATTGTATTAAATTATTATTAATTCTAAGGATATATATACAAAACAGTTCTTCCTTTCTAAATATAAAATATAATTTTAAAAGCGATCATTTGATTCTAGAATAATTTGATGATTGAACTTATTCGTTCATTCGTATTCATTCAATCATTCCCAAAAATTACCACAACGTCGGCCGCATATTGCACGTTTGTTCTGATCCGGTATATTTCTGATCTTTTCTTTACAAAGTCTGTTTGTTGTGTTTAGCGTAATATAAATACATAGTGCTTTCGCGCACTGGTAATTCATAGATCTCAACAAAAGACGAATTATTAATTGAGCCATGTCACTTATTGTCAACAGATTTACTCTTTAAGATTGTTTATCTCTAGGTTATCGCTAGTGCTAGAAGGGGACGAATTAAATGTTTTTGGCTGGTTATAACACAGTACTTCTAGAAATCTATCGAAACTGAAAACACGTCCAATATGCGTCGGGGTTAAATAATTTTTTTCGTTTTTCAGCTCCACCATTTTGTTAGTGGATACGCGCCATTTTCATAAACCTCTTAATCGAGGCTACTTAAAATTATTCATTTAAATCAAGACTTACCGCGATACGGCGGATATTTATTGTTATTATATAAGATTTAATTTATTTGCTCTGAAATGCCTCCTGTTAAGCATTATTCTTCTAGTGAAGTGAATCAGTATGAATTATCAACAAGATTATTGTCTCTTACCGAAAATACCTCTTATACGTTAACTCAAATCAATGGACAACGAATTTATAGGAAAGCTACACACGCTTGGACCGGTCCCGAACCCTCGCGAAGTTGTGAGGTAAGTAAATTGTTATATTGTAGTGTCGTTGGAAAATATAAAAACTTGCTTTACAATTTGATGGAATGATGGTTTGGGTTTAATGAAATTCAGCTACTATTATGAGCTTTTTCAAAACGGGCTGTGGTTGTGATATTTAATAGATATTTATTTTAACGAGTGGATGTGGTACCTACATAGTTGTAAGTTTCTAATGTTTCGTAAGAAAATTTACTTCAGTCGATTAAAATCCCAGCTTTAGAACTATGTATAAGTACCTATACCTATTGCTCAAATTCAAAAGGAAAAATGTACCATTCTAATAGATACGTTTATAGATCTATAGATTTATATATTTAGAAGATTATTGTTTAATGATTTTATATTCACAAAAAATTATGTGAAATTTACAATAACATGAATAAGGCGACAAGAGTGAAGTCTCCATGAGAAGCGATGTTAGACTTCTGCAGAATAATATTTTCTGCGAATTTACGGAGCACGACAGGCCGGGCATCTCTCACCGCATCGTTATGTTTTTGTCGCGTTATTGTCCAATATTGTCTGGCTGCTGACGAAGACTCCATTGAAAAATTTTCCTTGTCTCTACAAAATAAGTAAAAATAAGTAAACTATCTATGTATCGGGTAACGGCGCTGCAATCGTTCGAATATTTCAAGGGGAAGACGCCACCGTGATAGAGGACGCGTGTAAAAATGAATCGCATATTCTATCATATAGGCGTTAGGAGTGTCAGAAAGCGCGAGAAGATATAAGCCCTAAACCTTCTCGCCCTTTCTGACACTTATCAGAGTCCGCCGATCTTTTGGTTAAAAGCGACGCCGTGATCGGAGTTCTTTATGTTCCTTGAACTGCTAAATACGACCTTATCCCCAATATGTAGAGTAGTAAGTATCGGAAAAGGACCTTTGGTAGTTTGTGATAAGGTTCTTTATCGCAGGAGTTATAGGCGGCGGTAACTACGTACTAACAGCCAAACCGGCCAATCGTTTGCGGCAACAAAAGTCTAGTGGTGTTGATGTTGAGTTTGGTAGATTCAGAAATGAGTCTGTCGTGAATTTGTGTCATTGTTCTGAAAGAATATCATATCAGAAAACTTTGTTAATTTCCAAGTCGGAACAGTCTCAACATTTTGAAACTGAAAACCGAATCTTATTGTAATGGAATTAGGTGATGCTGAATAGAAGTTCAGTCGGACACNTGCGGCAACAAAAGTCTAGTGGTGTTGATGTTGAGTTTGGTAGATTCAGAAATGAGTCTGTCGTGAATTTGTGTCATTGTTCTGAAAGAATATCATATCAGAAAACTTTGTTAATTTCCAAGTCGGAACAGTCTCAACATTTTGAAACTGAAAACCGAATCTTATTGTAATGGAATTAGGTGATGCTGAATAGAAGTTCAGTCGGACACAGAAGTTCTTGAATCCGATAAAGAGCTGGTAAAGGGATTCGTATGCGTCTCTGGCTTAATGGTTAAGATATCCAGTGTATACGTATCATATGGTGCGACTATACCACGATCTATGCGGTACCTTAAACCTTGGAGCCATAGTTGTTGTCATTAGGTAATTACATAACTCTTGTGAACCTTCTCGGATGGGTGCTATATTATATATAGGTGCTGCTTATTCCTATCGTGAAGCAGTATATTTCAATTGGAAGGGCGAAGTAGCCGTTATACTGTGAAACTGAGACTTAGAACTAATTTCTCAAGATGGGTGGCGGCATTTACGTTGTTGATTTCTAAGAGTTCCCGTAACCACTTAAGAACAGGTGGGCTGTGAGTTTGTCCACCGATCTAAGTAATAAAAAAAGCCTTACTTGTGTGTGTCCACCAATTAACGATATAAGACTAAAAAGTGAAAACAGCACGATATCAACGGGCTACGTTAGCCATTTGATACTAGGCACGATAAAACAACCATCATTGTTGATAGTTCCAAGTTGACAATCATCACGTTCTTCCTTCCAAGTTTCTAGAATTTTCCATGTCACGTGTCAATAGTACAAGATATATTTGGTTTGAAAAACAGGTGTTCATCGGTAGGATCCCGCACGATTGCTTTGAAGACAGCTTAGTGCCTCTATTCCAGCAGGCTGGCGAGCTCTTCGAGTTTAGGCTTATGATTAACTTCTCTGGATGGAACAGAGGGTAAGTACATGTATATGGATAAAATAGAATTTATGTGTGTATTTATGTTCACCTAAAACGCGAGAATCTTAGCCGGGTTCATATAAAACTTTTGCACACATATAAAGGGTAACTTATCAAGACAAGACCACTTCGACGCATATATTGTCAAATATGTAGTTATGGCAGCGCTGGATGCAGTGATTTTTATCTTTTGAACCATACGTCGTATTGAAATGAAATCTGTAAATATAAAAGAGAATTTTTGTGCGCATTATATGTTCATCTAAAATTATCTTATGTAGTTGGCTTTCTGAATCGTCTAAATGACTTTATGTTTTAATATAAAATTTAATTTTGCTGCGGGTGAAGCTGCGGGGTGCAGCTAGTATTTATTTCAAATAAGTGTTTATCGAGAAATATATTTCGCCCGTGACGAATGAAGGAGGCATAAACACACATAAATAGTTTGAAGTCAATAACTATAGTGGTTTAATATAATCGGTGTTGTTTTAAACCATTTCCTGGGGAAGTGTTCGTTTATTTTTGTGAGGGATCTAACATTGAAAAAAGTTTTTCTAATTAATGTAAAAATTACATACGATAATAGACACTGGAAGAAATGTGATGACATGCGCCTTCACCCAGTGGTATCGTGCCAATCTCTAGTGAGGTGAGGCCGCAGAATCGAGATCGGGAATGTTCCATCGATACATTTCAAATTTTCAAGAAATAATATGATATATTTTATGTGTATAATAAATAGTACCTACACATACCATACAAAATATAGTTATGTTTACGTATGTGTCAATGGAACGGACTTTTAAAATTCCTAAATATAAATAGTGTACACTCAATATGGTCACGCTTTTTTTTTTTTATCAATACTCTGTGGTAATGGGTCTTGCGGGAAAATGCCAATGAAGTAGGAAACCTATGGAAATGAAACGTCAACCAAAATTTCGTGCCAGTGTGACGTCATCTGGCCACAAAACATGGCGGCTTTAGTGCTGTACAAAAGATTTCAATGTTATCAGGTTTTATCGATAAACGTTCTTGGCTCATTTTATTTTAAGTATTGTTGAGTATTATTTATTTGTAGAATTTATACTTTAATGGGAAGTAAGTAGGTATATTGTTATGTGCAAATATGATATGATTTAGATGGGTGAAATCTAAGACAAGTTCGTCCTTCGAATTTGCCAAGTAAACGATATGATGATTTTTAAAAGTTGCTACACTGATTTTATAAAGTTGTCGTTTGTCGCAAAACATAAAGATATGGCGTAGTTCAAAGCCATCAGCCCATTTCTAGCATGCTAAATGTTATCGTATTTTGAGTACGTGTTTTTCTTAGACTATTACAATCTATTTTAATTGTTTTGCTGACTCTAAAGTCCGTAACACACTACCGCAGCGCACCCCAAGGAAGGTGCGCCGCACCATTTGAATCACTTTCACTTGAGAGTGATTCAAATTTTAAACTTATCAAGGGACCGCGTGAAAAAAAAAACACCTACAGAACATTTATTCATTAATTACAAACGTCATTCCTTGTGACTTCCTCTCTAAAATCACTTAATTATTAAATATTTAACAAATTTACAATAGTGTTTTACTCACTGCGGAATAAAACTATTTTATTTAAATAGTTCCGAAGAGATTTTGTCGGTAGCCTTTTTCCCGAAATATCTAAACAGAATGTCTAAATATGTTTTGATGACATATTTTAAAGTGGTATTTATGATTAGTGTCATGATCAATAGATTCCGACCGAAAAATGGTGTCCGATTTTTCGGATGAGGGCTCCATAATGAATTTAAATATATATAGATAATAGTTTTGGGGCATCGACTTTCTTGAGATCCTATAAAATATGTTTTAATTATTATTTTTGTATGTTTTAAGCATGATAAAATAAGAAATTTTATATAAGCAATCATATTAAATCGATATCAAAGTCAATAAATAATGACAACCCAAAACAGACGGCCGAACTGACGTGACAATGACATTTGGCGCGCTAAACATGGCGGATTTTCGGCCTCATTAGACGGAGACGGAGACATTTACGTATATTCATGTTTCATTTTATGTACGCACTGAAATACTGTTATATTGTTTTCCTGCGAGTTAAAGTGCTGAGTAAGAACGAGATAGATATATGTTTATGTGTGTGCCTTCAAAATGGGTGCTATTTATATAAGCAATAGTACGTATAGAACAATATGTCGTGTCCCTACTATATAGGTCTATGGAAAATGCTCACTAATCCTGGTTTTGGCTTTTTATGGATACATGTTTTAAACGTCATTTGTGTTTGTCGCCATAATCTGTCACTACGTAACGTAATTAACACTTGCATGCCTAACTCGCCCCCGCATGATGCTTAGATACGCTTTCGCCATGTACACCACGGAGGCGGAGGCCGGCAATGCCATACGCTTGTTCAATAACTACATGATCAGGCCGTCTTGGCAGCTGGGTGAGTGCCGTTTGCTTTCTTATAATGCGTTTAAAACAACTATTTATAATAATTAATACGTAAATACAATGATCCAGGGATGTTTCTCTCGAATGAAGCTGTGTAGTTCAGTTAAATTAGCCCTGTTTGATTGAAAAAGTTACATTATTAAAAACTATTTCCCGTTTAGCTCGCATGAAAAATACGGCTACTTTGAAATGATCAAAGGACAGTATTAAGCCTCAAATTGGATTTATCTCTACTACATTTCACCCCTTGCGAGGAAGGGGTCTGTCTGCCTAAATTTGAAAGAACAATCCTAAGATCATTGTGTTTTCGTCTTTATTATCTGTCAATATGTCACGTGTGCCTGCTTTTGCATGTTTGCAAGTTTGTGTGTTCTGCCCTTGATTTGTTTGCTTGAACCAATAATATACGATACGAACCGGTGGTTGATGTGTGTGGTGTATTGTGAGTCCGTGTCGAATTCGTATCATCGTATTGTATTTCTATCCCGAAAAAAGATTACTATACGTTCACATTTGTAGGCTAGGTTAATTTATTTTTTATATTGCTTATATGGGTGGACAAGCTCATAGCCCACCTGGTGTTAAGTGGTTACTGAAGCCCAAAGACATTTACAACGCAAATGTGCCACCCACCTTGAGATATAAGTTCTAAGGTCTCAGTATAGTTACAACGACTGCCCAACTGTTCAAGCCGAAACGCATTACTGCTTCACGGCAAAAATAGGCGGGGTGGTGGTACCTACCCGTGCGGACTCACATGACGTTCTACCACCAGTAATTACGCAAATTATAATTTTGCGGGTTTGATTTTTATTACACGATGTTATTCCTTCACCGTGGAAGCCGATCGCGAACATTTGTCAAGTACGTATTTAATTAGAAAAATTGGCAGCCGCCTGCGGGATTCGAACAACCGGTGCATCGCTAGATATGAATGCACCGGACGTCTTATCATTTAGGCCACGACGACTTCTAGAAATGAGAATTCTATCTCATATTTCAAGCTAGATGTCGCCATTTTGGTTCTAGTATCAATCTGCTGATTACGCTAAGAATGGTCATGACTTTAAAGAAAATTTAAATTGATAATGAAAATCTTAAAATATATAATAGGGAACTGTTAAATACAATCTACTGAATTCCCAGGTGTGTGCCCTTCGATAAACAACTGTCGCATATTCATATCGCGCATCCCGCCCACGACGCCGTCCGCCGAGATAGTGCGGCTCCTGTACGCGCTCACGGACGAGGTACAGGAGGTGCGCATCCGCCGCGCCGTGGCGTCGTGCGCCGCCATCGTGGAGTACCGCTCGCACCGCGGCGCCGCCATGGCGCGCAAGGCGCTGGTGGCCGCCGCCGCCGCCGCGTGGGGCTGCGGCGCGCGCCCCGCCGTCGACTGGTCCTTGCCGCAGTCGCCGCAGCTGCTCAAGCAATACCGCGAGGTCAGTCATACGATCAACATAGCTAGCTACTGAGTTTCTCGCCGGATGCGGAGTGCACTGAGGAATCGTTTGAGATAATACCACCATCTCGTTTTTACCATCGCACCGCCCGCCATCGAAGTAGAGTTCATCCATACTACTTGGAGCCACTGCGGTCATCGACAGTGCGCTTCCAGAGATCTGCCACGTACCATCAGGCTTTGAATGAGCTCCCCTCCACGGTGTTTCCCGAGCCCTATAACGTGTCCTTCTTCAAACGAGGCTTGCGGAGAGTACTTAACGGTAGGCAACGGCTTGGCTCTGCTCCTGGCATTGTTAAAGTCCATGGGCGACGGTAACCACTCGCCATCAGGTATACTCGTCTACAAGGGCAATAAAAAATCAATCAAAAAAATCTTCTCAGACCTTAGGGTGAAGCTGAAATAGCCTCTCAAGGCTATCAGCATAGGTAGGAAAAACAAACGATCACCACTAGCACTCGGCCCGTATCTGCCGCATAGCAATTATGTTGAAAGCATTTAAAAAGGATAGTAAACGCAATTCTGATTTTTGCCAGACCTTTCTGATTTTGTCGACACAATACTACCTAGATATCTGTTGTATCAAGGCGGTTGTGAATTCAATCTTATGTATAGGGCAGCCTATGCCAACCAGTCTACGACAGCTATTCTTATCCAGTAAGATTGCGATCACTCACGATTCGCGATGACCAATCCAGCTATTTATCGATTGATTGTTCTGAGCAATAACGCCGCGTGTCAACAAAAGCTCGAACCCTCGAAGAGACGAGAACTTTCGGCGCCGCGTTTAAGCAAGGACACTTCCCGGGGCTCGGGAAATGCTGGATATAAGCATAATTTGATAATACTGAAATAAATGAGGAAGGTAGATTTAAAACTGTCTGTGATATCCACGTTAAGATGTTCCCATTTATTTAATAGAATAGGAGAGGAAACCTTTGTTTTTGTAATTAATAAAATTTTCGTCTATATATTTACATGCCAGCTTTGATTTGGTGAGTATAAAAATATTTATTGTTTCGACAGCTTTTTGATACGAATATTTGATAACATTACGTTGTGATTTCCCATAAATCTTTCGGTACGCCCTATAGGGTGGGTTGGGTACACGGTGAAAAAGGAGGTAGTGCTGTGCTTTTTCAAATTTAAATGACAATATTAAATTAATTGAATTTAATAAAACAGTTTTTGGTCTGCTTTACAATCCCTTAATAATTTAGCTTTGTCGATAATAACGTGCCCCGACATTCTGTTGGTCTGGGGTGTAATGTGACGCTGTTACGTTTAGATTGGGCGCTGGAGCCCTGAGCGCGGCGTGGAGCTGACGCGTGTACCGGAGGATTCGCCGGGCGCTTCGCCCTGCAATGCTTCGTACACTTTGGAGCCCTGGTCGCAGGCTCGTCGGCTCCGCATGATACAAGAGGCGCAACGTAACGCCGCCGCCGTAGAGTGAGTAGACAAGCATTTTTTCCTCTTTGTTGAACTAACTACATTTATTAATAGCCTAGCGGCATTCTAGATGCTTCTCAACAAGCTATAGAGAAATAACTATAAGTCAGGTAGGATTAGTCGCATTCGAAGCTCTTGGAAACTGTCAGTCCTGGTCTAGTCATTTTATTACACAATATGACATTCCTTTCAGCCAAAGCTTAGCTGTTGAGAATATTAGAATTTTCAGCAGTTAATTCTATTCTAAATTATTAACTTCTCTGAATTTCTCTAAAACATAGAAATTTGTAAATATGAAAATTCTTTCTCTCTGTTACATGAATCAGTAAGTTGTTACATGTCGTTGTTTATAGCTTAGGCATCAAGCCTAAGGTGTCTTAAAAGTGTGATAAGCGGCTGTATGCTGTTTCTTAGCACTCTATAATGTTCCTTGTGGATTAGGTTAGTACTGATTTGTATTAATGTTCTGTCAATACTGCCTGTTCTTTTGTAGACTAAACAGGTAGGTCGTCGGGCTGTAGCAGTTGTAGGATAAGTTCATTGATAGAGTAAGTCGTTGGGGCTTTGATCTCTCATAGCTCAAGATATACGGTTGTATTCAGGTAGGTCGTGGCACTGGAGAGACATAAATTTTACTGGTGGTAGGACCTCTTGTAAGTTCACACGGGTAGGTACCACCACCCTGCTCATTTCTGCCGTGAAACAGTAATGAGTTTCGGTTTGAAGGGTGGGGCAGCCGTTGTAACTATACTGAGACCTTAGAACTTATATACGTTGTAGATGTCTATGGACCCTAGTAACTACTTAACACAGGTGAGCTGTGAGCTCATCCACCCATCTAGACAATAAATAAATAGACTAGTTGTAAGTTGATGTAATATCCTCAGATGGTCGAACCGCATGTCGAGCGGCCTAGAGTATCTGTCGGCGTCGATGGGCTCGCTGTCGGTGGGCGGGCTGCAAGAGCGAGTGTGGGCACCCCCGCCCGCCGCCCCCCGCGCCCCCGCCGTTCCCCCGCCCTGCCCCCCGCCCGGCCCCCCGGCGCGGCCCCTCGTGCCGACACGGGACGACTTCAATCCCTGGACCGCACCGCATCCCATGTACGAGTTCATACACGGGAAAGAAGCGCGATAAGTCCAGTTCCATTAATTATAAAAAACTACGAGGTACATATGCAGTATTAATACAACTATACAAATTGTTTGTATTAATCTTGTTTTCAAATAGGATAATTAGGATGAATGGTCTTCTTAAATTAATGACATTAATCAGATATGTAAAACTAATAACTCAATTATTTTTATAAATTCTTTTTGAGCAACATTATTACGTAGATCATGTTCACGAACGCAATTTGTTGCTTTTCGTTGGAATAAAAAAATTATCTTTGGAAGATTCGAAATATTCGAAAAACCAAATTATTCTCAGAAGTACCAGTTTTAGGTGTGAGAATCTAATTACTACGTCACTACTGACCTGTTGTGAATATTGTTTATTACATTATTGATGGCTGATTTACATGTACCAGTGTTTGTCCAGTGGACGCAATTTTGCTAAAATCACTGACTTCTCAAGATTTGGATTTTGTTTTAAGTCTTATATTTTTGCTTTTGTTTTGTTGAAGTCTTGAGGCCTTTGGGTAAATTGTGTCTTTTAGCATGAGACGTTGCATCGCGCGCTGTTGAAAAAATAAATGATTACATTTTGAAGGTATTGAGTTTTTTGGTTTAATTTATTATATGTAAATATTATTTATGCATGAAATTATATGAACAAATAAATTATTTGTGATGGATAAGTTTCAAATTATCTAATTACGCTTAAAGCGTAGAAGACCGTTTTTCTCTAAAGTTTTTTCTCTCTTATAGCTTGAAAAAAAGTAACGGTTTCCAATTTTTTATTTATAAAACAAAAACACGTCAATAAGCAATTTAAAAAACAAAAAACAAAACATTAGAAAATGGTACTGAACTGTTTCTATTCATATTAAAAGTAGTTTGATATTATAATAATTTCATGTCACCAGACCTGATGCGTGTAAGTAATGTAATATTCTCGCACGCACACTTTAGTTAAATTAACAAACGAGATTGTTGGAGCAGAGTTTGTAAATTTCAAGATTAAAAATGGAGAAGTCCTCTCGTACTAACGAAAAGGTCATCTGTTTAAGTTATATGTAACAATTTTTTTTACTTAGTGTTCAATATTCACTGCTTCTACAACTATTACTACTTATTAGAACAGTAGAATTAATTGTACCTAAAATCGAGTGTTTATTGTAAATACATGTGAATCAGCCATTGGCACTTTTGGTTTAGATATCTTTAAACTTTAATAAAATGGAAAATAAATGATTATCAAGGGTCAAGTGAAAATTATATAAATTATCATATTACTGCATATTTACCTCAATAAGAATTTAGTATTGTAATTCGATTTTGTCAATGATAAAATTAATTGCATGAATTAAGATTGCTTTCTCCTACATTTAGTCGGTATGATTGACGGTATGATTGGAGTGTGAAGGATTTGTACAGTTTAAAAATTAACATACAACTTTGGGTAATTTTAAGAATGGTAACAGATTTGACATTAAACATCTGTTGTATAAATCAGCAGTTAGTTGATTTCATAAAACCATTTTTTAAATTATAAATTTTAAAATAGTTGATTGGTCCTGTAATTAAGTTTTGTAAATGCATGGATTTTTCTTACATTAGATTACAAAGTTGTAACTTGATTCATTTCTTTTACAAACTATTAAATGTCTCTTCACACTCTTAAGTTTGAATGAGAGGTAAATTTAGACTTTAGAATTTTTTAAATTTAATTTCAATTATATTTTAATTCGGAATCTAATTATTATTTAATTTATGTATTAAATTCGAAGCTTGATGCGACATCGTTTGTCTAAAACCCGTCGCGTGGATTTAGAATATGAAATATGAATTAATTAAGATGTACAACTTCTGGTGGAGTGAGGCCTATCGAAGCCCGTATTGCAACCAATCTCAATTTTTTGATATTTTTTCAACGCAAATATAAAATATTCATGTTTTAATTTACTATTTCTGTGTATGAATAAGTCTATTTAAAATCAGGTTTATAAGGTTAATTAATCAATTTGGAAATTGTTTTCTCAGCGGTTTAACTCTGTAATGAAATTAATTTCTTGCGAATATCAGACAGAATCTTAATACGTTTTTACGCAGAAAATATGAATTTATCTCTGGGTTTTGTGAGATTTTTAATAATGCATGCTTGGTATTGATTAATAAATTTAAGTAAAACGTTTCATGTATGTGTTTGTTTTATTTCGTGCTCCTTGTCTGTTTCCGTCAATGAAGTAGGAAACCTATGGAAATGAAACGTCAACCAAAATTTCGTGCCACTGTGACGTCATCTGGCCACAAAACATGGCGGCTTTAGTGCTGTACAAAAGATTTCAATGTTATCAGGTTTTATCGATAAACGTTCTTGGCTCATTTTATTTTAAATATTGTTGAGTATTATTTATTTGTAGAATTTATACTTTAATGGGAAGTAAGTAGGTATATTGTTATGTGCAAATATGATATGATTTAGATGGGTGAAATCTAAGACAAGTTCGTCCTTCGAATTTGCCAAGTAAACGATATGATGATTTTTAAAAGTTGCTACACTGATTTTATAAAGTTGTCGTTTGTCGCAAAACATAAAGATATGGCGTAGTTCAAAGCCATCAGCCCATTTCTAGCATGCTAAATGTTATCGTATTTTGAGTACGTGTTTTTCTTAGACTATTACAATCTATTTTAATTGTTTTGCTGACTCTAAAGTCCGTAACATACTACCGCAGCGCACCCCAAGGAAGGTGCGCCGCACCATTTGAATCACTTTCGCTTGAGAGTGATTCAAATTTTAAACTTATCAAGGGACCGCGTGAAAAAAAAAACACCTACAGAACATTTATTCATTAATTACAAACGTCATTCCTTGTGACTTCCTCTCTAAAATCACTTAATTATTAAATATTTAACAAATTTACAATAGTGTTTTACTCACTGCGGAATAAAACTATTTTATTTAAATAGTTCCGAAGAGATTTTGTCGGTAGCCTTTTTCCCGAAATATCTAAACAGAATGTCTAAATATGTTTTGATGACATATTTTAAAGTGGTATTTATGATTAGTGTCATGATCAATAGATTCCGACCGAAAAATGGATTTTTCGGATGAGGGCTCCATAATGAATTTAAATACATATAGATAATAGTTTTAGGACATCGACTTTCTTGAGATCCTATAAAATACGTTTTAATTATTATTTTTGTATGTTCTAAGCATGATAAATTATGAAATTTTATATAAGCAATCATATTAGATCGATATCAAAGTCAATAATTAATGTACAACCCAAAACAGACGGCCGAACTGACGTGACAATGACATTTGGTGCGCACAACATGGCGGATTTTCGGCCTCATTAGACGGAGACGGAGATATTTACGTATATTCATGTTTCATTTTATGTACGCACTGAAATACTGTTATATTGTTTCCCTGCGAGTTAAAGTGCTGAGTAAGAACGAGATAGATATATGTTTATGTGTGTGCCTTCAAAATGGGTGCTATTTATATAAGCAATTGTACGTATAGAACAATGTGTCGTGTCCCTACTATATAGGTCTATGGTTTCCGTAACTTCCACACTGTATAGGGATGGGATATAATACATAAAAACATCGATATTAGAACATCTATATTTTTACTTAAAACCTGGATGTTAGAACATCGCTGTTTTAAATCGATGTCAAAGAAAACTATCCGATAGATTACACTTGGGTTCTCCTGTCTTTTATACAATAATGCACTTAATTTACGTGTTTTTGTAAATGCCTATATTCACCTTATATACTTTAAAACAACAATTTCGATGTCCCGGAGGTAAGTAGTTTGGGAGTAAGTAAGATTAACTGGAAGAGATGCGTTTCAGCGGTAAGTCTGCCCATTGTTCACGTTATAGGTTTATTATTTCTCATTAACTTTGAATTGTCGTTATTTCAACGTATCTAAGTGCAATAAATAAATCATCATCATCATCATCATCATCATCATCATCATCATCATCAGCCTTTATCTGCCCACTGCTGGACATAGGCCTTAGATATAGACATAAGGCCTAATAAATAAATGAATGTTTTGAATTGTAAGTTGCAACGATTGGGCAAATAAATGTTTTATTGTATGTATTTTTACTCAAAAATTACGTTCTAATGTCAACTCTAATTTCCGTTACACCTCGTTTTTTGGAGTGTGTTCAACTTCAACAAATAATGTTATCTGGCGTTATATTATGAAAATCTAATAATTTTCTTGACGAACAAACTTGTTTTAAAGAACTGGACGATATTTTAATAACCACGAAAGCAGTTGGTGATAGTTTAAGGAGAAGAAAAATTACAAGTGGTCACGATGCCCAGCAGTAAGCGAACGTTAAAGAAGAATGCTTAGATGGGTGGACGAGTTCACAATCCACCTGGTGTTAAGTGGTTACTGAAGCCCATAGACATGTACAACGTAAATGCGCCTCCCACCTTGAGATATAAGTTCTAAGGTCTCAGTATAGCTACAACGGCTGCCCCACCCTTCAAATCGACACGCATTACTGCTTCACGGCAGAAATAGGCAGGGCGGCGGTACCTACCCGCGCGGACTCACAAGAGGTCCTACTACCAGTAATTACGCAAATTATAATTTTGCGGGTTTGATTTTGATTTTTATTACACGATGTTATTCCATCACCTTGGAAGTCAATCGTGAACATTTGTTGAGTACATATTTCATTAGAAAAATTGGTACCCGCCTGAGATTCGAACACCGGTGCATCGCTCAACACGTATGCACCGGACGTCTTATCCTTTAGGCCACGACGACTTCACGTATAAGAATAACGATGATAAATGATTTTCCATCCTAATTGTGCAGTGCATTACTTCACCTATTGGAACCTAAGGTGATAAGCTACTGTTAAAAGCGATAGATAACACGGCTGGCTGACTTCGAACAGATAACGAAAAAGGCAACTAAAAATACCGCATTAAAATATATGCATTCATTTCACTGGTCTGTTTTTTTTTTTGCCCGCGTAGGCAGACGAGCATACGGCCCACCTGATGGTAAGTGGTTACCGTCGCTAATAGACGTCAGCAATGCCAGGGGCAGAGCCAAGCCGCTGCCTACCGTTTAATACTTTGGTACTGGTTTACTGGTGGTAGGACCTCTTGTGAGTCCACGCGGGTATGTACCACCACCCTGCCTATTTCTGCCGTGAAGCAGTAATGCGTTTCGATTTGAAGGGCGGGGCAGCCGTTGTAACTATACTGAGATTTTAGAACTTATATCTCAAGGTGGGTGTCGCAATTACGTTGTAGATATCTATGGGCTCCAGTAACCACTTAACTCCTGGTGGGCTGTGAGCTCGTCCACTCATCTAAGCAATAAAAAAAAAACTCTCCACAAGCCTCGTTTCTAATATTTTATATTAATTATGCTTAGGAGAACGATACTAACGGTAAAGTATGATGTTTTAGAGGCACCTACCTTCTACATTCCTACCTTTGTCTTCAATATATAGTTTCCAAAATCGGTCTGTGGTTGAATTAGGAATTTAACTAGGCAATTCAATAATGAACAGAAACAGCAATAGGTCACTAGTATTATTCTCCGCCAAAAAAAATTGATACAATAGTTTGGGCGCAAAATCTAATATAATTTTGTTTTTGTTTTAGAAGATACGGTTATACGATCTCGGCCTTTAGATGTTTTTATTAGTAAAGTAAAGAAACCAGGCCACTGTCCCTTTTGAAAACGTCTTGCTGTATTTAAAACATCGATGTCATTAAACTACTCGCGGCGTGCCACCATTTTTACGTTTATGGTAGGTACTATGATATTTCTGTCATTAGGCTTAGGATTAAGAGCGCATACAGGACAAATAATATTTTTCTATAGATATACTTCGTAGATTTCAACCGCGAAGCTGTTATGCATTTAGATTTGAAGGGCTGGGTTGAAATTCGCCTATTTGTGTCTAACATGGTATTCATCTTCTTCTCAACAGCCGCAGGACGGTGAGGTGTAAGGTCCCTGTGCCCTAGTGGCCAAAAAAAGCAAATTTATAATAGTATTCTTCAATCTGTATGTTCTAAAAAGTTTATCAATTGACAACTAGTTACAAGAAACTTAACTACTNTTATGCATTTAGATTTGAAGGGCTGGGTTGAAATTCGCCTATTTGTGTCTAACATGGTATTCATCTTCTTCTCAACAGCCGCAGGACGGTGAGGTGTAAGGTCCCTGTGCCCTAGTGGCCAAAAAAAGCAAATTTATAATAGTATTCTTCAATCTGTATGTTCTAAAAAGTTTATCAATTGACAACTAGTTACAAGAAACTTAACTACTGTACTTTTTTGAGTTCTTAGACTTTACTACAGATTAAATAGACAACCCCATGAACCATCCACGTAGTTTAATTTTATTGTGTAATTGGCGTTCCAGCCTTTAAGCCGAAAAGCGCTGCTCCTTTGAGGCAGAAACAGGGTCGGTGCCTGGACGCGATCACTAATCTATAGCAGTAATCTCTGATAATCACAAGCTTAACGCAATTAGTTAGCGCGACAAGTATCTTCCTATAAAATAAAGTATAAATTGCTTAATCGACCGGCTCAAACTACACATTACGATTTATCGCCTGCATCTAAGGTATTTGCATCGATGCGACAAAGAGCCCTTTCAATGTCGTTTCTCTACGGATCCTAGCACTCGCCGTATTCAAAGCGCTGCAGCCGCGTCGGGCGGTCGTCTGCAGACTATGAGTCTAATGCCGTACACAGTTGGGATTCGGTAGTGTTGTGTAAAGTTTATCGCCATGGTTGTATGCGACAAGTGGGTCGCGCTCAAGATAGTCGAATTCGTGAGTAGTTACATCATATGTAGAAAGGCTTCGTTTGGTAATCGTTATTGGTTCGGTTTACTAACAAACCCAATGTTGCTTCACACATAACATTTAAATGTGTCATTAAAAATAATTGTTTTGAAGCTTTAATTAACATAAAATGTGATGTGCGATTTAATCATAAGAAATATCCTTAAGAATATTAATTCGAATTGCATTTAAGTGCAGAACCAAAGTTGGAGCGTCTTTTGAGCCCGTAGGGGTAGGTACTCCCCATCCTGTCGGCATGCATTCCCCTTTGTTGGTAGGGTAGGATAGTGTAGAATACAATTGAGGCATCGTTCTAGTGTCTTAGGGCATGCTGAAGCATTTGATTTGTAAGGCTTCGATGGCCCTGCCTATTTCTGCCGCGAAGCAGTAATGGGTTTCGGTTTGAAGGGTGGAGCAGTCGTTGTACTGTAAAAACTGAGACCTTAGAATTCTTGTTTCAAGTTGGGTGGCGGCATTTGGGTTGTAGATGTCTATGGGCTTTAGTAACCACTTAACATCAGGTGGGCCGTGAGCTTTTTCACTAAACTAAACAATAAAAAAACACTTAACTATACTGAAACCTTAGAACTTATATTTCAAGGTGGGTGGCGCATTTACGTTGTGAATGTCTATGGGCTCCAGTAACCACTTAACACCAGGTGGGCTGTGAGCTCGTCCACCAATCTAAGCAATAAAAAAAAACGTAAGCACATTTACATCAGGTACACTGCAGGTAATAAGGGAATTTTCTCTCTTTCGAATAAGTCTATTTGACTCCAATCCAATACAAACGTGGAAAATAACAAAACGAAGACCTCCCACCGAACGTGTGTTTTTCTCCTACAGAACTGCAGGCCCAAATATCATTGATCGAAATTTGTATATTATATGCAAAGATTGTGAAAGTTTCGTTAGCGCGATTCAGGTTTTTGTCAAATCTACTCTGTTCTATTATACCTAGCGATGCACCACGTTATAGATGTAACTCTGAGTAACTTTTAAACACCCAGTTTATACATGTATGTACGTAACAGCCGAACGTTTATAGCTGTTTATATACTCGTTAACTTTTACATCTCGCGGTATATGCTAAGTTCAAAATAAATTAACAAAGATAATTCACAATAAAATAAAATTTGATATAAAAATTATAATCTTAAAAACCTCCGAATTGGGAAGACGTTTTTGAGTCGGCTAAGAAAAAAAACTTGTTTGTTTAAAAGCACGATATCGTAGTATAAAAAAATGTTATAACAATCGTTGTAACATTTTTTTTAAATTTCATATTTATAATAAAATCAAATTTCGAATAATCATTAAAAACATTCATTGGTTGGGTCAATCATGTTTATTTTTGAAAAATTATGGCATAAATATTTCAATTCAGTATAAAGATACTAGTACATTAAGTCACTACGCTGACCTACAGTGCGTTTCCATAAATATTTTTTACTACGTAACATCCGATATCCGATATAACGCCATCCGTGGTGTTTACAAAGTGTTATTTACATTTCCACTTACATTACCTTTATAAACGAGTTTTCTTCGTGGTAGATTGAAATTTGGATACACCCCTGACTAACCACTAGGTTGACTGTAAGCTTGACTGTTATAAGGATTTTTAGTCGGTAATTTGTATTTCCAAATCCTCCTTTAGTAGCATTCCTCATGTCCGAGGGTCGTGACCATCTCCTCCTATTATCCTTCTCTGGATGATGTTTCGCCATCTTCCTCTGTTCTCGGCGGTGTGTTTGGCATCGTAGACTGTGGTATCCAGAGTGGTGCGGATTTGGTCAGACCAGCGCATTGGATTGCGGCCACGAGATCTTTTGCCTGCAATCTTGCCAGTTACTATACTATTTCCAAATCCAAGGGACTTAAAAAAAACGTAAAAAATATAATTTGGGTAATCATTGTCTGTGGTAGCCGGTGGGAAGTGTTGTGAACCGCAGGAAAATCCGAGCTATCGAAATAATCCTGCGGTTTGGTATGAATTCGGCACGTATCCCAAGTGAGGTTTCAGTCTTATATCTTAATGTAGATTAAGTTTTAGTGTAGGATTTCGTTAATAAATTAGTACCAGAACAGCTCGTCTGTTTTATAACAATATAAAAGACATAAAATGATTCACAAATAGACACAAAAAATATTAGTTTTAATTGCGTAATTAACGCACGTTCTTGTTTTAAAAAGACTTTGTATTTCGGCATCCAATTGCAAAATCGTAATTACATATATTTAGATATTTGCCAAATAAATGAAGATTTATAAAAATTGACAGCCACGCAATCTCGTGCTGCAAACAATTAGCCAAGTTAGTCGACAATAATTAGAGGAAGTTTGACCTTTAACTCATTTCGATTTTTACGTGCTAATTTTATAGTGTGCGTCTTATTTAACTTGACATCTACACCTCCCACATATCTCTTGAAATTAGTCCTGTGACTGATGTTAATTCAATTAGATCTTGCCTTACAAAAATAAAACACACCTACGCACTCATTTGAGAAAATCCACCTTATGCATTTGAAGTCAGTTAGGGGCTTTAGATTTGATATCTTCTCCTCTAAATTTTGTTATAAACGAGATTGGTATAACTGACAAACTGTAGACCGTGTGGTCTGGAACATTTAAGTAATTCCTATTTTACTATTTACATATTTCTAACGTAAAGGTAGTCAAGTTTGTAGACAGAACAATGGTATTTAAACAGTGCCTTATTAAATAAGAGTCAATTAATAAACTTGTTATAAAAATATGACGCGCAAGTTTAAAATATATTTTAAATCAAATAGCTGTTATAATAAAATATATTCATAATAATATAATATATACTTAATATTATATATTCGTAAGTAATCTCGTCTTTTGTTTGTTTTTTTGTTAGTTTGAGTATTAAAAGTAATAAGACAGTAAACAAGTATTTTGCGGAAAATTTTCAGTTTTGATCATGAGAGGCAATTATGTTATGACTAATTTTTAGTTTATTCAGAAGATTGATCTCACGCTTTTTCTCATAATTATAATTCGTAGGTAATAAAAACACGTTTTAATATCAATGAAAAAGTCAGTATACTCTGTCATGGCTGCGTAGGTAAAATAAATGTAATTACTATATGAATCATCATACAAAATTAATAGGTCGTCATTTCGTATGACCAACATAGAAGTAATTACTTCTCAAGTGAGGAGTAACACTGTAAATCATCCGAATTATANCGGTGGGATGGATGTAATGTGCTCTGCGTCAACCCTGTCCCGCCGTTTCAATAGCCCCGACTGGGCTCCGGCCCGGTCCGAGGTAGGGCGCCGGTTGTGAGCGGCAGGAGTTTTTAGTGAGGTTCAACTCCCACATACCCCACCTGCCGCGCGGGTGGGGATCCGGCGATTTTCTCCTGTGGGAAAAAAAAAAAAAAAAAAAAAAAAAGTGGCTGACATGGTTAGTAAATTAATACCAATGTGAAAAAAATACTTTTTAATGTGATAGTACCTATAGCTTTTCGCTGATGTGAACCTATTTTGAAGTGGTTATAATTGTAATTATAATTATTGTTAATTATCGATCTTTTATTAGCTTAAGACCAGGCGGGGTATGCGCACGTAGCTGCTAGGTCGTTTTGGAGTCGAATCAATTTATTATCTCTAAAAATACGTGTTTTAAATGTGACCCACCTGAAGTAAGGATTTTTAAGGAATCCAATTGTTTATTAGAGAACTCTATTTAAATTTATTTAGAGTAGTTTTAAAATCAAATTTAAAAGATTTTTAATGTCCTTGTAGACGAGTATACCCACCTGATGGCGAGTGATTACCGTCGCCCATGGACGTCAGCAATGCCAGGGGAAGAACCAAGTCGCTGCCTACCTATAAGTACTTTCCACAAGCCTCGTTTGAAGAAGCACATGTCATACATTTGAATAGCATTTGGTACAAAGCGCCCTTACTTTGTAAATTTGTAAATGCTAAAGATAGTATCCTGTTTTGTATCTTAGACGTGATTTATCTTACGTTTATCTATGATCCAACCAAACGATGCCGAGTATTCTCTGGTTATTTGGTTAATGCACAATAAGTATCTGCCCGTCTTCCACAGCATTACGGGCCTGTTTAGTTTGCGCGCGTAATAATTCCACCAAAATATTGTGTAACAAGTTGAACCCTTGACGTATAAGCATTCATAGCACGTGTGTTTATTGTGTCGTTTATCCATAGTCAGGCAGTTCAAAGTCACTCCCACGATTTGTTGTGACGTCACTGAGCGGTGAGGAACTATCGCAGTCAACGGAAAAAATTATGTTCCTCTGCAACTACCGCTGCAGTGGATATGTTTTTGTTGAAATGTATCGATTTTGGTTGTTATTGTTAGGGATATGCGATAACAGTTATGAAGTCGTCGTGGCCTAAAGGATAAGACGTCCGGTGCATTCGTATATAGCGATGCAACGGTGTTCGAATCCCGCAGGTAGGTACCAATTTTTCCAATGAAATACGTACTTAACAATTGTTCACGATTGACTTCCACGGTGAAGGAATAACATCGTGTAATAAAAATAAAAAACCCGCAGAATTATAATTTGCGTAATTACTGGTGGTAGGACCTCTTGTGAGTCCGCGCGGGTAGGTACCACCACCCTGCCTATTTCTACCGTGAAGCAGTAATGCGTTTCGGTTTGAAGGGTAGGGCAGCCGTTGTAACAATACTGAGACTTTAGAACTTGTATCTCAAGGTGGGTGGCGTCTACGTTGTAGATGTCTATGGGTTCCAGTAACCACTTAACACCAGGTGGGCTTTGATTTCGTCCACACATCTCGGCAATAAATAAAAAAATCCTGTGTGCTTAGTGCGAGTTTCATAACGTTTTCGATAGCGTAAAAGTTAGCCAATTTTATATGCAGTTGGAACAGCGCCCGTAGCGGCAAACGTACGTAAACGATTCCATACAAACATGAGCTAACTTTTACGCTATAGAAAACGTTAAAAAACTCGCACTAAGCACACAGAAGGGGGCATCGTAAAATGTGCTATCAATGTAGTGTGAAATTATTTTCCTTCGGGAAAACTCTGATCTTTATCGGAATACTATGACACCCGAACTGTCAATAAATGAATGATCGTTTTAAATGAGTGACATTTTCATATACATCAGTATCTATGATTAATATGGAACTTTATTGTTTAGTATCAAATGTCAAAATGAATAATGTCATTGTACTGAAGCTATTTGAGAGAGCACGATAAATACGAACTTTTCTGAAAAATTACGTAGGAAAATCTTTTCTCAGTATATCTTTATGATTCTTTAACGACTTGTCAAGTAATTGACACATTTGTATACGTAATTAAAATATTTGAACTAATCTATGTTCGTAATGTACTTTTCCTTAATTAAGATGGACAGGTATGTTTTGGCGTAATTGCTGGTATTGCAAAAGAAATGTATTACTGTCGATGAGCTCGTCTACCTGATGTTAAGTGAGGTGGTAGTCTCAGATGCATTGTGTAACATGTTTCACCCTTCAAGCCGGAACGCATGACAGTTTTGCGACAAACATAGTCAGGTTGGTGGTACGGGTCTTTCATGATAGTTGTCACATTTGTCTACGTAATTATAATCTTTTACTAATTAACATTTTGCAACATACTTTTGTCACTAAATGTCACGGCCTAAGGTATTTTTAAATATCTTGAACACGTATCAGGTATGAAAACTAGTTAGCTACCGCACAAACGTTAGGGTAAGCGCAGCCGTCGCAACGATTTTACTACTAATATGACTAGTTCGGCGGGTCATTGTGAAACGGGTCAAGATGAGCGATATGACACGACTTTCTTCAAACGAGGCTTGCGGAGAGCACTTAGTGGTAGGCAGCGACTTGGCCATGCACCTGGTATTGCTGATGTCTTCCTAGAAAGGCAATAAATAAACAAAAAGTTAGTTGCCTCCAATACTACACGATGACCACTCTATCAAGAATGAAATGATTGATAAGACGAAGAAGATTTTTTTTATTGAAGAATTACTGGTGGCCCGTACGCCTTTCCACTTTCACCAAGACTGGTGGGCGAGCAAAGGGTCAGCAAAAAAGGGGTGGGATTAGCTAACAGCTGGCCGATCGCCTCTCAAGGAGACCTAACAACTTAAGGGCAGCTGCTTCGCGAACGAATCTACTACCTGAGCGGAATCGTGATCCCCTGAGAAGACCTGGCGAGAAACTCAGCGGGTTGATGCACTAGACGACGAGTACCGTCCGGGGTCCCTAAGCCTGCTCCTAGCGTTAGAGCTGAAGGCGTCTAATGCAAGTGTTATTGGATCTAATGGATCCGTAAAGACGTGAGAAGAATAACGACTGTAGTAGCTATGTACTAAGTTTTGTTTTTAATTCAATGTAGTTGTTCTGCGTGGCGTGCTTGGTGGCGCGGCGGGTCTCGCAGGATGACGAGGCCCGGCTGGCGCTGCTTCTCCAGAAGCTGTCCCGGGAGTGGTCGCTGCTTACTTCAGTCACGTGGGACTCGGTCGGGGGAGCATTCGCTGATGCTATTTACGGAGGTAAGATTTTATGAGGCTATTGCAGAATTGCCAAGGGTATTATAGAAAATTGTCATCTCGACTTGATTTTTTATACCTTTCGCGTTAATATTTCATTAGTCTGGCAGAACAATATGTGTGATGTTTATTTTCTCACAGCTTTCCCATTTTTTCGGGGCCTATTTTTTTATGGGGCCTATGGTAGGCTATGGGGCTATTCCAGTTAGAGTTTGTTTAAAGTTTTGTATTAAAACGGGGAGTACAATTATTTCCAGTAAATAGATATAAAGAGACATACATTAATCTTCAAAGTCCCTCAATTGTTAGTATCGGCCACGGACAAGGGCAATGCCAGGAGCACGGCTTGCCGTAAAATATACCTTTAAAGTTGCTTACTGTGAAAGTGGTCAACATATTTTACAGACCATAAGCGCTTTAATGTATATACGATTTCCAAGATTAATGTCAAATATTTAATTATTTGAAACTAGCTGACCCGGCAGACTTCGTAGTCTCAATCGATAAATAAAAGACGTAAGCTTTTGTATAAAATAAACTTAAAACAAACAAAAGGAATCCGTCCGACGGGGGGGACACATCAAAGGAAAAACAACATTGTTATTTTTATTTAATTCCGAGCATTTTCATATTTATGTACCTTTTAAACCTTCTCTGGACTTCCACAAATAATTCAAGACCAAAATTGGTCCAGCCGTTCTCGAGTTTTAGCGAGACTAACGAACAGCAATTCATTTTTATATATTCAAAGATGAAACGTAAACAGATAATGTAGTAATGCGAAATCAGTCTTAACGTAAACTTTATACGACAAAACAAATTATTTATATATTTAAATTCTAACAATATAATTGCTCTTCATGATTGTAATGGCGTCCGTCAGGTACGCAGTTCGAATTAATGCGTTTTAAATAATTATTGTATGTTGTTATTACTATTATTAGCTGTACATTGTCTCGCGAACCGGTTATATATGGACGCATTGATATGCTGTTGATATGTATTTTAAACTTTGAATCAATAAATAAGACTAAAAACAAAACAACCATAAAACACACAAATCTTTTCGATTCTCTAAATACTATTATTAGACGCCTTCAGCTCTAGCATTAGGAGCAGGCTTAGGGGATTTTGTAACCGTACCGTAAGTTAATCTAGAATTAGGTTTTTTTATCTTTATCTCTGGATTATTTTATCGTGAAGATGAAACTCCAATGCGATTTTTTTTTTCTATTGCTCGTGTGTGCAGACGAACGAGCCCATCTGATGGTGAGTGGTTACCGCCGCCCCTGGACTTCAGTAATGCCAAGGGCAGAGCCAAACCTCTGCGTACCGTTAAGTACTCTCCATAAGCCTCGTTTGAAGAAGGATATGTCATAGCGCTCGGGAAAAACCGTGGAGGGGAGTTCATTCCAAATCCGGATGGTACCTACACGGCAAAAAAGATTTCTGAAAACAAACTGTGGATGAACGCAGTGGCTCCAGGTAGTATGGATGAACTCTATTCCGGTGGCGGGCGGTGCGATGGTAAAAACGAGATAATGGTATCATCTCAAACAATTGCTCAGAGTACTCCCCATGGAACATACGATACAAAATACAGAGGGAACCGAAGTCCCTCCGCAGACCCAGATGTTCCAAGCGATCCGTAAGAATGGCATTATCGACAATCTGAACGAATAAACTGCGAAACCTCAAATAATACATGTTATTGTGCAAATAAATGTATATATCAATAAATTCTAGGTTTTAAAAATTAGACAGTGGTTAGGGCAATATTTAACATCAGGGGGCCGTGAGCTCGTCCGCCCACCATTAGGTGTATTGCTTACAATAAAATAAAATAAAAACACGTGTGGCACTCGGGGGCTGCTGCGGTAAAGCTATTGTATAGTATTTTTTATCAACTTATGCAATTATAATTTACAATAAGACAATAATAATTTACTATTAAAACAATAATAAAATAAGACCACGTTATATTTTTAAACATTAACAAAAGTAAAACATTAACTATCCTCTTCACACTCATAAGCTAAACCGCGCGAGAGAGAGATGGGCAGACTTTTCATGATGCGCATGCAGTGCGACGTCACGCCGCGCCCTTATTCTCAAACACTACACAAAAGCGGAACGTGTGAATGTGTTGAACGCGAGCTACATAGTAGGCAGAGTGGGGGGTATTAGGTTTTATTTTCGTTACGGAATTTCTTGATTCGGTCACCTATCCGTGCGGACTCACAAGAGGTCCTACCACCATAACTTAATATTAGGTGGGTTGACTACTCGTCTGTGTTCAACAACATGCAAAATAATAAAATTAGCATATTTCTATTCCTCTCTGTTTCCCTTCTGTTCTATCATCTATCCTCTATATTCTATACTACAAACTTTTAAAATTGATTGAATGCTGTAACAATTCTAATCTATTATTTGATTTCTTCATGTAGGCTACATGATAATCACGTTCGGACTGATGCTGGGCAGGGTACTCCAGGAGCTACCGAAGGGCCGGAGACTATTGGAAGGGTTTTTTCTCGGACTCGGAATGCTATTCTTCCTTGTTCTTGGTAAGAGATAAAACTTTATTACAATTAATGGATAAGACAAACATTTTCATAAAGTGAAATATGCATATATGTAATTCCTAACCATGTGTGTAAGGTGCTGTGAGATCTTTTATTTTTTTCTTCCACTTAAGGTAAATTTAAATAAAATAATGTTTCCCAGATAATTCAATCTTAAACGATATGCACAATTGTAAACACAGTGCGTATCCTTTTTGTAACGGGCCAACCAAATGCCCAACTACAATTGCATGTGCTTGTACCTACGTTATTTAACAAAATGGGATTTGATTGACGACAACAATTTTCCAGGTGGCTTGGAGTTAGCGTCTCTGGATTCAGTTCCGAGTAACCTCATTGTCAATGCATCAGTACTAGGAAGTCTGTCATTATTTGTCGCAGCATTATTCCTCGTAGACCTTATGGGTCCGAGGTCGTATACTGCTACAAATCACTCCCAGACCGACCCTATATCGTCCCCTAAAGTTGAGAAGAAGGTTTCTATAGCTGCCCCAATAAACGGGCAACTAACCAGCGAGAAGTCGAACGGGTTCGTCTCGGCCGAAAGACCGAAAGATCTCGATTTGGAAATGAACAGACTGGAAAAAGATAAAAAAGAAGAGACTAAATTCTTTGACGAAACGAAACTTGCCTTGACGAAATTAGATCAAATGGAAAAAGACGCTCTCGAAAAATCAAAGTTTGGCTCATTGAGGAACGGATTCGGAATGGAGAACTACGTCCGGCTTTCGGATCCAATGCCTGAGCCTGACCGACTGCACTACGAGAAGGAGCTGGCAAAGTTCAACGACCGATATTTCAGGGAATATTTAGACAATTTTTCAGGGAAATTGTCAGTTAGAGAGAACTATCTACCCGAACCGCAAACCCCTGTTTTTGCTAAACTGAAGCCCGGACGCCCAAAGAACCTATTCGACGACGAATCCTCAAGTAACGATCAAAGGGAGCGCTCAAAATCGCCATCTAAAGCTAAGACAGTTAGCACGCCGACCTTACAGCAACTTGAAGACTACTTGCGAGGATCGTCGAGGTCACGGAGGGCTGATACGCCGGCGATATTCCCCATGGAGCCCATCGAGGAAAAGGAGCCAACAGACGCCGAGGGAAGGGCTTCAGGAACACCCACAGATCCTGGCTACGTGCAATACACGGCGAAGAGATGGCCGGAAAGTAAGCATTTACGGACGCCAAGACACAGTCCAACATGACCTTTATAGGGTTCGACGATTTTTGAATATCCACCTGTGTTTGACAACTTTGTTTGTACTTGAATCTGTTGTGGCGATAGTTTTAACTGTTTAGTAACAGTCATTACTGTACGAATGGTAATAAATGTGAAAATGTGTAATGATACCAAAACTTGATTTCGTTGTATGTTTATTGTGTATTGCAGATTATAACGTGAAAGTTTATTATAATATTAACTATAAATATGTATATCGAACGATACTAGGAATGTAAATGTATTTAAATATAGACTATATCATCATTTTCTTTCCATTTTAATGCATAAAGATCGTATATTAAGCTAAGTTATTGTCTTCTCAAGAAGTAAAAATAAACTGTAATCTTTGTTCTTTACACACGTATTATTAAAATGAATTCCGCAAATCGTATTTTTTAATTATTCCTTAAACACAATTATGAACGTTTTTGTTTGTTCCCACACTAAAAATAACATTTAATTTGTATGAAAACAAAGGAATCGACTACGTACTGAGGTAATTAGAAGTTTTCACGGATTCTGCTGTAGCAGGAAGTTCATTGATCCAAAGTGCTTCTGACATTAAGATAACATTAATTTACAAATAATGATCTTGGGCGACACACGCTATCCTTGTGCCATGAGAGAATATGTTTTGATTTATTGACTAAGAAACTGTAAGGTTAGAATAGTTTAGATATTTACGTTTATATGTTGAATCTAAAGAATTAGTTGAATTTCTATACCCATGTATTGTCTACTCTACTCAGGTACGGGACTTTTTGGCGGGATTTCGTGAATTTCTTGTGTAAATTGTTTAATTTTCTTAAGTTAGTGTTTCTTCAGGTTTAAATGTTTAATGTCGGTGGTTTAAAAAATTTGGGAAAATGCTATTTCAGGTCTTCTCAGGCTCTTCAAAAAAATCCACTTAAAACTCTTAGTAAATGACCACCATTTTACTATGACCTTATTCAATCCTATCTCATTTCAGTCATTTAATTTCACTAAAATCGATTAAAATCTCAAATTAATCTCAATATGATCCCATTTAGCTTCATATTTTTTTTTTAATTTTATTAGTGTATAAGAAGAACATATTAGAACTTGGCTTAAAGTTCTCGTGACCAGGCTATAGAGTGGTCTCAAAAAAAAAATAATCTTAAAATAATTGCTTGTCAACAACAAACATTGATGGTAAATCTACAACTATGTAATTCAAAATCCTATAATTCGGAACATCTTAATTGTAAATTACTTAAGAAATTTAATACAAGATATTTTAATAATTGAGTAAAATAATTATAGTTCAACCAATGGGAGGTCAACCGCCCGGGGTCAAACTAGTCGTACTTGACATTCGCTAACAACACTAACTCATTGCAACACAACAAAGCTTATTCAGCCGTGATGTCTCATCCATTAGCAACGGAACCTCAGATATTTGAGCGTAAATCGGCGAGGTTGTGATATTCATTCATGCGTACATCCTTAGCAAAACCTGAATGGTATTTTTCCCGAGGTTTTCGCGAGACGAAATCGTGCACTCGCAAAAAAAATTCAAAACGTCGGCTCATGTTGAATTAAAAGTACATGAAATTAAACCTATAAGGATTTTTGAATTGACTAATATTCGTAAAATACATTGATGCAGTTTGGTTGCAGATGTTTTTTCGAAGTCAAAACTATGTTTGTTTGATTTTCAAAATTATTCATTACTTTTAATAGACGCCTTTATTAGCTTGGTACGTTTGCAAATATGTTACGGAATATTTGAACGTCATTTTAACCGACTTTAAGACGTCCGATTAACTTAAAAATTGGCACGCACATCAAGGACCGACAAAAATACATACAAAAATATGTAGTTTTATAACTTCGCTCTAATATCCTGACCAGTTAAGTAATATGAGGAAAAAAAGAGGTGTAATTAATAACTGTTAGGTCGGTTTGCTAAATAAGCGTTTTTTTTTTTGTTAGTTTTAAGTTACATATCATTATGAATATACAATTTCAATGTACAAGATCGTGTTTCTAATATACACGGTTCCATTCGCCATTCGTTTTAAAGTCAACAGACAAAATACAGACTATTATACCATAATGAAACTTTCCTTTGTCCGAACGTACGTTTTACCTCATTATATTAAGTAGGAACAGCACACAATTAGCTATACATCTTTGGAGACACGTATGAATAGGCAACCTTGAGGCGATCGCTAACAGAGGACAGTTTTTACCGGCGTGGGAATCGGGCCATTCAACCTTGGTCGTCTGCTGGTCGCCGCAGTTTCACACACAGAATTGCTGTGTAAGGTAATTTGATTAGTTTTTTTTATTGCTGTAGATGGAAGAAGAGCTGATGGCCCACCAACGCCGCCCGCATTGAGGAAAAAATAAAGCCATGAGGTCGAGATTCCCTTGTATTGTATGACGGCTCTCCGTCCTTTTGACACGGAAACCGTGACTGTTTGCAGCAGAAGACAAGTAGCACATTTTTTTCCCTACCTATTCTAGTAACCTTGAGGGGTTATACTAGATTCTTCGGATGAGTAAGTGAACTCACGGGGTTCTATCCTGAGAACGTTGCCAGCACTAACCGTAGAGCAGTACTTCGCATAATCTACCTCCGGATCGGAAACGCGACCCACTGAAAAGATCCGGCGAGAAACTTAGTGGGCTGTGTCTATGGGTTAATTTACTCACCCAGCCCTACGTCGCAAGCGACGGGTTCGACGAGAACGACGACCGGTGCTTGAGGTACCTAAAAGCACCGTTAGTGGATCGGGAGGTTCCGTAATGACATGTTTTGGGCGACGTCGACTGTTTACCATTCGGTTGGTAGGATCGGGAATGTAGTTACCGGCGGACAAGTTGAGAAGGTTCTCGTGTCGTGCTGCCTTCTCAAAATGACGCCGACTGATGCCGACTGTAAATACTTACTTAGAGTCAAGCTCCATAAGCAACATGGTTCTGTCTACAGTGGCAAAAAAAATGTTTACATTAGTTTCAAGAATAATTTACCACTTCTGCGTTTGTTGACACCGATTAACCTAGATTTAATTTGTTGCTATAAATGTTAAAATAACTTATTGTTACTTAATAAAGGTTAGCCGTGGTGACTCACTGTCATTAAATTTTTTTTATTTTTTATTGCTTAGATGGGTGTTATGTGGTTACTGGAGCCTATACCGGTCATCGTTCTCGTCGAACCCGTCGCTTGCGACGAAGGGCTCGACGAGTAAATTAACCCTCAGACAAAGCCCACCGAGTTTCTCGCTGGATCTTCTCAGTGGGTCGTGTTTCCGATCCGGTGGTAGATTCTGCGAAGCACGTATCTTGCTAGGGTTCGTGTTAGCAACGTCGTCAGGTTTGAGCCCCGTGAGCTCACCTACTAGTTAAGGTCCCGCTGAAATAGCCTCTCAAGAAAAAAAAAGAGCCCTTAGACAACGGCTGCCTCACCCTTTAACCCGAAACGCCTTACTGCTTCACGGCAGAAACAGGCAGGGTGGTGGCGGACTCACAAGAGGTCCTATGACCAGTAATTATAATATTTTTAATGTTATAATTATTGCGGGTTTCATTTTCATTCCACGATGCTATTCCTTCATCGTCGTGGAATTTGTGAACAGGATTTAAGTACGGATTTTAATAGAAAAAATTGTACCTGTCTGCGGGATTCGAACACCGGCACAACCGCAGCGTTCGATACGAATGCATCGAGCATCCTTTAGTTCACTGTGCTTAGTGCGAGTTTTTTAACGTTCTCGATAGCGTCAAAGTTAACTGAAATTTGTATGGAGTTGGAACGTTTGCCTATGTTTGCCGCCAGGGACGCTTTTCTATCTTCATACAAATTAGAGTTAACTTTTACACTATCGAGAACTTTAAAAAACTCGCACTAAGCACATAGGACGGCTTCGAGCGTGGGTGCTTAGTAATAATTGCGTTTTTTTTTCTCTCAGACTGTTTTTTTCTGCAGGGTTTAAGAACTAAAGGCGGTTAGTGTCAGTAATACACAATTATTTTATTGTTTAGTGTCTGAAGATTTCTGAGGAAAACATCTTGTTGCCTATGGCAATTCCCAGGTGCACACCACATTCGTCATTTGATACAAAATTCGTGGCCCGTCCACTATTTTTACTGTACCTATTTCCTAAATTCAAAGATTTGGTGAGTGGTTCGACAAACGCGAACTTTGATAAAGCAGCACGACACGAGAACCCTCTCATCGTGGCCGCATGTAACTACATTCCCGATCCTGCGGACAGAATGGAAAGCAGTCGACGTCACCCAAAACACGTCATTTCGGATCCTCCCGATCCACTAACGGTGCTTTTAGGTACTTCAAGCACCGGTCACCGTTTTCGTCGAACCCGTCGCTTGCGACGAAGGGCTCGACGAGTAAATTAACCCTCAGACACAGCCCGCTGAGTTTCTCGCCGGATCTTCTCAGTGGGTCGCGAGGGACCTGGAAAGTTCCAGTCTATTCTTCTTATGTTTACGATAGTGATTTGAACGTATACTAAGCTGTGTAATCTATAATGTAATTAGTCGTTTTATTTATGAGCAACTTGAAACTCAATCTACAGTCCCACGCAACTATTTGATTTCTTTGAAAAACTGTAAGTTTTGAAGATTGAACGTATTTACAATAAATCATTTATACAAATCTAAGTTAAGCTCTCATTCGCACGTAAAACCCAATTGGCTCGGGTAACTACTTTATTTACCTAATAAATAAATCTTACATTAAACCAGAAGATCCTATATGATGGTGTTCTGGTTATTCATCAGTACCTAGTAGTCGGTGGCTATTGTCTGGTTTCTATATGGTATATTTTACAATTAAACGGTTTCCGTTGCTACCTACTGAAAAGATTGGATCGTATGCGACCATCTCCAGGACTTCCATAGACTGATATCATACTTCTTCCTAGCAAAGGGGAGGCTTTTTATTTCTATCTTCAGTATTGCTGTGTGGGTTCACGATCTAGTTATTTATTTTTTTATTGCCCTTGTAGGCAGACGAGCATACGGCCCACCTGATGGTGAGTGGTTACCGTCGCCCATGGACTTCAGCAATGCCAGGGGCAGAGCCAAGCCGCTGCCTACCGCTAAAAATGTAGTTTGCCTGGTTATTTTAATTGTAGGTGTGACTTCATGTCGATTTCGGGTGGCTGTATAAACGAAGAAATCGTTTGCCCGTTTAAGCAAAAAAAACTCAACATAAGTAGCAGAAATAAAAGGCACTTATTAAATTATATATTTTTATTGGTATCTACAATATATGTCCGTACAATGATTTTCTTTTAAATATATTACAAATTTAATGTTTATAATAGTATTTCGATAATATGACTCCGACCTAGTTTGGCCCCTAAATATATTAATATTAATTCCATAAAGTACAGTTATTCTCGATAAGTTTGATTCCTTATAATTTATAATGAGAGTTCGAATTGGTTGGTGTTTAAACAATCTATGGAGTGGATTTAATGGATAGATTTAATAGATTTAGAATGAATAAATTGAAAAAAAAAACATTCAATGTTGCCAGTGAAAAATCTAAAATTGAACTATCATAATTGTTAATGGAATCAAATTTATCGGAGTTAACTATTTTCAATTTCAATAAATGTATCAGGAGTATCGCTCTTGCCAACTCCCGACATTTACGTAAATAATTGTTACATATTTTTAATACTAATTTATTATTCAATGATTAGGTACCTGCACATAACTGTTTTTGATCAATTCGAATAAATTACAAATGTCCTCGGAAGTTCTAATACTATTAAGAACATAATATGAATTCCGATATACAAAAACATTTCAAAGTTCAGGCGATCAACACGGTTATATATTTATTTTTAAATTCATTTTGGTGCAAGTAAAAAAACGGGATTTTTTCAATTCTTCTCAGTGTTACTATAAAAATAATATAAATAAACGTATTGAGCTTCAAAATGAGTGTTTTTTTCACAAACTCAAAATGACATCACACCCGACTATAATTCACAAGCTGATAGTTAATTTTATCAACAAAAATAATATTTCAGTAACATATTATAAAATGTAAATAAGTAAAATGGAATGGACTACATAAATTCATTTAATAATACAACTAATTCCCTTAAACTGTCTTAAACGAATCTACAGAATTATCGACTAAAATGAAAATAGAAGATATTTTCGACTATTATTGCGTTTTTTTTTCTAATTTTTTTTTAAATGAAATCTCAGTCTTGTAAGACTGAATTAAAAACGCAAAGGGTTTGTGCCCAGAAATCCTATTGTCATTTCAATCAAATTTAACATAATTAAAGTTATTCTAATTATATCAGATCTTTATCGGACGGAATGTTTTATTATGAGGTATAGCTGTGCGGGTGTACATTTAAAAACATTTCTCATGTACACCGAACACTCGATCCATTCAAAGCTTCGTCACGATGCTCCCTCTCACGAATTGAATGCTGAAACAAAAGATCGTATTATTATAAGTGACGTAAAAATTTATGTTTGATTTCTACATTTCCTTAGCCTAAATAGGGTAATGTGCCATTTCTGTCCGAGCTATTTTTAACGCGAACCAATTATGTGTTCGAATTTCGAAAGAAATTTAGCAAATAGTTAACACTAGTTTTATCTTGGCCGGCAATGGAAAGGCGCCCTTTGGGCATCAATTTCATAGACAAATAGAGGATCAGTGATGTAGATTGTGATCACGTCCGCGTTCAAAATGACTAAACTGTGGCATGTATTATAGATATTTTTTTATTTTATTGCTTAGATGGATGGAGGAGCTCACGGTTCATCTGGTGTTAAGTGGTTACCGGAGCCCATAGACATCCGCAACGTAAATGCCGCCACCCACCTTGAGATATGAGTTCTAAGGTATATGTACTTAGAGCAGTACTACAGTAAAATGGAAGGATCGAGAAGGAAAATGATGCATGTTTTAAGATCACTAAGCTGATGGAGATCATTTTGAATATAGAATAGTTGGTGTTTTGTTAACCGTACTCGGCGAATGTCTGTGGTCTCGTTGCAGAGCGATGTACTGCCGGACGAGGCGGGCCACCTCGTGCGCCTGCTCCGCCTGCAGCCGGGTCACGCGCTGCTGCAGCAACGAGCCGCACTTCACGTCCAGGAACAGCGTGCCGTCCTCCGAGCGGACCTGGGGGCAGACACATGGGTAAACAGTGTGACAGTATGCACGCCGCCTTACATTGAGCTTCCTTTTTATATACACTTTTTGAAGTGAAATTTCTTTAGAATCGTTGTGATTTCAAACTCGATGAAACGAAAAAATAAGTCCATAGAGACACAAACACATAAATGTATAGGATTCAGCCGGCGAGAGAATGAGATAGAACACATTATACGTGAAGTTAAAATATCAATTCACAGAGGGCGCTACCTCATACTATAAAAGATGATTAACAATTATTATTTTTTATTGCTTAGATGGGTGGACGAGCTTACAGCCCGCCTGGTGTTAAGCGGTTACTGGAGCCCATGGACAACGTAAATGCCGCCATCCACCTTGAGATATAAGTTTAAAGGTCTTTGTATAGTTACAACGAGTGCTCCACCTTTAAACCGAAACGCATTATTGCTTTACGGCAGAAATAGGCAGGTTGTTGGTACCTACCCCTGCGGACTCACAAGAGGTGCGGACTCACAATTATAATTTGCGTAATTATCACCAGTAATTACGCAAATTATCATTTTGTGGGTTTGATTTTTATTACACGATGTTATTCCTTCACCGTGGAAGACAATCGTGAACGTTTGTTGAGTACGTATTTCATTAGAAAAATTGGTACCCGCCTGCGGGATTCGAACACCGGTGCATCGCTACATATGAATGCACCGGACGTCTTATCTTTTAGGCCACGACGACTTTAAAGCTACATGTTTAGGGTTTCAAAGGAATCTTGTGAGTGACGAGGGGTGTCGCGTGTCGCGTGGGTCTCACCTTCCTGGTGGAGATGAGCTCCGCGTAGGGCCAGTGCGTGTCGGTCTCGTGCGTGTGCGGGTGCAGCAGGTGCACGCCGCGCCGGTTGAGCGCCAGCACGTGCTC
Organism: Bombyx mandarina; assembly: GCF_003987935.1. Next base: position 1,217,781 of record NW_021011533.1, read on the forward strand.
GCGCCACTCGCCCGCCGCGCCCGCCACGCGACGCACCGCGAAGAACGACGACCCGAACAGCGCCCAGCGGGACAACACCTGACGTGGTACATGTTCACGTGGTCACAACGTTACAAGCATAGATAACACAACTATACAAAAAAAAAATTGTTCTTTGTCCTAACGTTTATACTAGGTTTTTCCGGTTAATTATTCACAAAAACGAAACTAAAATCCTCTTTTTTCGGTATAAAGTTTGCTTTTGTGTTAGTTATAATAATAATACTCATTTTTAATTTTTTTTTATAAATTTTAATTAATTTTAAGACTTTATAAAAAAACCGCGCTATGAGGTGTTTACGTTTACACAGTGCCACTAGATGGCACTCGAGTCATAAACAACGATCAGGTGTTTTGGTTCAGGTGGAAAGTGTAAATACGATGCTGATGCATTTTGTTTCATATGTGGTTAATTTATTAAAGTTCACAAGCAAACTGTTTCATGCCATGTATTTTAATATTGAAATTTTATGCTTTGCAATCAAAGTCATATTTGGTGTTGACCCGTGTAATCTATATATTAATACGTGAAGAAAAAACTTTGTATCCCTTTTTACGAAAATTGCGCGGACGGAGGAGTATGAAATTTCCCACACTTATAGAGAATATAGAGGAGTGCAGAATGTTAATATTTTATTTAATTTTGCATAAAAAATGCATTAAATCGATAAAAAAAACTTTACGTACACTACTACTATGTATTTGACATACACACAAGCATGCATACTATTTGTTTATTGTCAAACTTTTCTTATTGCTTATAGTCTGTGGTCAAATTGAGAATAGATTAATATTGTTTGTCTTTATTAATATTTCTAAGTAGTGTTAGCGAAATTTCAAAGTTTTGAATTTAAAATTGTGTATTGATTTTGTAATACATTGCGCATTTCCTCACCTGTAAGACTTTGGATTTGGCGGCTGCCGGTGTGAGCGCCCTGGTGTGGGGCCATTCACTGGCCACCCACGAAGCCCATTTGGCTGGTCTCGGTTCTCTGAGCGCCAACAATGGTTTCGGCAGTAAGAACTTGAGGTCTCTAGGCGCGGGAGGTTCGGCCAGTCCTGCGGCGCGGTGCAGCAGCGAGGCCACCAGGGCGGCGTCGCGCAGGACGCCTGACGGTGGAGCCTGGCCGCCGGGCAGGACGAGCAGGAGACCTTCGAGGTAGTCGGGGGCCACCTGGAAACACAAATCATTGAAATTATTTTAACTTTTTGGCGGGAACGCGAAGAGCGAAGTTGTGTGATTTGTTTTATTTTGTCTTCTTCAGGTTTAAATGTGTAATAACGGTGGTTGATTAACTGTTTAGTATCTGTGAAAATGCACAAATGTGGTAAAATGAAACAAAGCCACTGAACGTAATTTCTTGGGATTCTCCAAAAAGTTCACTGAAAAAGTCTCAGTAAATGATCACCATTTTACTGACATTATTTTCCATCCCATATCATCTCATCTCATTTAATTTAATTTCGTTTTCATTTCATTTTATTTCATGCCATTTTTCATATTAATCAACTTCATTACATTTCATAATATAATTTTTCATATAAAAAAAAATCAATAAAATTAAAATAAGACCAGGTCATAAAATCCCTTAAATCAATATTATTTTGTGTCAATGGGCAACAATTTGCGAAAATATCAAAACAATATTTATGGGAATCTCCTTTAAAACGAAATACCGTTCGTTACAGAGAGAGAGAGAGAGAGAAAAGAAAACCTGCCAAGAGAAGTAGGGTTTAATCTGAATGAACATTATCTTTAAATACGTTATTGGTGTTGTAGGTATAACGATGATGGGAAGATCTTCCACCGAGCGGGTGATATTGCTCGGTAGACTGACGGTCCAAATGTTGTTGTCCCGAACTTGTATAGATGCGAACTTATCTTGAAAATGTCGTCAGGCATCTGTTTTTTTTTCCTACCCATTCTAGTAACCTCGATGGATTATTCTAGATTCACCGAGCTAGTTAGTGAGTGAGCTCACGGGGCTCAAACTGGGAGTGTTGCTAACATTGGCCCTATTGGGCCTAGCGGTATCTGTCAAATATCTTGCGTTGTATGATGGCTACCCGGCACAGTGTCAATGACCGCAGTGGAGTCGTTAGTGTGTGTGCGTGAGCGCGCGCGCGCGCGTGTTTGTATTTTTTGTTTTTTATTTTTTATTTCTTAGATGGGTGGTAGAGCTCACAGCCCATCCGGTGTTAAGTGGTTACCGGAGCCCATAGGCATCTACAACGTAAATGCACCACCCACCTTGATATGTAAGTTCTAAGGTTATATAGGTATAGTTACAACTAGTTATATCGGTATAGTTACAACGGCTGCCCCACCCTTCAAGCCGAAACGCATTACTGCTTCACGGCTGAAATAGGCGGGTGTGTGTGTGTGTGTGTATGTGTGCGTGTGTGTGTGTGTGCGTGTGCGTACCTGGTTGAAGAGCACCTCGGTGTAGAGTGGCGGCGCGTCGTTCCGCAGCGGCGCGTGCCACACTGAGCGGCAGAAGATGAGGTAGAAGGGATGGTGCGCGCGCTGCAGCTCCGTGGTGACGTCGAGCACGTACTCGTCGCCGGCCAGCGGCATGGTGAGCGCGTCGCCCGCCACGATGCAGTACAGCGAGAACTCGGCGCGCTCCCACTCCGTGCTCACGCCGATCTGACGGCACAAAGGGAATCAGTCACGCGCATCCAGCCGGTCTACTGTACAGTGTGGGTAGGTACTAAGCATTTGTATCTTTATCATGTACGGGCACAAAAAAAAAATCCCTACCACTTTATCTTCTTTTTATTTTACTTTGTTTTGTAGCTATGTCCAGTCGCGGAGCAGGAAGTATTTCGTTCGTTAACTTAGGGATGATCGATATTAGAAAAATATCGATGTTATAACATACATCGATATTTTCCAGATAAACATCGATGAATATCTATCATCGTTATTTTAACCTGCTATTACGCACAGATGCCGCCGTCCTCAGGGATTGTAAACCCTTTACCTGAGACTGTAAGGTTGGACTGCAAGGAAACTTGAAGATTTAAGAATGTTCTTAACAAAAATGGAGTACATATTAATAAATTGGTTCATGTCTCTATAAAGCAATTTTTTAAATAAACTTAATACCTCATCATTTTCACTGGTGGTAGGACCTGTTGTGAGTCCGCGCGGGTAGGTACCACCGCCCTGCCTATTTCTGCCGTGAAGCAGTAATGCGTTTCGGTTCGAAGGGTGGGGCAGCCGTTGTAACTATACTGAGACCTTACAGCTTATATCTCAAGGTGGGTGGCGCATTTACGTTGTAGATGTCTATGGGCTCCAGTAACCACTTAACACCAGGTGGGCTGTGAGCTCGTCCACCCATCTAAGCAATAAAAAAAAAAAAAATCATCCTTAGCCTTAGCAAATATATGTAACTGTGAGAAGAATTTCTTGGGGAGCATTGGGTGTTCTATTTTACCCAAAGCGGGCGGTTCACGACAAAGTTTGAGAAACACTAGACTCTAGTGTTCATTTTCGATACGAAACCGTGTCGTCCGTTGCTCATCAGTGTTTTAAACCCATTGACTTTCTCGCCGGATCTTCTCAGTGGGTCGCATTTCGGATCCGGTGGTAGATTCTGAGCTTGTTACTTGCTACTTGCTTGTGAGCTCACCTACTTGTTAGTTTTATGCTGAAATGGTCTCTCACGACCATCAGCTTAGGTGGGGGAAAAAAAGCGTTGTATAGTTACCAGTTCGCAGAGTTCGTTGACGATGTCCTGCACGACGGTGGCGCAGCGCGTGTTGACGACGCGCTCGGCGCCGCCCGGCAGCCGGTACAGCTGGCGGCGCGCGGACCGGCCCGCCGACACCGCCGTCACCTGACACCACCAGCCACATGCTCAATGACCGTTTCACGACTACTAGGGTCTACTACTCTATCGGTTCCTAAGCTCGTTATATGTATTCGAAAATCAACGACATGCTCATTGGCCATTTAACGACTGCTAATTCTATCAGTTCCTATGCTTGCTATGTATTCGACATTCAGAGTTTGAGTGTATATTATATTCGACTGGTAATGATCTGGTACTGTAACTAGTAAATGTTCACGATTGACTTCCACGGTGATGGAATAACATCGTGTAATAAAAATCAAACCCGCAAAATTATAATTTGCGTAATCACTGGTGGTAGGGTCTCTTGTGAGTTCGCGTGGGTAAGTACCACCGCCCTGCCTATTTCTGCCGTGAAGCAGTAATGTGTTTCGGTTTGAAGGGTCGGGCAGTCGTTGCAACTAGACTGAGATCTTGGAAATTATATATCAAGGTGGGTGGCGCATTTACGTTGTAAATGTCTATGGGCCCGGTAACCACTTAACACTAGGTGGTCTGTGAGCTCGTCCACCCATCTAAGCAATAAAAAAAAATGAAAATTTGTAAAATAACATTTTACAAATACATAAAGTGACACGTACTCTCAAAGTTTAATAAACGCTTTAATTAATACTTTCGTAATCACGGCGACTCGCGAAAGCCGTAAAGCATTCGAAACGACAAAAATAATATAATGACAATGAAAAACGCGAAATTAGTTCTCGAGTGAATTAACACATAGACACAGCCCACTGAATTTCTCGCCGGATCTTCTCAGTGGGTCGCGTTTCCGATCCGGTGGTAGAATCTACGAAGTACTGCTCTTGCCAGTGTTAGCAACACATCCGGTTTGAGCCCCGTGAGCTCATCCACCCGTCAAGGAGAAGCTGGTATAGCCTCTCAAGGCTATCAGCCTTAACCGTAAATGGAATTTTATAATTATTTCTACGACAAACATCGAAATGAAAGTACTGTAATAAAAGTGTAGTTACCTCTTCGACACTGGGTACGTTCTTCCTGCCTCCGCAGCGGAGGGTCTTCCTCAAGTTGGCGAGGCAGACGGCGGCCGTGCCCTGACACGGTCGCCGCCGGTCCGACGCGGCCGCCGACAGGTATTCCACCAGGAACGGCCTTTAACGATTGGTGGAGTATATAGCACAAATAAATAATAGTTTAAAAAAACTAACAAAATCGCCTTTTCTAGAAAATCCAACTAAAAAATAGAAAATAAATTTTAATAAATTTGAATTAAAAATGATTTTATTGTAAAAAAAAGAAGCGTATTTTGTTAGTTTTTTAAACTATTATTTATTTTAAATTTTTTAGTTGAATTTAAATTTCCTCAATTTTTTTTTAAATTTTTTTAAAATATTGAATTGTCATCAGTCCGTTACAAACATACATATGTGTGAAGCTAATAAAAGCGCATTAAAAAGAAATGGAGCAAATTAAATTATTGTTTATTTTTTATAATTTATAAATGTTAATTTTTTGCCTATCTATCTGTCAATAGGGCTGTTCTGGCTTCAAGAAGCAAGCGCAGTGCTTCGCTGAATTTTCCACTGGATCCGAATCGCGACCCACTGAGAAGATCCGGCGAGATACTGAGTGGATTGTGTCTGTGAGTTAAGCTGTGTCGAACGCATACAACGGGTCTAACGAGAACGGTAGTGCTTGTAGTGTCTAAAAGCACCGCGAGGATCCCAAAGGGCATGTTTAGGGCGACGACTAGTGTTCGTTGTCTGGCTCGGGAATGTAATTTGAAATGGCCATGATAAGATGGTTATCGTGTCTCGTTTTCTCAAAGATGTCCTACAAAACAATTACATAATTACCTGAGCGTATCTGAGCATGTGAAATAGGCAGCGAGAATGGACATCAGTCTCCAGGCTCGCTGGCAGGAGTCGGGGGCCTGGGACCGGTTCGATGTGGTCTGCTTCATCAGCTGGCAGTACACCTCGTCACGGAGTTCGGGCACTGAGTGACAATGCTGTACGACAAACAAAGATCTGGACTTTATCACAATTAAATCTATTAAATATCTATATCTATTAAATTATGTTACACGAATTCCAGTTTACGCATTTTTTGTTCTGTGTGCTTAGTGCGAGTTTTTTTTCACGTTCTCGATAGCGTAAAAGTTAAGTCAAATTTGTACGGAGTTGGAACGTTTGGTCATGTTCAGGTAACTTTTACGCTATCGATAACGTTAAAAAACTCGCACTAAGCACACTGCAAACATATGTATGTCAATATAAAATTGAACTTAACATTGGATTTAAATTAAGTAGTAGTTCTATTTTTCCAACTGGAAAGGCAAAGGTATCATACCGTACAGCCTCATCTTTTATATTCTTATTTTTCTGAAAAATTATAATATTGAGTAAAATGAAATGAAGATGATTAATTTGAGACATTAATCAACTGAAATGAAATGAAATGAAATGAGATGAGATTATATGGCATGAAATATAATCTCAGTAAAATTGTGGTTATTTACTGAGACTTTTTCAGTGGACTTTTTGGAGGATCCTGAGAAGTTACGTCCAGCGGCTTTGTTTTATTTTCCCACGTTTGTGCACTTTGGATTTAAATTAATTCAGGGCGAAACTAATAGTGAATAGAGTTAAAAGTTTTTAGTTCAATTAAGGAATTTGGTAGCGGTATGCAAACGGTGTTATCTACAGTAACTTGATCTATGTAAATATTCTATTAACGTTAGTTTAGAATAACTTTCTTCTTTTATATTTAGACAATGATGTTAAAATCTGTTTTATAACTTTTGCATTTCGCTAATTTGAATATCTATATATATAAAAATGAATTGCTGTTAGTTAATCTCGTTAAAACTCGAGAACGGTTGAACCGATTTGGCTAATTTTGGTCTTGAATTATTTGTGGAAGTCCAGAGAAGGTTTAAAAGGTAGATAAAAATAAAAATGCTCGGAATTAAATAAAAATAACAATTTTGTTTTCCCTTTGATGTGTCCCCCGTCGGGCGGATTCCTTTTGTTTGTTTTAAGTTTATTTTATACAAAAGTTTAGGTCTTTTATTTATCGATTGAGGCACTACGAAGTCTGCCGGGTCAGCTAGTCTATAATAAAATAGCGTAACAATCGAAACTGACCATTAGGACCGTGTAAACACATTTAACTTCGGTCAGGTCCTGGTGCGTGGTTCGTTCGTTCGGTTGCAGGTCTCCGCAGTACGCTCTGACGCAGGTGAAGCACTCCAGGGCGGGCGGGGCGAGGGCGGGGGGGAGGCGGAGCAGCGGCGCCCGCAGACCCGTCGCCTGCCATTTCACGACGTCGGTCTGCGCCTTCCAAGTCCACTCGTTGCGTTTCGCTTTGCTCTTTAGTGACGAGTCCGCTTTCAGGATTTCGAGTCTGCGGAGACGATAAAGAATATAAAGTTTTTTTATTTAAGGCGGCTTCTATAGTCGTTTTCGTGTGATTATCCGAAACTGCCATTTATGTTTCAGTCAAATATAAACGGAGACAACTTTTTTTCCTACCTATGCTTATGGCCTTTAGAGGTTATTTCAGCTTCGCCCTAACGTGTAGGTGAGCTCACAGGGCTCAACCCGGGAGTTTTGTTAACACTGGTCCTAGCAAGAGCAGTGCTTCGTAGAATCTACCACTGGATCGGAAACGCGACCCACGTGAGAAGATCCGGCGAGAAACTCAGTGGGCTGTGCCTATGGGTTAATTTACTCATCGAACCCTTCGTCGCAAGCGTCAGGTTCGGCGAGAAAAGTGACCGGAAGAGACAACATGTCGTCCAGTTTTCATTAGAAAAAAAGGCAATCACGTTTTGTGAATTTTCTCATTTTGGGGATAAATTACTTCAATTTAACATTGCTAATTACAACCGTAAATTACATTCCCGATCTATCACGCAAAATGGGAGACGATGGCTCTCCTGTAAAGTTACAAAAATGTCGCTTAAACCAAATAACCTTTCACACCTCGATTATAATAGATTTTTTTTTGTTGTAGTCCAATAATAAACTTACGCAATTGGTTAGTGATATTTAAATAGCTTTCGACTTATTTTTGTTTTATTTCCACTTCTGGAAAATTAGCATTACAATATTATTGTTTTTTTTTATTTTATTTTTTATTGCTAGATGTGTGGACAAGCTCACAGTCCACCTGGTGTTAAGTGGTTACTGGAGCCCATAGACATCTACGACGTAAATGCGCCACCCACCTTGAGATATAAGTTCTAAGGTCTCAAGAAGTATAGTTACAACGGCTGCCCCATCCTTCAAACCGAAACGCATTACTGCTTCACGGCAGAAATAGGCAGGGCGGTGGTATCCACCCGTGCGGACTCACAAGAGGTCCTACCACCAGCAATTAATTTAAGTAAATCATTGTTTATTTTAAGTAAATCACACTTCAATTACACTTTACGCAATAAGCTGGAATTCTTTATCGATGGTTCCTTCCGAAACGCAACACTTTCTAAAAACTACATTCTTACTTTCCTTTAATTAGCATTATTGTTAATTTTTGAGGTCAAATATTTCTTGTCAACTGCAGGCCGCGTAGTGATTTGTAATACACATTCACGTTCTTCAGCCATTTCAAGTTTCGATTTTATTTGAAAATGTAGTATTTAGTGGTGTTTTAATCTATTTAGTAACACATACGTGAAGCAAACACTTTGTAGCCCTTTTTACGAAAATTGCGCGGGACGGGACGGGACGGGGTCCCCCCCCCGTCCCGTCCCGTCCCGGGTTTATGAAAATTTTCCATACTTATAGAGCATATGGAGAAGGAGTGCAGAATGTTAATTTTTTTTTGAATTTTAAATCAATAAAAAAAACATTACACAAACTACCACATATTTGACACAACACATACGCGTATATTCGTATATGTATAAGCTGTGTTTATTGTCAAACTTTTGTTATTGCTTAAAGTCTGTAATCGAATTGAGAATAGATTGATAATGTTTGTCTTTATCTGTCTATAATAGTCTTGGCGAAATCTGTGATTATAGAAATATAATAAATATAGTCTTCGACAACAGAACCATAATAATGTTCAGACTTATAATTTCAATTAATTATAGTCGAAATTCGACTACCGGGGGACCATTAGTGCAATCAATTGTTTCGCAGAAACGGAGTTCCGTGCTGATACCCTCCGTTTGATGGCGGGTACAGTCACCGATAGTAGCGAAAGGGTTAAAGAGACGCAGATTTTTTTTAAGAACTTTAACTTCTATGAACACATACTTTGTTAGGTGTTCGAAACGATACGACAAAATAAACACGAGGTCAAACAGTGTTTTTAATCATATCGAAGTCTTTATATGTTACTCTAGTGAATGACCTTGAACTTATGAACCTCGGAACGTTTGAGACGGTCTAGGACGCCCGGTTCACTAACTACTGGTTATTAGGACGGTTTGGATACTCAATCCGGTAGGTGTAGATCCTATCTGTTTCTCGGACAAACTTGTCGTTTTCATTTCGTATGATAATAATTTCATAGAAAAAAATGCATGTGGGTTACGGTTTCAATGTAAACATATCATTAATATGTGGGTCTTTTTCGAATGTGCTTCAAATTCAAATGTGTTTTGTCACGTTCGAGTCGATGATAGCTTTTTTTTTATTGCTTAGATGGATTGACGAGCTTACAGCCCACCTGGTGTTAAGTGATTACTGGAGCCCATAGACATCTACAACGTAAATGCGTCACCCCCCTCGAGATATAAGTTCTAAGGTCTTAGGATAGTTACAACGGCTACCCCACCCTTCGAACCAAAACGCATTACTGCTTCACGGCGGAAATAGGCGGGGTGGTGCTACCTACCCGTGCAGACTCACAAGAGGTCCTACCACCAGTGATTACGCAAATTATAATTTTGCGGGTTTCGTTTTTATTACACGATGTTATTCTTTCACCGTGGAAGTCAATCGTTAACATTTGTTGAGTACGTATTTCATTAGAAAAATTGGTACCCACCTGCGGGATTCGAACACCGGTGCATCGCTACATACGAATGCACCGGACGTCTTATCCTTTAGACCACGACGACTTCAAAATAATAAAAAAATATATGTGTTCTTTATTTTGTATGATTAAAAGGTTTTTTTAAAAACAATATTTTTAAGCTACATATAATTATATAGCATATCGGCCCGATAACTATTTAGTGAACATTCCAATGCAAAGTTAATCGAACGTCATAAGCTACTGAATAAATAAATAATTTATTACGGAAAGTTACGTTTAAATCAAACATGGCGCTCATTGTGCGCGGCCATTATAAACAAATTGAAGTATCTAACTAGGTGTTGCCATTATTATTAATGTTAAAAATTTTGAGGTTACGAAACGCGGATGAGTCTGCTGCGTTTTGTTGCGCAATTAAACATTTGTGAGAAAGGGGACAGAACATTTTACATATTTAAGTTATTCAGATTAAATTTTGTAATACATGGTTTCGAAAGAAAAACGCCTACTGTTACGTACGATTTGCGACTTCAACAAGAAAAATCCTGTTTACAGTTAGTTATAAATCAATAGATACTTATTAATTTTGTGAATGCAATATTAAGATGAAGGCTTTTGATAACAACTAACAACGAAATAATGTCATACCTTGACCGTATTTAGTGGAATATGTGTTATGTTTATGTGTTATTAGAATAATGTTTACGTGAATAATTTTTAAGAAGGAACATGTTTTGTAATAGAACTCTTGGTAGCTTACTTAAGCTGTTTTTAGCTAATAATTTAATATGTAAGGCTCGATTTCTCAAATACTACTAAAATATTGCAGCGGAGTTAATTTCGAGATCTTTGACTTATCCTTAGTCAAATTACGTCTGAAAAGCGTAGTCGGAGAGCAAAAGAGGTTTTAACATTTGCATAATTTATTATTTATGGTGGTAGGACCTCTTGTGAGTCCGCGCGGGTAGATACCTGCCTATTTCTGCCGTGAAGCAGTAATGCGTTTCGGTTTGAAGGGTGGGGCAGCCGTTGTAACTATACTGAGATCTTAGAACTTATATCTCAAGGTGGGAGACGCATTTACGTTGTAGATGTCCATGGGCTCCAGTAACCACTTAACACCAGGTGGGCTGTGAGATCGTCCACCCATGTAAGCAATAAAAAAAATGTATTATTTTTAATAGTTTTTTTTTTCGATACCAAATTACGCGGTACGGTAGATACAAAGTTTCTAAATTCGAAATTTCCTACACACCTACCCAAATCAAGGAAACATCACGTTCGCGATGTAATGGTATCCGTGCGAGTCGATAACCGTTTGTGTAATGATTCCGGCGTGACTGCCGTGCGTAACCATCTAGATTATAACAGAGCCTAACACACTTGTTATACATGAGTCGTCTATTATCAAAGGCGGCAATCTGACTTTTGGACAATGATTGGTAAATCAGAAAAACGAATTATTGACTTTGTATTCCATCGGCAGTCACAAAACTCTTCGGAACGACATCTTAGATAAATAACAGGTTAACTATTAACCTTTATTTAATGCAGGTTTTGAACCGTATTCTTTGAAGGAGACGATTATATTCAAATAAATCNGTATTCCATTGGCAGTCACAAAACTCTTCGGAACGACATCTTAGATAAATAACAGGTTAACTATTAACCTTTATTTAATGCAGGTTTTGAACCGTATTCTTTGAAGGAGACGATTATATTCAAATAAATCTGTATTGACATATCAATAAAAATTTTTTGTCCAAATGTACAGATTGCCGCCTTTGATAATAGACGACTCACATACAGTAATTAATCAGGATTTTGCTGTACCAAACCTAATACGCTTGTGAAAACTGACAATGAAAATTTGTCTTTGTTTCATTTACACAGGTTGTATTGAAACAGTTTCAAAATTCCTTAAACATTAATATTTTTCGGGTTGTTGACGAAAAACTAAATATAATTTTTTTTTTCATCTTCTTTTGTTAATAAGAATTTCAATTTTTACCTGCACCAAAATCCTTCAAAGACATATTTATAGGACCTTTATCTCTATTTTTCACGTTTTTGAATTTGTTGATTAGACTAATTGCGTGTATGCGTAATACGTATCTAAAGTAAAAGTCTACAGTAAGTTTTAGTATGCTTATTAATAACGTTGATATATTGCCATATCATTTAAGAGAACCTTAAGATTACGAAACAACTTTAATTATTTCCCCTTTGTTAACGTATACTAAATCAAGAATTTAAATTGTAATATCTAATTTTAGTGTTAGCATAATTAAAAACATCTAGTTACGATCTCCTTTGCATGATAAAACCACAACTGAATTTATTAGGCCAGATTTCTAAATATTTTTTGTCCTCGTAAGGAAGCTGTCAATGAATGTTTAATTAATTGATTGTACTTTCTATTTAGATCGATTTTTAACGACCGAATCGCTACTTAGGTACTATTTTTACGCATGGCAATTTTAGCTAAGTAACCATCGTTTATCGCAATGGGATAAAAAAAAATTATATCACCGTTAAACTAATCTATGTTTTATCATGTCATTTCATGCGTTCCTAGGTACAAATCACTATATACCTACATGTTTTGATTCGCACCAAAATAGAATTCGATTTCAAAATTAATTCTAATTTTATAGTGAAAGTAAAGCGAAGAAAGAGCAAGGCACAGAAATTTCGTTCACAATGCCTAACTTGTGTTAAATACGTTCACACTTCGTTTTGTAATAAATGTGTAGTACGTACCGGAAATGCGGAAACTAGTGTCGGGAAACGTGAATACGGGAAAGTACTACATAATCGTTAAGAATATTATTGTTTTGTTACGATATTACTTTATTATATTACAGTTAATTGCAACCTATCATGTCTTTTATAATTTAAATCTTAGTAGAGTTTAATTTTGGAAATATTGTTATATTTTTGATCAACAGTTGTGTTTTTGATCGAATATTTTAGGGACAAGGAGTTTTAAACTAAAATTCGGTATATCAGAGGCTTAGCTATGCCCGATGGGCCGTATGCGCGTCTGGTTAGAATAGCAACAAAAAAAAATGCCAAAATGGCCGTGTTTATATTTATGTATTTTAGTTATGCTTGACTATGTAAATAACATGAAATAAGGTTTCTCTCAAGAATAGACAATTAGGTTAAAGGATCTAAATGATAATTATCCGTATGTTCTATACAGCTATTGTCTCATCAGAAAGTACCTATATGCCTTAGAGTACAATACTGGTACAACTTCCGTATCTTCAACGCTTTATCTACGTTTTTCTCTCTAATTTTAACTCGATAATTTCAATCACAGATACTGTTTACAAGTAGTTACGGGTGACCACCACAACCACACTGTCTGCGGCTATTGCTAAGCATCGTGTAGCTTAAGAACGACCTTAAGTGTCAAGATGTACCTACGATAGGTGTCACGTTGCGTTGCGCCACAAGTGTCTATGGTAAACTGGTCAGTCCGTCTTAGCTAATTTAAAAACGTATCTGAGTTAATTAGAAATTTCCCAACACTGATTATGGCGACTAAGCAATGTTGTTATGAATTTTTCTATTCAAACTTAACTTAAAGTTTAGAATTTCACGTGTAATTTACGTTATATGTTCTGTTTAAAAAATGTTTGTTCGCAGTAGTTCAGGAGAGTTCTAGAAGTTTCAGCGACAAATTATTATCAAATTCACGAAATATTTAATGTCATATTTTATCACACGCATGATTTTAAATTTAACGAACTTGTTTTAAATAGGCTTCACGGAACCGGAACTCGAAAAGAAAAAAAAAATCCATAAAATATGTATTTGTATTTGAAAAAACATTAACGCGGTCCGAAATTAAATTAACGTAAAAAAACACACACACACACACACACATATGAATAAAAATACCGCAACGCTACTACTACATGTAGTGATCAAAGAAAATTAAAAATTATTTCCTCCACAAAACAAAAAAAAATGTCGCGTAAATACATCGCTCTGATATTTATTAATGATAACGCATCGAAAGTATCACAATCTAAAAATAAATCTCACAATGCCAGTTGGGTTCTCTCCTCATCCTCGTTGGAGAGGCTGTCGCCAGATATGTCCCCGTGGTCGATTACCGAAGCGATCGACATCGTGCGCCTCCCGACACCGAGTCACGACTGACTAGTGACCAGCGAAAGCGCGCGAATCGCGAACAGAACGGACGCTAAATAATTTGTGTATTATTTTAAGACTTGAAACGTTTAGATTTTAAACATATTGTTTGTCGTATGTTAATGTTTTTGAATAATTAATATACATTAATATCGGAACTGTTGGAATTCGCGTTGAAACAGTATAACTTTCTATCAGTTTAAAGAGTTTGATTGTGTTCAAAGATGGTTCAAAGTCAATATTGAATAGTTAAGTTTTAATTTTAACAAAAAAAATATGTTAATTTTTCCAAAACTAAATAGTATTTTAACGTGATTGTTTTAGGTTGGGATTCTTTCAACATATGAATGAGCAGAATGTTTTTAATTTCAAGTGTTGTAGTTATTATTGTTATGTTCTATATTAGTGGACTGACCGAATTAGCTCTATAATGGGAGGTCCCTAAAATAAGTATAGGATGGTATCGAGCGGGTAGAGATATCGTGAGGCTCATAAAATTTGCCCCCGCAATCTATGTATATATTAATACGTGAAGCAAAAACTTTGTATCCCTTTTTAGGAAAATTGCGCGGAAGGGGGCGTATGAAATTTCCTACACTTATAGAGAATATAGAGAAGAAGTGCAGAATGTTATCTTTTTTTAATTATCCATAAAAAATATTATTAAAACAATAAACAAAAAAAACATTATACACACTACCGTGTATTTAACACTATTCATATTATGAATAAACTCTATAGGTATTTATTGTCAAACTTTTGTTATTGTTTAAAGTCTGTGGTCAAATTGAGAATAGATTAATATTGTTTGTTTTTAATATTATTTTTCTATAGTACCTTGATACCTTGGCGAAATCTGTGATTATAGAAGTATAATAAAAAGTCTTCGACAATAGAACCATAATAATGTTCAAACTTATAATTTCAATTAATTATATAATATAGTCGAATTTCGACTAGGTACTACGGGACCATTAGTACTTATTAATAATAATACATTTAATAAATTACAACCACACTATCCACAGTGTAACGACTAAGCAGCGTATTAGACTACATTGTTTTTTTTATGTTTGAGAGATTACTGGTGGCCCGGAGGCCTTTCCAGTTTTACCACGGCACGTGGGCGAGCAAAGGCTCAGCCAGGAGGGGTGCAATTTGCTAACAGCTGCCCGAGCGCCTCCGAAGGAGACCTAACAACTCAAGAGTAGCTGCTTCGCGAATGGATACTACTACCGGATCGGAATCACGACCCGCTGAGAAGACCCGGCGAGAAACTCAGCGGGCTGATGTTTAGGTTAGGTTGCACGTCGAGCTCTATGCCGTGTTCGATGAGTACGGTTACCGGGGTCCCTACTCCTAGTGTTAGAGCTAAAGGTGTCTAATGCAAGGGTTATTGAATCTGATAGATCCTTAAGGACCTGTCTAGGGCGTCAACGGTGACTAGCTCCTGCGTGATCATGATTCGGGGAGTAGTCAGCGGTGGCAACGATAAGGCGATTATCATGACGCATAGCCTTATTGAAGTAACTACATTGGCAGGAGGCGACGACATATGGGATTTTCTATCGATTCAACTTGCTGTCGATTTTTAGAATATGCGCAGATATTTTAGATATTAGAATAAAAAATTAATATCATAAAAAATACTATATTACAGAAATTTATATGCAATACCAACTTTATTCGCCAATTTTATGAATTGTGTGATTATTTTTATAGTGACTCTTTATATCTTATTTAATTAGTACTTAAGACAAATAATACTAATACGAATTTAATACGAAAAAAGATTTTTGAATTCGTCGTGGCCTAACGGATAAGACGTCCGGTGCATTCGTGTTGAGCGATGCACCGGTGTTCGAATCCCGCAGGCGGGTACCAATTTTTCTAATGAAATACGTACTCAACAAATGTTCACAATTGATTTCCACGGTGAAGGAATAACATCGTGTAATAAAAATGAAACCCGCAAAATTATAATTTGCGTAATTACTGGTGGTAGGACCTCTTGTGAGTCCGCACGGGTGTGTGCCACCACCACCCTGCCTATTTCTGTCGTGAAGCGGTGATGCGTTTCGGTTTGAAGGGTGGGGCAGCCGTTGTAACTATAATTGAGACCTTGGAACTTATATCTCAAGGTGGGTGACGCATTTGCGTTGTGGATGTCTATGGGCTCCATTAACCACTTAACACCAGGTGGGCTGTGAGCTCGTCCACTCATCTAAGCAATAAAAAAAAAAATATACAGCAAAAGGTGCCCCCTACCTTCGTCGGCATGACGAAGGTAGGGCGCATCTCATGGTAAGTGCTTAGCGTCGCCCATGGACGTCAGCAATGCCAGGGACATAGCCAGGCCGCTGCCTACCGTTAAGTACTCTCCACAAGCCTCGTTTGAAGGAGGACGTGTCATAGCGTAAATGTGTTTGCATTGTTTGTAAAGTACGGTAAGACGGAAACAGAAATCCGTTCGTAATCATTACGTTTTTTGCTGTGTAATCCGAAAGCGTTTTTGAAAGCACAAGTTTTAGAATGTTTAAAAAAAGTAAGCTTAATCATTTTAAGCTTACTTTTTTTAAACATTCTAAAATCAATCAAACATTCGCTCTTCGAGAATATTCTTTGAGGAATATTAGGGGCGACTAAAAATCATAGCTATAAAATTGTGACGCTATCTATATATTAATATGTAAAGCAAAAACTTTGTGCCCATTGACGGAGGACTATGAAATTTCCCACACTTATAGAGAATATAGAGAAGAAGTGCAGAATGCTAATATTTTTTTTAAATTATGCTTAAACAATAATAAAAAAAACATTGCATACACTTTCATGTATTTGAAACACACACAAACATATGTACTCTTTTCTTAAAATCTGTGGTCTAATTGAGAATAGATTAAAATTGTTTTAATTTCATTTTTAGATTGTTTGTTTTAATGTTATTTGTCTATATTATTATCTACCTTGGAAAAAATTGTGACAATAGAACCAGGGACGTCTTAAGCTAGGCTGGGGCCCTTGGGCACACACGAATTTGAGGCCCTTTTGGAAAGTAAAAAAAGCGAATTATAATAACATTTTTTTACTTAGTATGACCATTTATTATAGGTAATCAAATACAGTATGATATAATAATATTAATTATATTAGAATGCTGCTGGTTTTTTGGTTACGATTACGATAATGGTTTCTTTCGGGATTTCTGTTGAGCAAAATATTCAATTATATCTTTAAAGTAAATTTTTTGAAGGATATCACTTTCTATGCCCATAATTGACAAATTACTCAGCCGTTCTTGTAACATTGTTGTCCGCAATTCATTTTTTATTCTCTTAAGCTGCAAAAATGACCGCTCTCGACTACAATTAGTAACCAAATTGTCGGTCCTTCGGGGCCCCCCTGAAGCCCCCTGAGAACGGGGGCCCTGGGCACGGGCCCCGTGTGCCCTTATGGTAAAGACGGTATTGAATAGAACCATAATAAAGTCGAAACTTACAATTTTAATTAATTATAGTCGAATTTCGACTACTGGGAGACCACTAGTAAAGATTACTAAGAAAACTAATAAAATATTAACATTTCTGAGTTCCGTCTATTGTCAGATGTACCAATGAGCACGCAGTCCAGAGCTATCGATACGCAACTTCATAGGAACGCAAGGCATAACGGAAATTTCGAGGCAATTATAAATTTCCAACATACGTAATATAAACTATAATACTTTTACGTATTAATTTCGCGTTTTTTTTTTTCATTATATCGAGAGGTGAAAGGCTATTTGGTTTAAACGACTTTCCGCTTAATACGCGACATTTATCTTTGTAATGAAAGCTGCGTTTTATTTGATATTAGTTATCAACAGTTCGATGTTTTTAATTGAACTTCAATTAAGTTTACTCCATTCAAAGAGCTGAACAATTTTTTTAGTTACGTTTATTCTTTCCTGATTTTAAACTTTAAACGTATCTCCTGTAAAGATGCAAAATTGTCGTTTAAGTCTTCCACCCCTTGATATAATTTCCGACATTTTGAATACTTTACGATTTTCGTGATCACGGACGACATCACGATATCTACATTAAATTATACGCTTAGTAATACCTACTTAAAAATAATGCTTGGACAACGCTTGTTTAAATACTTCGACTACCACCTTTAACGGGGCTCTTTATAGTACAATTTTACAAAGGAAGAAATTAAAATAATTCACCACACATACACGTTTAAACACAACACTAGTTTTTAAATTTAACGTCAATGCAAATAACCGTTGCGCGCTTATTTATCACTACTCTGTGGCACTATTTGTTGTTAATTATTTTGACAGTTAGAATATAATAATATTAAGGGATTTTATGACCGGGTAACTAAGACCTTTAGGTCATTTCTTATTTTAATTTATATTCTTATTTTTATGAAAAATGATAAAATGGAGTGAAATGAAATGAAATGAAGATGATTAATTTGAGACATTAATCAATTGGGATGAAATTAAAATTAAATGAAATGAGATGAGATGATATGGGATGAAATACAATCTCAGTAAAATAGTGGTCATTTACTGAGACTTTTTCAGTGGACTTTTTGGAAGATTCCGAGAAGTTACGTCCAGCGGCTTCGTTTCATTTTCCCACATTTGTGCACTTTCACAGATATTAAACAGTTAATAAACCACCGTTATTACACATTTAAACCTGAAGAAACACTAAATAGACAAAATAAAACAAATCACACAACATCACTCCTCACGTTCCCGCCTTAAAAAGTCTTAAAATATGTATGTACTAACATTCTGTTCTTGAGGCGTGCTGCGGCTGCACACGGCATGGTGGAAGACTACGAGACTTAATGTGGATACAGACAGAACGTTCTGCACCAATGGCCGATGAGAACAGACTAGGGCTACCCCACTTGTCGCTATTTTTTTAACGGCTCATTGTTTTCGGTGAAACACCCGAAATTACCTAATGATACGAATATCTGTTGCGACAATCTCATTGTTCGTTTAGATCGTGTGTGTGCCTGTGTGTATGTGTGTGATGGCCCGGCTCAGTTTCGGCTGTTACTAAGATTTATTATGTTATGCTTATATAATTTTAATTACTATTAGTTGAGGAGTTATGGTTGTTCGCTGTGCAGGGGCAATGAGCGAATGATTGCAGAATTTTTTTTTACCAAAAATCTGTACACTGTGTTAATGTTGATNATTGTTCGTTTAGATCGTGTGTGTGCCTGTGTGTATGTGTGTGATGGCCCGGCTCAGTTTCGGCTGTTACTAAGATTTATTATGTTATGCTTATATAATTTTAATTACTATTAGTTGAGGAGTTATGGTTGTTCGCTGTGCAGGGGCAATGAGCGAATGATTGCAGAATTTTTTTTTACCAAAAATCTGTACACTGTGTTAATGTTGATTACATTAATATTGCAATGTAAGCTAACTATTACACTTCGTTTTATTAATCGTTGCGTAATTTTCAAAGAGTTAAAAAAAACATATTTTATTAAGCTATTGCATAGATTTGAGCGCGGCGACCGAATCAAGAAATTCCGTAACGAAAATAAAACCTAACACCCCCACTCCGCCTACCATATAGCTCGCGTTCAACACATTCACACGTTGCGCTTGTGGATAAGCGCGCGGCGTGACGTCGCACTGCATGCGCATCATGAAAAGTCTCACGCGGCTTATGAGTGTGAAAGGGACAGTTAATGTTTTGCTTTTGTTAAGGTTTGTAAATATAGTGTGGTCTTATTTTGATTATATTATTGAGAGGCTATATCAGTTTTACAGCGTGTTGCTGAGCTCTCGGGGCTCAAACCGGATCTGTTTTACTGACACCGCACGCAATGTATCGCAATTAAAATTTATCTGCTGGGTGAATGCAAAGTGTCGCGTCCATTAATTGATACGCACTTACCCATATGCATATACGTATATCTCAAACGTGATTTGTCTTTGATTTGAATTCTTAAATTATAATCAAATGATTACTTATGATTACAACAATAGGATTACATTTGATTACTTAAATAATCAAAGGACGTTGTAATTTAACTGATAGTAAGCGAGAAAGAAGAAAAAGTTTAAATGTGATAAAATTTCAGACTACCCTCTCTTTATTTTAGTTGTCTATTGAATTTAAACTATATAAACAGGCTTATAATATCACCCTTCAAAAATAAGAAAGTAATAACATACATGGGCAACCCTAAAGCACAGTATGTTGAAACAGAAGTGTATCATTTCTTGGAAGACTCAGGATTCATGCATTCAATGTTAAACAGTAACCCACGGTTTTCAACTAGCATTGTTTGAGTACATTTCAAATTGCACATATAATTACGTTTTATTAATGTGTATTACGGTTAACTGTAATCTGTTATAATTGAAGGTTTTTTAAATGTCATATAAAAATATACGGGGGATGGTATGGCGAAATCTAGTGGATATGTAGTTTAACAACAAAATCTTTTAATTTTTTCAAAAGAAAAAAAAAACTATTCGTAACATCGTCATGTCAATTTTATTGTCATTTATATTTTCTTATGTTAAATTAAAATAAGTGTGCCAGTTTTTTTATTTCCTACCTATGCTGATAGCCTTGAGAGGCTATATCAGTTTCTCCTTGACGTGTAGGTGAGCTCCCGGGGCTCAAACTGGGTGTGTTGCTAACACTGGCCCTAGCAAGAGCCGTGCTTCGCAGAATCTACCACCGGATCGGAAACGCGACCCACTGAGAAGATCGAGAAAGTCAGTGGGCTGTGTCTGTGGGTTAATTCGCTCGTCGAGTCCTTCGTCGCAAGCGATAGGTTCGACGAGGACGGTGACCGAAGTGAATTGACCAAAAAGAACCGATCTCCCACTTATAAACATATATTTTTGTACATATTTCCAGTGATCCTTAGCTCGAATATTTTTGTACTAGAAATAATCTTTTTAACTGTTGAGTGTGGTGGCGAACAGGAATACGCCACCACCCCATCTCTTCACACGAGCGTTCTAAAAGAAAACTAAGATAATTGTTGGAGAGTGGGCAGAAGCGTGCTCCGAGTCTTATACCGGTGTACTGCGATCTGTCCATTTCTGTCGCAAAGCAGTCATCAGTTCCGATTTGAAGGGTGGTACAGCCGTTATACTACAGGGCTTAGACCTCAAACTCATTACGTCTTGACGCGGGGTCGGTATTCACGGGGTGATGTCAAAGAGCTTCAGTGAGCTGCGAGAGCGACCACTCATCTAAATAAAACATAAAACAAACAAACACAAAACTCTCTTTGATGCTGTGCTCCAAACGGAGTTTAAGCAGTTTTTTTATTTTTTTTATTGCTTAGATGGGTGGACGAGCCACCTGGTGTTAAGTGGTTACTGGAGCCCATAGACATCTACAACGTGAATGCGCCACCCACCTTGAAATATAAGCTCTAAGGTCTCTAGTATAGTTACAGCGGCTGCCCCACCGAAACGCATTACTGCTTCACGGCAGAAATAGGCGGGGTGGTGGTAGCTACTCGCGCAGACTCACAAGTAGTCCTACCATCAGTAAGACATAATAAATGTTCAGACGCAATAAATGGCATGATATATTTTTTTCTTAACCAAGCACGCAGGCACCAATGTTTTTAATGAAATACGCACTTAACAAATTTTCACGAACGACTTCTAAGTTTTCTTCAACGTGCATAAAAATTCAACCTGCAAAAATTACATTTTGTGTAATGGCTCCGATAGTAGGTAGGCGTGAGCTCGTATGTCCATCTCAGCAATAATATACCCCGGCAAAGATCTTCTTCAAAGCATTTTTAATAATATAACAAAAACGCGTTAAATGAAATCCAAAATGTTTTAAGCTTATGGAAAATATGTATGAAGCGAATAATTTTGAAAAGCCTTATAAATAATCATTTAGAACGTTCACCATCAGATTTAAAAAAAAGAATGTTAAATTTTTAAAACCATAACCTCCGAAGCTGTTGTTCATTATCTATTATGAATTACCTCTGGAGGATTTTATCGGCTAACTCCTAGCCCGAGGTTATTTTGGTTAGTACGTAATATGGTATATTTATAGATAACGCCATCTATACTTCACAGACTGAAATAACTTTACAGATCATTAAAATAACATTCGTTTGTGTGCGTTTAAAATATTACGTTTGAAACTATAAGTTCTTTTTTTTTCTACCTATGCTGATAGCTTTGATAGGCTATTTCAGCTTCTCCTTGACGTGTAGGTGAGCTCACGGGGCTCAAACCGGGTTGTTGCTAACACTGACCCTAGCAAGAGCAGTGCTTCGCAGAATCTACCACTGGATCGGAAACGCGACCCACTAAGAAGATCCAGCGAGAAACTCAGTAAGCTGTGTCTATGGGTTAATTTACTCGTCGAGCCCTTCGTCGCAAGTGATGGGTTCGACGAGGGCGCTTGAAGTTCAGTGATCACACGACACACGCACACAGCGCCCAGTCAAATGATGTTCCGATAAATATCTGCCAACGCCAAACATAAGAACGTATTAAAACCATTTGAACTGGTAAAGATCGCGTTTTTGTGTTCATTTAGAAATAATAATATCTTATCGTTATTATAATAATCAATAATATTATACTATAATATGACATTACTCAACGTTTTTCGGCCAGTTAAAAAAATTAGCACAAAATGAAATACAAGTCAGTAATAAATTAGCAATTACAATTTACACTTTGCTGATAATTTATCGATCGAACATCAATTTAGATTTAGTGCTAACGAAACGCAGGTAATTAAGCACGCCGATATCTATACTAATAGGTATTTGGCAACTGAACGTGTTGAATACACTTTTACGTAATCCTTTGATTTTCATGAACTTAATTAAATTTTATTGAACGAACAATATGATTGCTTTTTCGTCGTCTTCGTATTGTTTACGAGTAATCATTATACATACAGTGTAAATATGGATACATTATGAAACACAAATTAAGTAAATAGTAAAATTATACGAACGTATCTGAATAATTAAATTAAATTCTTTACTGGTTTTTCTGTGATATTGGTTACGTTCTTGGTCAAAAGATGGCGTTGGCCTATTGAATTTTCAACGAAGAAGTTTTTAATTAAATTTTGAATGGTGTATTTTTGTTCTAACTAATAACAGATAAATTCTGGGTAAAAATAAACGTTACTTACTCTGGACTCTGCCTGAAGTGATCGACAGCAAACTGAAGTAGTGGGTGCCTCCCATCGTGCTGAGGCGTCGACTGTTCTCGTCTGTCCTCCCTCACGCCTCTCTCTCTGTCACGTTCCCTCTCCATATCTCCGCTTCTGATTCTCTCTCGCGGCGGAGGAGACGTAGTTTGCGCCCTCCTCTCAATATGTTCCCTGTCAATTTCATCTCTCGATTCACGCATTTCTCGAATCTCCCTCAGCTCCCTAGACTCTCGAGTTTCACGCGAGTCCCGGATCTCTCGCGAGTCACGCGAGTCCCGCGAGTCCCGTGAGTCCCGCGAGTCTCTAGTCTCCCTGCTCTCGCGTTCGGGCACTCGTTCTTTCGTGATACCATTTGTGATCGGTTTCTGTTGGGTCTGTAAACAAGAATGGAGATTGTTAAGAATTTTAAAATTGTGTTCTTCTCGCTTTAGATTAACAAATAACGTGTTACATTCTGCATATTAGAACAAAAGAATGCGTCATGTCAGATATATTTAAGTCGTCGTGGCCTAAAGGATAAGACGTTCGGTACATTCGTATCAAGCGATGCAACGATGTTCGAATCCCGCAGGCGGGTACCAATCTACGCAATAAAAAGATAAATTTAAAAAAATACGTAATATAGATCTAGGGTTGTGTTATAGTACAGTTATGAATTTTTACCACGTCATAGAACATTTTCGGTCACGGATGCGTGACTTCGACATAATGTAAGTACATGACAATAAATCGTTCACGAGGCGTTTCCGGCATGTTTTTGTCGCTAGCTTCATTTACTCGTCATTTTAAATAGAATTCCTATTTCTAGTTTTAGTGGTGGACTAGGCTCGGATCCCACGCCACTTGGTAACATGACCGCGAAACAATCCCGCATTTTAGTCTAAATGGCGGGATAGAGGTAAATTCAGTGCATCTGATATTTCAAGTATAAAGCAAAAGCATTAAAATACGACGAAAAAGAATGTACATAATACGTACAGTGCAAAAAATATTTAATAAAAATGGTTACTTTTTTTCTGGCCGTTGCCGTATGCCGTTGGAACAGCGCCCCTAGCGGCAAACGTAGGCAAACGTTCTAACTCCATACAAATTTGAGTCAACTTTTACGATATCGAGAACGTTAAAAACTCTCATTAAGCACACTGGTTAACGATACTCGTAGTCCGCCTTATTTTAAATGATTTTCGTGGTTGCTGCCACCTGCTTTGAGACATGCGGACGAAGTCTCAATTTGACCGTACAGCGACTGTCCCACCATTCAAGCCCAAGGCAAGCTCTTCGGTAGTAATGACCAGGATGGTGGTACCTACCCATCTACCCGTGCGGATTACAAGTACAAGCCTCTAGGTACAATTTGGTTTTTAAGAGCTCCAGTAACCAAATCGGAACCTCAGCTTGTTTGCTCATTTAAACTAAATATTATTCAAGTGCCAGCATTGTGCCAGTGCCAGTGCGTTAATAGTTAATTATAATAGATTAAAAAACAATTAAAATCATAAAATTGTTTTTTTTTTAATTTGCGTTCAAGATACCTTATTCTTCCGTTTCAAAGTCTTCCTACTCAACGTCCTGATCACACCGTAAAAGCTCTCCATTGTTTATCGTCACACACAATTACCGACACACAATATCGATTTTAAAAATATTCGATTTTTCATTCGTTTCGATTTTATTTTTCGTTAATTTTTAATACGTTATTCGATACGATTTTCTATTTTCCGCACAGTGCAATTTCCTCACTGCGTTCGCGGTGTGCAAGTGAGGTATGCGCCGGTCGGGCCGCGCTTCGTCACGCCACCCTCATTAATATTGATGCAATCTGGTGTTCGCTCCGATTAATCGTTCGTTTCTTTCGTAATTCGAATTTTTTTTTAACTTTTTAAAATGATCTTCCTCGTTACTATTGTTAGATTTTTCGCNTCTATTTTCCGCACAGTGCAATTTCCTCACTGCGTTCGCGGTGTGCAAGTGAGGTATGCGCCGGTCGGGCCGCGCTTCGTCACGCCACCCTCATTAATATTGATGCAATCTGGTGTTCGCTCCGATTAATCGTTCGTTTCTTTCGTAATTCGAATTTTTTTTTAACTTTTTAAAATGATCTTCCTCGTTACTATTGTTACATTTTTCGCGGTGACGTGTTCAATTTTCAAGGTCTGATTGGTGCACGTACCTACAGATTCTTTTTTTTTTTTTTAAATAGAGATTGTATGTAACGGATTTTAATTATCGATTTAAATTTTTTTTTTTCCTAATTGTAGCCTCACGTCGTATGACGAATGTGAAAGTGAAGCAAAGTGCAAGCAGGCATGATGAAATGTAATCGATTGAATAAAAAAAATCATATCGATTCATTTACTCTCGTCTATATTTATTGAATTACAAACAATTATAATATATATCCTGGATAGTATATATCATTTGATAGAAGTTTGTATATTTAATCGTGAAATTATTTCTTTCAAAGCAATAGCTATATCAGGTTTTGAATTTGCTCAGATGTCATAGAGTTGGTGATAATTACGTTAAAGATTCCGTTACATAGTTGGTTAGATAGATAAATACAGGTCACGCCAATAAAAACGTGTTAAAAAGCATTGACAACAACATCGTGTTTCCCTCTCGCAAGAACTTGAGAAGACACTGTATTATTCTCGGTCAAGTTCGCGAAAGTTTGCTAGTTTGACAAGTTTGTAACGTATGACGATGTCAATTAAGTACAAATTATAATAAAGAGTTTATTATACATAAAGACCTTTACAAATCGATGCGGATAGAAAATATGAAAATTCAGTTACTAGTTTGTGAAAAACCATACAAGGAGATAATAATTGTCGGTGCCTTTCACAATAAAACATATTGTTTTTTTTATAATAAGTATACAATATAATAAATGAATAACTCATTATGAGAAATATTAAAATTATAAGATTTGTCATCTATCAGTTGGGCTAAATATAATATAATATTGGATTATAATGTAGTAGTGAAGTATAATAGTACCTTTATAATATAGTATAGTATGGATGAACCGAATGAGGTACAAACAAAATTAAATTAAATGTAAATTTAATCAAAAACTTCTTTTGTAAGTGAAACCGCGGAACAAGCATCAATTAATACAATTTAAAGAATTTTAATTCAAATTTTGTGAAACGCTCTCAGTTTTGAATTTAATGTCAAAAGTATCATTCACATTTGAATATTTAAAGTAAGAACCTTTAAATAATTCGATTATAGGCACAAAAAAGATAGTTCTTATTAACAACAAAGTGACAATTTTGAATAACCAATATTGACATTATGTGTCATTTGAACTTCGTTGACCTTTGAACGCTACACGGTTTTATTAGAAGGGACTGAAAACCTATAGAGCACTACACAAACAAGGCAAGTTTATATTGGCCGTATTATGTTTTAGTTATCTGTGCTAGTTTTGGTCGCTTTCATAAGTTGTGTTGTTTGCCTCGTGATGTACTTTTTGCCAAAGTTAAAGTGCGTGGGACTTGCTATATTATTTATTATATCGAGGGGTGAAACGTTATTTGGTTTAAGCGTCATTTCATTTAATCCGCGACATTTATCTTTGTAATTAAATGTCCGTTTTATTTGGTACTAGCGACCCGCTCTCGCTTCGCTTCGGAAACTGTAATTTATTATTGATTTCTCCACTATTTAATGGATATTATTATACATATAAACCTTCCTCTTCAATCACTCTATCTATTAAAAAAAACCGCATCAAGATCCGTTGCGTAGTTTTAAAGATTTAAGTAGATTTACATAGGGACAGAGAAAGCGACTTTGTTTTATACTAGGTATGTAGTGATTAGTATCAACAATCCGATTTTTTTAATTGAGCTTCAATTAAGTTTACCCCATTCAAGTAACTGAAGAAGTTTTCTGTTATATTTTTTCTAAATTTTAAACTGTAAATATTTTGTGTAAAGTTGCAAAAATGTCGATTAAAATCTACATGCCAGACTGTAGGTATATTCAATCAAATATGTAGTTCATATCTGAAGTCAATATTTCCGATACGTCACTACTGTGATTTTGTGCCATTTATTATGTTGTACCGCCTTTGTTAAGTTATTTAATGAGGTTAATGTCCGAGGAATTGGTGGACGGCCTCTTCCGTCTTTATGATTAGAACTCTGCGGGACGTATTATGTTCAACTCAGGCGCACAAAGCCCGTACCAGCGTAGGTGGTTTTCTCATTCTCCTACCGCAGAAATCCACTCAACACTGACACATAATTTTTAACAATTTATTTAAGTTATTACCTTAACATGTAAACTAAAATATGAACAGCTGTGTCGCCAGATTTCCGGTTTAGGTTTAAGTATCATTTTCGATACGAACGCGCAAGTTTCATACGACATATTCTAAATATCAGCCGCTAATTTAAATTATCAGACAGAAATAAGAATGAATATTGTTATTCTAATTCTGTAGTGCATACAAGGAATGCTTTGTCCATAGTAATTTTTTTTTCTTAGATATGTCAACGAACTCACAGCCCACCTGGTGTTAAGTGGTTACTGGAGCCCATAGACATCTACAACGTAATAGCCGCCACTCACCTTGAGATATAAGTTCTAAGGTCTCAGTATAGTTACAACGGCTGCCCCACCCTTCAAACCGAAACGCATTACTGCTTCACGCCAGAAATAGGCAGGGCGGTGGTAGGTACCTACCCGTGCGGACTCACAAGAGGACCTACCATCAGTAATGCGAGCAATTTTCGCATTAGTATTCGTTTAAATATGTTAATCGTACAAATTCAAATCAACTCAAATGTAAATAATTGCCGTGCGTAAGGGACTGCTCCTTAGGGAACAGAAAACGCGAGAAAAAAATTTTCGTCCGTTCAAACCTTCATGTTCTTCCAAAAAAGAGTAAAGAACAAATTATTAAGTTTTTGATGGGGATTTCTTTAATTTGCGAACTTACTGGTGGTAGGTCGTCTTGAGAGTCCCTACAGGTAGGTACCATCACCCTGCCTATTTATGCCGTGAAGCAGTAAAGCGTTTCGAATTGAAGGGTGGGGCAGCCATCGTACTGTGATAGTGAGACTTAGAACACGTCATGTATGCTGTTGATGTCTATGGACTCCGATAATCCATCAACTTCTGGTGGCCGCGAGAGACAAAAAGTGAGGGAAAAAAAATAAAGAGACAAATCTGCGTTTTAAACGTTCGTCGCCTTACTCGGATGATCTCGTTAATACGACGTCGTTATAAGCGATATCGTAAATCGGACTTTCCATTGGCTAGTTTTGTAATTACCGAGTCATTTTCCTACGTGAAGCGTCGGATGCAAATACGATGCACTCACCTCGTAATGTAGAAAGTTCTAGTAATATGTAAAATTTATTGCGTGTTTGTAAGTGTTGTCTGTATGAAAGCGTGAGGATGTGTGTTTCAAAATATTATTATAAAATAATAAATACTCTTCGCAAATAGGTATCACACATTCACACTTAATAATATGCAATGAGCTGCGAGCTCTTTCTCTTAATCGATCAAAAAGGAAAAAAATACTCCATCATGATTTTTTAAATTTTGTTTCGCTATTTGGGTCCTTGTCAAAATATTTTCTAAATACCATCAGTATTTGATTCCATCAGTATTTGATATAGTCCTTTGATTATGAACACAAAATAGAACCATGTACAAGAATTTAAAAGACAATGTAGCTGTGTTTATAGTTTCACAACATTGTAATATATAGTTACATATTATTGTGGCGGTAGCCATCACAGAACACAAGATGTTTGACAGATGCCTGAATCTCGCTTACGATATTTTCAAGTTAAGCTTGCATACATACAAGTTCCGAACAACAACATTTGGACCGTCGGTCTACCGAGCAATATCACCCGCTCGGTGGAAAATTTTCCCTTTGTCGTTCAGCATTCCCCAAATTATAATTAATATTTTATTCGGCTTTCACGATGGTATTCCTGATGTTTGTAATAATTTACAGTTGACAACGAAAAAATTATTTAAAATATATTGACAATAAAAAACCGTAAATGTACTTTTAATTATACTATAACTATTCTATAATACATACTCGAAATTGTTATTAACATAACAAGAGTTTTGTTTACAATTTATAACAAAGGGGAAGGTAAACAATGTCACAAAATTGTTATTTTTCTAACTTACTCATTAATCTAATTTCGCGGTCTAGTTATTCACTACGTGTATTTTCCTAACAGGGTTGTAACAGTTTTATTTAAGACAAGTTTTGGAGCTACCTTAAATAAGAAGAACTACTTTAGTTATACTTAGTAAATACATCACATCTTTGTGAAGAAATACAGATTGCGATATAAAAACAATAAAAACAACTTTTACGGTTTGCTCTTGTTTTTTTATTGTCTTTATTAATTAATTAAATAATTAATTCGAAAGTAGGTTTGGTTTACCCTAATTTAAAAAAATAATACTAAAATAGTTCTTAAGTTATTTGTAAAATCCTATATGGTAGGTAGCGACTTTGCTCCTGGCATTGCAGAAGTCCATGGGCGACGGTAACCACTCACCATCATGTGGGTCGTATGCTAACACCTGCTTACAAAACAAATTGTGGCGGGTAGCCATCATACAACGCAAGATAATTGACAGATGCCTGAATCTCGCTTATGACATTTTCAAGATAAAGCGCATATATACAAGTTCCGAACGACAACGTTCGGACCGCCGGTGTATGCACGTGACGGCTTACTTTTGCTTACTTACTTTGCCTTACTTTTGCCTCTATAAAATGAAAAAGCAAACTATGAGTCTAAGATGTTTCGAAAGAAAAGATTAATTAATTACAGTTTTTTTAATCGCGGACGATTAAGGTGATGATAGGCCCACTGAGTATCTCGCCGAATCTTCTCAGTGGGTCGCGATTCCGATACGGTGGTAGATTCTGCGAAGCACTGCTCTTGCTAGGGCAATTGTTAGCAAATTCTCTCAAGTTGAGCCCGTGAGCTAACCTACCCGTCCGCAAAAAGTTGGAATTGCCCATTAGGCGAAGGCTTACCAGCGAATAGGTAGAGAAAAGGATGAAATTTAAGTATATAGCAACATTCATTTCATATAAATATATAATACATAGTTTATTGAAAACGACGTTAGTGGCCTCTTGATTTATTACGAATAGTGAATCTTGCATGAGTATATAAATATACTAATAAAATAAAGGTGATATTTTACTGTGTCAAATATAAAAAGGGTTAAGTGTCAAATCAACTGAACAATACTTCAAGTGATAAAGATATAGGTAAGCAATGTACATGTTTTTTCATTGGGAAAGCGACTGAATATTATCTTATTTTATCGTTGTAGTTCGTAAATTGATTGCAAAAGCATAATGAAAAAAAAAATGTTTTGGCAACCCTACAATCCAAGTTAAGCTGACTAATGGTTAACGCATCTCATCCGATCCCGCAGATATAGGTAAGCAATGTACATGTTTTTTCATTGGGAAAGCGACTGAATATTATCTTATTTTATCGTTGTAGTTCGTAAATTGATTGCAAAAGCATAATGAAAAAAAAAATGTTTTGGCAACCCTACAATCCAAGTTAAGCTGACTAATGGTTAACGCATCTCATCCGATCCCGCAGATATACCGGTGACACAGTGAAAGTTATAAGATAAAACTCATCTTGTAAATTTTTGACATAGTTATTCACCGAGTGTATGCCGGACGTAATTTTTAGTGAATTATTCTTATTATTTGTTAATATCTAATTTAACAATGCACTTTAATTTATTTACGGCTCCACGAAGGTTACAATGCCCTGAAAACAAAGACTTAAAAATTCAATCACCAACACGTATAGGTTTTTTATTTATTTATTTTTTATTCTTCAGATGGGTGCTCACAGCCCACCTGGTTTTAAGTGATTACTGGAGCCCATAGACTTCTACAACGTAAACGCGCCACCCACCTTAAGATATAAGTTCTAAGGTCTCAAGTATAGTTACAACGGCTGCCCCACCCTTCAAACCGAAACGCATTGCTGCTTTACGGCAGAAACAGGCAGGGTGGTGGTACCTACTCGCGCGGACTCTCAAGAGGTCCTACCACCAGTAATTACGCAAATTAGAATTTTTGTGGGTTTGATTTTTATTACACGATGTTATTCCTTCACCGTGGAAGTCAATCGTGAACATTTGGTTCGAAGGTTGCAGCATTAGTGTGGCAGACAGCTGCTCAGTTATGCCCTTGGAATTGCTGATGTCTATGAGGATCAGTTACCAATTAGCATCAAGTAGGCAGGATGCTTGACTGTCAAAATATAAAAAAAGCAATGTATGGCTCTGCAATGTAACACGAAAACAATTGACGGGGGCGTCCCGCGTTCTCTCGAGGCCATTGAACCGACTCTGCATCTGATTTTAAATTTTGTTACATTACGCGCAACGCAAAAACATTAACAACATTCTGATTTTATTTTATTTTAATAATCGTGTTAAATTTTTGTGATTCCCACTTAGTTTCGTTTTCGGTAACGTCAACATTCTGTAGATACAACGGTCCAGCTATTAATCATCAAACGGTATCTCTTTTGAAGTGCACACCACCGAAACAAATTAATCCAGCAATTATGTAACAGTGTAGATAAATAAACTATACGCATTTAAGGCTCAAATGTTTAAAACTAATCAATAACGCGAGGATTGCGTTGTAGTGCCATTACAAAATAATAATAAAATTAATAAAATTCTGTTTGTTCTGGTTTAAAGGGTGGGGAAACAACTGGTGGTAGGACCTCTTGTGAGAATTAGTTGAATTTCTATACCCGTGTATTGTCTATTCTATTCAGGTACGGGACTTTTATTGGTGGTAGGACCTCTTGTGAGTCCGTACAGGTAGGTACCACTGCCCTGCATATTTCAGCCGTGAAGCAGTAATGCGTTTCGGTTTGAAGGGTGGGGCAGCCGTTGTAACTATACTTGAGACCTTAGAACTTATATCTCAAGGTGGGTGGCGCATTTACATTGTAGATGTCCATGGGCTCCAGTAATCACTTAACACCAGGTGGATTGTGAGCTCGTCCACCCATCTAAGCAATAAAAAAAAAATTAAAAAATAATTAAAAAAATCCTCAAGCTGGATGGCATTTTTTACGTTGTATTGTGGTGTGGGCTTCGGTAACTACCCAACATCGCACGGGTCAGTGTTAACTGAACTACGTAGTATAAAAAAAATAGAAATTCAGATATGTCACGTCAGGAACACCCCCCGTGGAAGTTTGTCATAGTTTAGCGTACCTATTCTGTTCTTTTTCTAAACAAAAAATTCATAGAACATCTAAACATACAATCATAGAGTAGTCAGCTGTAGAAGCGTAGTTCAACGACATCGTTACCGGATGTTGCCCGGTCAGAGAGTTACGTCTTCGGATAATTATAATCACAACCATAATATAATAAGTCTAGTTATAATTTAGCTAATGATTAATTGCTACTTGTGTATGTTAATATTATTCTTTCGTTGGCGAACATAAACTTTTAAGTTGCGCAACTAGAAAGGTATGGAACGGAAAATATCACGAACTGCATCATTGAGAACCTTAGAATACCGAAAAAAAAAAGTGCGTGCGTACAAAGTACACACGTCAGAAGTGAAACTTTTTTGGCCAACTAATTTATAAGTCTTGCTTATATTTATACAAATCTAAAACTTTAGATTTCCGAGACTTAGAGGAAGGGAAAAAGGAAGATATGTTCCCGCCAAAAGTCTGTCAAATGTCAATCTCAAACCTCAGTGTTGACAGTCACATTATATTTAGATTTCTAAATTGTAAATGACTAATATTTTGCCAATTGAATTGACTAATTTAATTTCATGTTATTTGATTAATTGTCCAAATTCTTTTCATTTCATTTCAATTCCTATTAACATTTTTCACAAAAAGTTATAAAATATTAGGCTGTATGGTATGATACATGTGCCTTTCCAGTTGGAAAAATACAACAACTACTACTACTGATATTCGACAAGTACTTAATTTCAATAGTAGTTTGACGTCACTTCCGTTGCATACCTGCGTGACGTTCTGTAAAAATTTTACCCTCATGCGCCTAAAGAAGTTTCACTTCAAAAACGTTAGATATTTTGCAATTAGAATAAATGAACTATGTATGTATACTTAAGTATGTATTTTTAGTGTTACTATATACGTAATGTACAGCTTAATTATCCGTGACCACGAAAACTGTAGTGTTCGAATTTTAATTGTTACATAGTTACCTTTGCTAATGAGTTGTCAGTTTTGACAGACAGAATTGACAATGGAACTATGAAAACTATGAAACTACGGACTCCGCTTAAGCTGTTTTGTTCAGTGAGTTTCGAATATTCTCGACAAAGTATTCAAATAAAGCCATGGAGCGATATCGATGTGCTTAGGGCGAGTTTTTTAACTTTTCGATCACGTAAAAGTTAGTTGAAATTTGTTTAACTTACAGTTGGCACAGCTTCCCTTTGTTTGCCGCTAGGGGCGCTGTTCCAACTCCATAACGAAGATCTCTTTTTTTTTTATCAAAATAGAGATGAGCAAACATTAAACATAGATGTTATGGAGTAAATTCTTCGTAAGTATGACCTAGTACATACACCACGGTTATTTAGTCGCCCTCAAACACATCATTACGGATCCTCCCGATCCATTAACGGTGTTTTTAGGTACCTAAAGCACCAGTCACCGTCCTCACCGAACCCGTCGCTTGCGACGGAGGGCTCGACGGGTAAATTAACCCATAGAAACAACCCACTGAGTTTCTCGCCGGATCTTCTCAGTGGGTCGCGTATCCGATCCGGTGGCAGATTCTGCGAAGCACTGCTCTTGCTAGGGCCAGTATTAGCAACGCTTCCAGTTTGAGCCCCGAGAGCTCACCTACACGCTAGAGTGAAGCTGAAACAGTCTCTTTAGGCTATCAGCATAGGAAGGAAAAAAATTGGTAATTTATCGGTAATAATGTGTACCTCAAATAGAAAAGTGAAGACTTCACCCTTCCAACATAGCTTATCATTTAGGTTTATTAGAAGTGAAAAGCGAGAGAGTGGTCACGCTCTCTTTGAGGCAATTAAACCCATTACACGACGTATAGCTAAATATACGGTGAACAAGGGAATGTTGAGTTTATTATAAAAATTAATTTAAATTGAATCTTTCTCTCTCTCGAATATTCGTGAATACACTTTACGTTATGTTTTTATTTACATTATATTTAACAAATGCTGCCGATCTTGAGCAGACGAATTCTCTAGTATATTATAGTACGAGTTGCATGACAATAAATTTAGCCATTCATTTAAATTTCGCGTTTCCAACAAGCTGGTTATTTATGTTACACGTATTTTACTTCTAGATTCTGGTTCGTATATTCATTAGTCCCGGATGGTTTAGTATTTATTATCTTTATATATATATATATATATATATTTCTTCTGTGCGTGTATTTGTCACTGAACTTCTCCTAAGCAGATGGACCGTTTTTTTTAGCCTTGACAGGCTATTTCAGCGTAACCTTAACTAGTAGGTGAGCTCGGACCGATTTGAATGATTTTTTTATATGCGTTTGGGTGGCACCGTGGACGGTTTAGTTTCACAAATCAGCCCGGCAGATGGCGCTGCAGTCGGTATCTAGGTTATTTATCTATACTGCAACTAAACGGCTGGATCGACTTGAATGAATTGTTGTGTCTGCATTCACAGGACAACGTTTGTCGGGTTTACTGTTATACTTATAAGTATATTGTTTTCGATAATTGTATTTTTTGGGTATGGGCGATTGCTGTTGGTCTTGTGGCTTAAACAGAACGGGTGGACGAGCACAATGGATGAACTCAAGCGATGAGTCGAGACTCCGTTTTTTAATCAATGTCTTCGCTTTTAAAGAGGTAGTCGTATATTAAAGGGACGTACGTATAAAAAAAACTGTTTTTTCATGACAGATTGAATGAAGTTGTTGAGCACTAAATCACTTAAAAAAGACAGCTAACGCATTTGCCTATGGACTTTCGTAACTTAGCACCCGTTTATGCAATAAATAAATGAGCTGCATTAAATCTTCTGGACAGCCAAAGGACTTTTTGGCGGGAACGCGAAGAGCAAAGTTGTGTGAATTGTTTTATTTTGTTGTTAATCTAGTGTTTTATTAATTGTTTAGCATCTGAGAATGGCGTGTCTCGCTTGAAGTGTTGATCACTTGATGATACGACTTTCAGCAATGAAGAGACCGACCAAGAAGAAAATATAAAAAAGTGCCTAAATGTCGGATAATGAAACAAAGCCGCTCGACATAGTTTCACAGGTTCTTCCAAAAAGTCCACTGGTAAAGGTAAATTACCACTATTTTACTGAGAATATATTTCGTCACATCTCATTCATTCCAATTGATTAAAGTCTCAAATTGTTGGAACTTGGCTTAAAGGTCTTATTACCAGGCTACAAAATCTTTAAAAAAACATGTAGACATATTACATTATTATGTTGAAAAACAAATCAAGTACTTTCCAACACCCCTTTGCCAGATCATTTCTTTATTGAACGTGACGGGTCGCATGTCACGTCACTGTCACCCTTTGTAATTCGTTTCGCGTCCTCAAAACATTCATGTATTTGTACGGACGGGAATCACGGACCGATGAACATCGTGATCCAACGGTCGCAACAGGTGTTGAATACACGACATATAATTTGATAAGCTATTATGTGTCTTATTCCTTGTGTCTCAAAAACTTTTTTCCTAAACAGTCGATAACAATCATTAGCTAAAATATGGTTTGTTGTGGAGACGTCTTGCGTGTATTAAATTTCCTTTATATTTCGGGTGTGAGACAGTCGTTAAGTCGAAAAGAAACGTGGATATTACCTTAATATGAGCGAAACATAATGTGAATTAGTTTTTATTTATATCAAGCTAATTAATGACGTGGTCCTACCGTATATTTTTAACCTAGTAAAAAAAAGGACATTCTAAATTCGACGGTATTTTGAAGTGTAGTTGTCTTGAACAAAGGCGATCATTATAATTATTAGTAAAAAAATACTTGTTCACTTTTTTCTTTAGTTTCTTCGCTTTATTGAAATACTAGCGACCCGCCCTCGCTTCGCTTCGGAAACATTAAAACACACATGAAACCAAAAAAAAAAATTAAATTTTTTTAAAAAAAAGTTGCCTATGTTCATCAGGGACAATGTCGGCTTCTAATGGAAAAAGAATTTTTCAAATCGGTCCAGTAGTTTCGGAGCCTATTCGAAACAAACAAACAAACAAACAAATCTTTCCTCTTTATAATATTAGTATAGATGACCATTAATTTTTAGCTCAATTATTTTTGAATTAATCTTTTCTTAATAACGGTCAGTGAGGAGACGTCAATAAGACGTAGGATAAGAAGGCAAAGACTATTTGGTATAAGCGACATTTTGCAAATTTACAGGAGAGCCATTTAAATTTTAAAAATTTTGGAAAAATTTCTTGACAAAACAACTTCTCTTCAGCTATTTTAATGGGGTAATAGAAGTTCAATTAAAATATCCAATCGACGTAGAAGCATTCGTGGATTCCAAATATGTATATAATTCAATATCGTCCAACTGGTGGTAGGACCTCTTGTGAGTCCGCGCAGGTAGGTACCACCACCCTACTTATTTCTGTCGTGAAGCAGTGATGCAGTAACTATACTTGAGACCTTAGAACTTATATCTCAAGGTGGGTGGCGTATTTACGTCGTAGATGTCTATGGGCTCCAGTAACCACTTAACACCAGGTGGGCTGTGAGCTCGTCCACCCATCTAAGCAATAATTTTGTTCAGTAATGTTTAATTTAACATTATTTCCGATACGATGTTAATTTTTTTTTATTGCCCTACTACGCAGACGAGCATACGGCCCACCTGATGGTGAGTGGTTACCGTCGCCCATAGACGTCAGCAATTTTAGGGGCAGAGCCAAGCCGCTGCCTACCGAAATACTGTATTAATCGGCTCTTCTAAAATATAATATAAGAGAGGATACGTATCATTAACGATAATAAGAAATAAAACTACCGTGTACCGATTAAGCGAGATCAAAAAAGATAACTTAAAGCATTTTGGTTTACTACAATAGTAAAACGGATACCGATAAAACTATGAATAGCGGAACGTAATCAAGCGATTTCCTGCTTCGTTATCCATTTAGGATACAAGATGATTTAAATAATTCACCGTTTTTCAAGAAAACAATACGCGAATTATAAGATTGATAATCGTGATAAGAGATAAATGTTGTTAATAACAATACGAGCAGCGCCTTTGGAAGCTTTCGTTGTTCCCAGCCACTTGGGGTCGACGCAGCAAGTTTTCTCTTTCCATACTCCTCTATCATATACCATTTCTTCGCTCACTCCCCTCTTGTAACTATACTGGGACCTTAGAACTCATATCTTAAGGTGGGTTGCGGCATTTATGTTGTAGATGTCCATGGGCTCCAGTAACCACTTAACACCAGGTGGGTTGTAAGCTCATCCACCCATCTAAGCAATAAAAACAAAAACTATATATATATTATATATAGGAGTGTAGAATGTTAATATATTTTTTAATGATGCACAAAATATACATTAAATCAATTAAAAAAACATTACACACACTACCATGTATGTACACCACACACACAGACACACACACACACACATTTATATTCTTTTGTTTATTGTTAAAGTCTGTAGTCAAATTGAGAATAGATTAATATTGTTTATCTTTAATATTATTTATCTATAGTGTAAGTCTTGGCGAAATCTGTGATTATAAAAATATAAAATAGTCTTTGACAATAGAACCATGATAATGTTCAAACTTATGATTTCAATTACCTAATTATAGTCGAATTTCGACCACCGGGGGCCACTAATGCCACTAACATTAATGCAAACAATGTGTTTGTAATGAAACTTTAATATACATATAAATGTATTGACAAGTAAATAAATGTACGTCACAGTGAGTATATTTAAACAGCTTAACTCGTATGCAACATTGGTGCGAACATTGGCTTGTCGCGTGTCGGATTGGATGTAACGGATATTGATAAACGCATGTTGGCATTATTTTGTGTGCCTAACGAAATTATTGTAAGTAAAATTATATAAATGCGAAACGTCAGAAGATTCTCGATAAATTTTGGGTGAAAACCGAAGCGATTTGAACGAAAGTGACATCTAAAATTTATGGCGGCAAAATGTAAAATAATGATAATAACGATAATGTCAATATGCATGGTTATATTTAGTTTATTCGTTTTTATAATGAACTAGCTGTATCCGTCCGCTTCGCTGGACATTTAAAATTAATACTATAATTTCTCAACCCCACAAAGATTCTCATCATTAACGCCTCCGCAACTAGTGTAGGGAGTAAAACACTCATATAAATATTAGCCTATCCATTAAGAACATGTATTTTCTACATTTCTACATGGATACCAAGTTTCAAGTCAATTGGATGCATGATTCAGTAGTTATAACGGAACATCCGTAAAAATCACTGTAGATTTATATATTAGTATAGATACCACCTTTTAATATTCTTGTGGTTTTATTTTTATTTTTTATTGCCTTTGTAGGCAGACGAGCGTACGGCCCACCTGATGGTAAGTGGTTACCGTCGCCCATGGACTTCAGCAATGCCAGGAGCAGAGCCAAGCCGCTGCCTACTGCTTAATACTCTCCACAAGCCTCGTTTGAAGAAGGACATGTCATAGCGCTCGGGAAACACCGTGTTGTAGCGGATTTATAAAGATCCGATACTTTATTATGAACAAGACCGTGGTTTTGTTTGGACAACCTTAAACGCGTTATTTCCTAAATTTTCTCACGTTTCATAAACAAAATGTTAGCGTCTCGGTCACGAGTAGTCGACACGTTCAACATGCTACTAAATTTAATGTGAATTCATTTTTAAAATTCATTTTGACATTGTAGAGTGAACGTCATTTAAACGCCTTTTTGATAATTTTTTTTTATTCGAAGAGATTCGTTTGCTTGAAGAGAATGAAGGAACAGTATTTTTAATGAAATTTTACGGAGTCTAATTCAATAACCTATTCAGGGTTCTTTCGGATAGTTTGGGGACCGGCAATTTCTGGACATACATTACATTTAAAGTTTATTGTTTGATTAATTTAGCTTCTGACATGTTGAAAACGAATTATAGGATTCAAATGTTTTGTTGCTTGAAAAGAGCCTAAGAGTGTTTTCCAAATATGAAGAAAACCCGTAGATTATTCAGAATATTTTATTACCGTCATCTCTTTGATACTTCCATTTTGCCTTTTTCTATAAAGCAAATTTCCGTTTCATTTTCGAAAGCTAAAGCTGTTTTTTTCTTCATTTAAGACGTATACTTAATTTCAAAGAGCCACCAATTAAATCGTATGAATATAAAGAGCTGTGAACTTGAAATATCTTTCTTTAAATAAACATAACTGGTGGTAGGACCTCTTGGTAGTCCGCGCGGGTGGGTACCACCACCCTGCCTATTTCTGCCGTGAAGCAGTAATGCGTTTCGGTTTGAAGGGTGGGGCAGCCGTTGTAACTATACTTGAGACCTTAGAACTTGTATCTCAAGTTGGATGGCGCATTTACGTTGTGGATGTCTATGGGCTCCAGTAACCACTTAACACCAGGTGGGCTGTGAGCTCGTCAACCCAACTAAGCAATAAAAAAAAAAGTCGCGGCCGGAATGGAAGCGAAGCAATACGCAGAGTTAAACACCACGGCTACACCGATGTATAGGTAACAATTTACGCACTTCTGTCGTGGTCTAGAATACTTAGCATCTAGAATGTCCGTTACACGCAATCAGGTCAAATCATTCCGATTCCGATATAATAATAATAGTTGCAAGAGAGTAATTTACTTCGCTCTCGATACACTTATACGGGTGCTTATATATTTATTATAATACTGGCTGTACCCGTCCGCTTCGGTGGGCATTTAAAACTAACATTATTATTTCTCACCCCCACAAAGATTCTCATCATTAATGCCCCCGCAACTAATGTAGGGAGTCCAACACTCATATAAATATTAGCTTATCCATTAAGTGCATGTATTTTCTACATGGATACCAAGTTTCAAGTCAATCGGATGCATAGTTCAGTAGTTATAACGGAACATCCGTAAAAACTACTGTAGATTTATATATTAGTATAGAGTATAGAAGATCACGTGCCTACGTGACGGAACCGCTCGTACATGTACGAGCGGTTTGTATTTGTGAAATGTTTATTTCGTCATAGAATAGAAATGCGATTACAAATATACATCTTATTATTTAGGGTTATTAATTCCGAAAAGGGAATGCAGAAAATAAATATACATAAGGCCCGAATATACACTTTTAATTTTATATCTGTTTATGTGTTACGCGTAATTGGCAAAATAGCTAATTTTCCGGTACTTTCAAGTTTTCAAATTTAGAAGACTATTCGGAGATTATATTAATTATTACTTATTATCCCGAACTACTATTTATCCCGAAAATAAAACTTTTTTATAACAAAATATGTTTTTTATTTTTTATTGCTTAGATGAGTGGACGAGCTCACAGCCCACCTGGTGCTAAGTGGTTACTGGAGCCCATAGAGATTTACAACGTAAATGCGCCACCCACCTTGAAATATAAGTTGTAAGGTCTCTTCACGGCAGAAATAGGCGGGGTGGTGGTACCTACCCGTGCGGACTCACATGCGTTCCTACCACCAGTCATATATGTATCTACTGACTTCTGTAACTGTTGCCATAAAAAATAGAATTATATAATATTTAAATATCGAATGGAAATAAACGTGTTTTTGTGTGTGTGTGTGTGTATTAAAAAGCTATTTATTTCTCGTAACAACCGCACGTTACGGGAGCCAAGAAGGTTTTCATTTGACTTAAATATGCAATTCAAAGTTATTCAAATACCAATATTATTTAAAGTATAAATTATACACTTTCCGCGTCAAATTCAAATGCAAATACCTATGACACACATGTCGGCTAATCGTGGGGGCGCATCGACGCCGGAAACGGAAGCACGCTTCGAACGGCATCATTGTCTGTGCGACCTCTGGCCGACATGACGAATTCGCTATTGGTTTTCGCGCAATCGGTCTCCATAGATTTTTTTTAAGGGATTTTATGATCTGGTAACTGAGGCCTTTAAGTCATGTCTTATTTTAATTTATATTCATATTTTTATGAAAAATGTTATTATGGAGTGAAATGAAATGAAGATGATTAATTTGAGACATTAATCAACTGGGATGAAATTAAATGAGATGATACGGGATGAAATATAATCTCAGTAAAATGGTGGTCATTTACTAAGATTTTTTCAGTGGACTTTTTGGAGGATCCCGAGAAGTTACGTCCAGCGGCTTTATTTAATTTTCCCACATTTGTGCACTTTCACAGATATTAAACAGTTAGTAAACCACCATTATTACACATATAAACCCGAAGAAACACTAAATAGACAAAATAAAACAAATCACAAAACTTCACTCCTCGCGTTCCCGCCAAAAAGTCTCATCCATAGATTATCCATAGATATCCATAGATTAAGCATTATGTTTAGTGTCAGTTTTTTAACGTTCTCGATAGCTTAAAAGTTAAATCAAATTTGTATATGCAGTTTGCGTACGTTTGCTTGCGTTTTTTTTATTGCTTAGATGGGTGGACGAGCTCACATCCCACTTGTTACTGGAGCCCATAGACATGTACAACGTAAATGCGCCACCCACCTTGAGATATAAGTTCTAAGGTCTCAGTATAGTTACAACGGCTACCCGACCCTTCAAACCGAAACGCATTAAACTGCTTCACGGCAGAAATAGGCAGGGTGGTGGTACCTACCCGTGCGGACTCACATGAGGTCCTACCACCAGTAGAACTGCATACAAATTTAAGTTAACTTTTACGCTATCGTAAACGTTAAAAAACTCGCACTAAGCACACGGGTTATCAAAAACGAAAACTTTGTTCATACTGTTAACAAAGCTGGTGTTTCCACGGCATTTCCTGAGCGCTGTGACAAGCCCTTCTTCAAATGATGTTTTCGAAAAATGTTAGGCGGCGGCTTAGCTGTGTGTAAATTCCTGACTATCACGAGCGCCCGTAATCAACACCAGGTTCTCGTCTACTTAAAAATGGCAATTTTAAAAGAATCAGCTTCATGCTTGATTGGTCATGATTAGCGACCCCGATATTTAGAAAATCATGAGACATTTAGCATTTTACCGGGGTCAAAGAGTCGCTTGTATCAGTCTCTGGTATATAAAGCACCAGTCGCTTTATAGATCCACACTAACACACTGTCGTATTTATTATAGCAACTCAATGAACACAATATAAAGTATGCTATGTGTAATACAGATTATAAGTTATCCTTGCGCGATGTTTTTATATTCATCATAGGATACAAGCGTACTTCTCTGTCATTCTATCTAATGTAACAGCAGTATTCACCTTTTCTCCTTCTCAAATCCATAAATACTGGTGAGCTATTTCTGCCTCTATTTGCCACGAAAATTTTATGTAATATTTATTCTTCGGTAGGACAGTTGTCATAATAACATTGTGTCTTTTATACTTGTGGCTACTACTAGTAACTCAAAGTGATCACCGGACAGTGATACTGCGGGAACCGGTACCTGCTTAGTCCGAATTAGTCTTTTTATCTATGGTCTTAAAAAATTCTCAAGAATATACGATATCTACAGCTCATTCTTATCAGCTGACGACCCCGAAACACAATGCCACAGAACGTTGACTATTCTAGAAGATATCTTCAAAGTACCAAGCATGTTATAAATCAGTATAAGTGAATATAACCATTTGTTAGATAATTCTCGTTGATGCCAGGAACCGGAGTTATAACAACAAAACTACGTCATAATTTTTTCAAACCCAATTCAGGCGATTATTGGCCCTCTTATTTGAAATACAATTCGTTTTAAAATTTTAGTGGCCATTACTGTATTGTTTGTTCCTAATTTAAAGTTAAAAAAAGTGAAGACCGCGAGGTTTCGTATTAAAATGAAATAACATCCGGAAATATTGACTTGATTGATTGATTGATTGACTTCCACGGTGAAGGAATAACATCGTGTAATAAAAATCAAACCCGCAAAATTATAATTTGCGTAATCACTGGTGGTAGGACCTCTTGGGAGTCCGCACGGGTAGGTACCACCACCCCGCCTATTTCCGCCGTGAAGCAGTAATGCGTTTCGGTTCGAAGGGTGGGGTAGCCGTTGTAACTATACTGAGACCTTAGAACTTATATCTCATGGTGGGTGGCGCATTTACGTTGTAGATGTCTATGGGCTCCAGTAACCACTTAACACCAGGTGGGCTGTGAGCTCTTCCACCCATATAAGCAATAAAAAAAAAAAAAAAAAAATACGACCAGAAAAATTATATACCAACTAATTTACTTTTCATAGACAATAATCATAGATTAAAAGCAAATTAAATTTCAAAACGTTTTATTCAACTTTCTCTGGCAGACTCCACATTGTTATGGGAGTAATTTTTTTTACTTCTTTCACGCGATTAAGCTAAATATACACGTTTCCTATCTCATTGTCGTTTGAAGATCGTTAATTTTGTTGATCGATTGTAAAGAAACTATGGGAAAATACGTGAATCGGTCCATGTCAGTTAGCGTTTTGTTATGTGTATTTTATTTATTGCTTAGATGGGTGGACGAGCTCACAGCCCACCTGGTGTTAAGTGGTTACTGAAGCAAATAGACATCTACAACGTAGACGCGCCACCCACCTTGAGATAC
Organism: Bombyx mandarina; assembly: GCF_003987935.1. The sequence continues at coordinate 1,261,851 of NW_021011533.1, forward strand.
AAGTTCGAAAGTCTCAGTATAGTTACAACGGCTGCCCCGCCCTTCTAACCGAAACGGATTACTGCTTCACGGCAGAAATAGGCAGGGCGGTGGTACCTATCCGCGCGGACTCACAAGTGGTCCTACCACCAGTAATTACGCAAATTATAATTTTGCGGGTTCGATTTTTATTGCGCCTGCGGGATTCGAACACCGTTGCATCGCTTCAACACGAATGCACCGGACGTCTTATCCTTTAGGCCACGACGACTTCAAATGCAATTTATTTTCAATCCTTTACTATTTTATACAATTACGCTTTCGTCCACAAGACTAATTGAAATTATATATAACCAACAATTAGTGCGTAGATGTACTTAATTGGTAGGACCTATACAATAATTTTGCAACGAGTGTCATTACCGTGCTGGAGGTTAAAACTGTTTGCACAACAAAATAACACTTTACTATAATCGGATAAGTAATTCGAAGTTGTTTTCTAAGGATGTTTCTTAATCATCTACCGGCTAAAATCAAGAACGGAATATCTCTTTCTCTTTGATTTTGCCATTTATATATTTCATTATTGCTTTAATTTATTGCTTAGTTATTTGGACGATACCACCTGGTATTTTGTTCCCTACCTATCCGCTGGTAGCATAAGGGGATATATTCCAGCTTCTAGCGGACAAGTAGATGAGCTCACGGGTTTAACTTAAGAGAGAATTTGCTAACACTAGCCCTAGCAAGAGCAGTGCTTCGCAGAATCTACCATCGGATCGGAATCGCAACCCACTGAGAAGATCCGGCGAGAAACTCAGTGGGCTCGATGGGCAGTGTCTATGGGGCCTGATGTTAACTATTGCTTCACGGAAGAAAACGACAGGTGCAAGGAATAACATTGTAACTCAATTTTAGCTAAACCTGATTTACAATGTTATCTCTTGCACGTGTTGAAATAGGCACGGTAGTGATACCTATTTTCTCTTCACAAGACGCGCTACCACCAGTAAAAATCTAAGCTATCCAATAACAATCTAAACCAATCTTATTATTACAACGGCCGTCTCGGTGTAGTGGTAAGTGACATGGTCACTACACAAGGGGGTCGCGGGTTCGAATCCCGCCAAGGGAAGATATTTGTATGACAAATATAAATGTCTTTTCCAGGGTTATGGATGTATATTAAATATATCTATGTGTATAATAATAATCTTACATTTATTTCCGTTATCTGGTACCTGTAACACAAGTTCTTTACGAACCTATCACGGGACCAGTTAACGTGGCGTGATTGTTAGTAAATATTTAATATTTAATTTAATTTATTTAATTTAATTATTTTTTAAATTATTTTATTAAATTTATAGTTTTAAGCAAATACGTTTAGTTATTAACCGCTTTCATTCTCTTTATTTTCTTTGAATACCTAAGTCTATTCTGCTTTGTATTATCTGTATTATAGTGTCTTAAATCTCAGTGAATACCTAAGTAATATTGAATTATGGTAATAAAAAAAAACGTGAGTGTATAATAAATACATATAATAAGTATCTAATATTTCTTTGTATTGAGTTCTGTCGGAGAAAATAATTTAAACTTACATTTTCACTTTGTTACAGCTAGTTTAGTAATATAAGATGTTAAATCATAATTTCCAAAGCTTCGATTTACAGTTTATTGAAGAATACCAAGGCCAAACGGTCTAAAATTATTAAATTAAACATTTTCCAATGCTCAATTGTTTATTTTGACATTTTCCACAAATAAATTACCTATTCGTCAAAACATTAAGATTCTATTTTCAAAAATCATTTTCAACTCAAAACCAGCATTTTCAGCTCTTATTCACTTATGCCTTGATTTATTAGATAAAACATATTAACAAGTAGAAGATCTCCTTGACTCGTGAAAGGTCGTATTACCTCCTACCATCAAATGCCTATCGCGTGCGCTAACTTATTACTTGTAACGATTACACTATGCAGTTAATGTCATAATTATTTACTAAACAAAGACGACGGTCATACGATTGACTAAAGACTGCAAACAATATTATATTATCGTCTTTATCATATTTTAATATTTTGAAAACTAAAAGTACAATATATCTATACTAATATATAAATGTACACTGGTTTTACGGATGTTCCGTTATAACTACTGAATCATGCATCCGATTGACTTGAGAGTTGGTATCCATGTAGAAAGTATATGTATTTAATGGATAGGCTAATATTTATATGAGTGTTGGACTCCCTAATAATAATGACAATAAATAATAATGCCAATTTTAAAAGCCCAGCCAAGGGGGCGAGTACGGCTAGTCTACATATAATATCAAAAACATTATATTAAAGATAGAAAATGGTAATGCTTTGAATGCTGTGCTCAATTTGACTGAGACATTACTCACAAAACCCCTAGGCTACCAGCGAATAGGTAACGAAAAAAAAAACAGAGCATCCATAATAATACGGATAGACGTACGAGAAATTACGTCAGACGTCATTAATATCAAACGTCAGCGTAAAAAAAGGCGGCAAAAAATTTACCTGCCTCTACTATCTTCGAATAACAGTACTGATATATTTTTTGTATCTACATATCTAGTTTACGTATGCCTATTTAATAAATTGTCTTTCACATAAGTTTGTTTTCTACGAATCAATTGTGTTTTGACATTTTATGTTTATATTTTGTTTATGTTGAGTTAAGTTTTCCATTTGTACTTTCCGTTTGGATTGTTTGTATTCTTATAGAATTTTGATGTATAATATATTTTTAATTAATTTATTAAAGTAAATTTAATATTTTTTTGTTTTGTTTTGTGTATGAGAAACCAATAAAAGAAATGTACATAAAAAAAGATTGAATCGTGAAAACGTTCTTGCATCAAACCGTTGTGAAACCGGTGTGACATAGCATTTTATGCCGATTACAGACTTTTGTAAGACCCCGGCCGATTAGAATGATCGAAGACGATCTTACAAGTAATTTTACAAAACGAAAGTCGTTCTGGAGCACGTAATTTAATTTAATTTCATTGTATTTCGTTACAGCGTTCATACTGTGTGCTTCTTTCGAGAATTAAGCGAGCGAATACATGTTTTCATGCGTACATTAATAATTCGATGTGATTTTGTACTTGGGCGTGTTACACACACGTGTTAAGAAAACCACGTAGTTTGGTAGGATAGCCGTTTTTTTTTTTTTATTGCCCTTGTAGGCAGACGAGCATACGGCCCACCTACCTGATGGTGTGTGGTTACCGTCGCCCATGGACCTCAGCAATGCCAGGGGCAGAACCAAGCCGCTGCCTACCGCCGTTACGGTTAGTCTAATATGCTTAACGGAGATTGATAATTGTGATTTGCGTAAATGATCGGACTAATTAGCTTAAGATCTTAAAGCTGACGTTGAAATTGCAAAAAATAAATAAGTTAATTATTTGCCCTACTAACTATTTATATAATAATTGTATAATAAATCAATGTGTCAAATGAGATATAGATTTAATTATTTTGCATTAAATTTGGTCTTTGATTGAATGCATCTTCCAGTGACAGGACTAAAAGATGACTTTGGTATTAAGATGTTAAACTTGCCTAGTATGTGTGTGACCTTGACAAGTCTTTTCTAATAAAAAAAATTGTAATCAAGTCTACATAGGGGGGCTAATATAGCATCCAAACAGATAAAAAGTTTCCTAAAGGAGATAATTCGCGGCCACAAATTACGAAAGTCAAAACATTTACAATTTTAACATGATTACTTTAGAACCTAGGTTTTTAATGAAGCCAATAAAGATTTAATTTGTATTCTCTAAAAAATGTTAGCTTAATGAAGTGAAAATATTTTCACGACAATTTTTAATTTTTATGTTATATTTTTTAAGTTATAATACTTCTTCACCTGGCGTACTGATATATAAACACAGACATAATCCTGCAGTAATCAAGCATCATCAGAACACGACCTGCGACACAGCACACACCACAATTACCTGGGCGTCACACTTTTCCGTCAAGTTTTCGAAGCGCGCTAATATCTCCTTCACAGACACTTTGGGTTCGGTCGTCTCTTCATGTATCGTCTCCATATGGCCGCTGGACGAAGACGAATAACTTTGAGGACACTTCTTCAGACGCTCATTGCTGATTTTCCTGCGCGGAGCTTCGGGCTCGGCGCGGGTGTCCGCACCGGAGTCCGAATCGGCCGATGCATCCGCACTCGAGGCCGCGCCTTCCGAGGAGTTGATCAGGGAGTCTAAGCTCGGCGCTCGTCGCGGAGGAAACTCGTCCGAGTCAAGGTCGAGGCCGCAGACTCGCTGCAGATGTCGCCAGTTGTCACGCATCGCGAGTGAGAGACGCGGGCGCTGCATGATGCGCGCAGTAGCGCGGTCGACGGCGGACTGGCGACTCGCGACTGATGGTACGCCATGGTGGTGCCTCCTCGACTCTTCAGGGACAGGTCTTGTCGGTTTACGGTTGACCGATCACTTGCAATGCAGGTGTTAGGTAAATTGATTGGCCGCCGTAATGCGCGAAGCATTGAGCCGGTATGGATGATCGATTTCGGATTTATTGATGCATCAGTACTTTTCAAGGAGGTCATCGTGAATACTGTTTCATTATTTATACAGACTACACTAAATTTATTAGTTTTTAATCGCTTTTAAATCATTAAAAAAAACAGATTCGAAAAACACAAATACGTATTGAGAAAGTGAAAGTATATTTCTTCGGTGACAGAGCCGTGTTTAATTATTGCCAGTTCGTATTAAAGTTCAATAAAATTGTAATGATATTCGTGTTTTAAAAGTCGACGCTTTAATGTGAACAAATTTTCTTTCATTATTTGAGACGATATTAAGATCGCGTATTGCTTTCACATTGTTGAAGTAGGTTATGGATAATACTTGTATTTTGTATATTTAGGGGTACCGATTGCAACGAACTAACATTAAATATTTCAATTTAAGTATTTTTGAATTTATTGCCTAAACAATCAAACTTCTCGGAGAGCTAATCACAACTTTTCGGGGGTCATAACTAAACTGCAGATATTTTTTTCGATCACGTTTACGATCCGTGAAAATATATAACCGATGTATATTTTGCTTTCGAAATCAGACATGCATACAGGCCACCTGATGGTAAGTAGTCACCGTCGCTCATGATCAATGCCAGTGGCAAAGTCATGTCTCTACCTGAAGCGGTGGACTGCTTGAAGCCCCGTTTGACGAAAGGATCGGTCTTAGCGGTTAAAAAGCATGGACGAGTTTGCGTTCCGATAATACTAGATGGAAACGCTTTCTGGACTGCGGTTGGGTTCAGTGCTTCTATGATAATTGAGTTACTTATAAAAATAAGTGTCTGTTTCATATGAAATATCTATATATTAATACGTGAAGCAAAAACTTTGTACCCCTTTTTACGAAAATTGCGAGGACGGAGGAGTATGAAATTTTCCACACTTATAGAGAATATAGAGAAGGATTGCAGAATGCTAATATTTTTTGTAAATTATGCATTAAAAATACATTAAATCGATAAATAAAACATTACACACACTACTACACATTTGACACACACACACGCATACTCTTTGTTTATTGTCAAACTTTTGTTATTGCTTAAAGTCCGTGGTCAAATTGAAAATATATTGAATATTGTTTGTCTTTATTATTATTTGTCTATAGTGTAGTCTTGGCGAAATTTGTGATTATAGAAGTATATGACGGCGTTAACAATATTCCTAATAAACATCACGTGCAACAGGCGTGACTCACACAAGCCGGGTGCGCCGGCCGTGTCGTTCCACTCGTGCAACAGAAGTGACTCATAAGCCAGCTGCGCCGGCTAGTATAAAAAGGCGGTGCGTGCCTTGCGAAAAACATTCGTTGGACTGCGCTTGCCTGGTGCACTTACTATGTCCTTGTTACGTNTGACGGCGTTAACAATATTCCTAATAAACATCACGTGCAACAGGCGTGACTCACACAAGCCGGGTGCGCCGGCCGTGTCGTTCCACTCGTGCAACAGAAGTGACTCATAAGCCAGCTGCGCCGGCTAGTATAAAAAGGCGGTGCGTGCCTTGCGAAAAACATTCGTTGGACTGCGCTTGCCTGGTGCACTTACTATGTCCTTGTTACGTTGTGTAATTCAGTGACTGTTGTACGTACTGGTTAAAGTTGAACAAGTGTTAAAGTGAATTGTTAAGATAACATATTGTTGATTAAATCAGGAATCAAAGGTGACTTCGTTTAACTTGGTGTTCAACAAAATAATGTCTACCCTCAAGCTTACATATATAATATAAGAATAATAGAATAGAATAAACAATAGAATCATAATAGTGTACAAACTTATATTTCATTTAATTATAGTCGAATTTCGACTACCGGGGACTACTAGTAGGAAATAAATGCGGACCCAGAGTTTATTTATGTTAATAGGGTCTCGGAAAATCATCATCATAATTTGTAGAACCATTAAAATTGCCTCAAAAACGCTATTCTGTCTTCTTATTAACGTATTATTCGAGTAATTAAGATCAACCCGTTGATAGTTCAGCTTTCATCACGACAACGCAACGCAGACAATGGAATTACTATTGCCGAAATAATAAAGAAATGCATAGAGCCCATTCTTGATTTACACAGTGATTTATTACAGAAGATTTACTTTAAAAATATTCGTGTATCCAATATACGTTACATGTATAGTTTATTTAAACAAACAAAAGCAGCATGTGATACGCAGGAAATCCATAGTTGCCGCCACCTACCTTGAGGCATGAGTTCTAAGGCCTCAGTACAGTACAACAGCTGCCCCGCCTTTCAAATCGAAATGCATTACTACTTCACGGCATTAATAAGCAGGGTAGTGGTACCTATCCGTGCCGAATCATATACATACGTCCTATGATTGTATTAAAATTTGTATGTCCTTCGTTCACGTCGAAACATCGGATTGATATGGTCTTTTTAATGTGAATAGTAAGTATTAGGGTCATGAGTGTGACGTAGGTTGCCTTTTATCTCGATACATCTCATTGCACCTGAAACTTCACTGACATTTTCTCATGACCACGCAGGCGAAGTCGTGGCTAATGACTAGTAATAAATAATACACAAACAAAATAACGTCCCTTTTTCGATTCCATAGCGATATTTAATATTTACTAAATTCTTCAACAGTTACAGAATCGTTTGATAATTCACTTTTATTTTAAATGATTAAGAAAAGTTTATTTATTGGAGCTTTTCGATATTTCACGCAGACGAATTCATTGAGAAAATAGATTTTGAAACGAGTCATCCTTGTCATTGGACTCACTTGACAGAGGACGCCTCACTTTCCGGCTCACGCAGGTGCTCACTGGGCATGGTTGCTTCGGTGAGTTCCTGCACCGGATCGGAGCCGAGCCGACGGCAGAGTGCCACCATTGTGGTTGCGGCTTGGACACGGCGGAGCACACGCTCGTCGCCTGCCCCGCATGGGAGGGGTGGCGCCGTGTCCTCGTCGCAAAAATAGGAAACGACTTGTCGTTGCCGAGTGTTGTGGCATCGATGCTCGGTGACGACGAGTCGTGGAAGGCGATGCTCGACTTCTGCGAGTGCACCATCTCGCAGAAGGAGGCGGCGGGGCGCGTGAGAGACGCACAGGCCCGCCGCCGTCGAGCGGGGGCCAGGGAGGCGGATATCGCCCAAGCCCTGGCCCTCTAAGTGTTTCGGGTCTCCCTCACATGTCGGCCTGGGGACCGACGAAGGGGGCCTAAGAAGACGACGTGCAAGCTGCTCTGCACGCGTTTTATGCATGAGCATCCGGGTGATGGAAGGCCGGCTATCCTCAACCCACGCTGGTTCTGACCCAGCGGGGTATTCCGTAGGATAGACCATTCTAACCGGCGCCATCTAGGCGGGCTTCGGATAGCCTGCCGACCGAGAGGGCTGGTGGTCGTGGCGCCGACGACCGCCAGTCCGGCGTCCCGAGGGGGAGGGTGATGGGAGAGATGTGCTCCGCACTAAACGCTTCACTTTCCCCCCTTTGCCTTTGCATGGGTTCTGTCCCATGCGAGGTTCGGACGCGGGTTGTTGAGCGACAGGAGGTTTTAGTCAGTTCGACTCCGACATGCCCCGCCTTCCATCCCCAGGGGAGGGCGGAAGTCCGGCGATTTCCTCCTGACCAAAAAAAAAAAAAAAAAAATCCTTGTCATTAATAATACATATTTATTACATCCCTAAAATACTATATAATAATATAACCTTAAAGGTCTCCACGCCCTGGTGGAGGGGAAGAATAATTCAATTTAATTAAAAAAAAATGTAATTTTGCCTATTAAACCGATTTTGGTACTCGTAGGATTAAAATTCAAGAATCCAAAATAGCCTCTTACAAGTTTTCAGTGATAACCAAACGTTTAAACCACACAGATATAGCGGGTTTTATATTTCTATATACGTGTGTGGTCATCATAACGGAAAGAGCTTGCCTGCGTAACGGGAGTAGCATTGATTTACTAAAACGGTTTACATAGTAATATTTTTTTAATATACAGTCAAACCTGGGTAAGTGAGAACTGGATAAGTGAGAAAACTCTATAAGTGAGAGTAATAGCCAGGACCCGTCATTTTAAGCTCCCAAAACCTCTATTAGCGAGAAACAGAAACCTCTGTAAGCGAGAGTCGTTTTTCCCTCATGGACCTCCGTAAGTGAGACTGCTACGTATCTATACCTCTATAAGTGACAGTCGAACTTTATTTATTTATATTATTTAGGAGGAACAAATGACAAAACAAATTAAAAACTTAACATCTGCTATTTTATGACACATTCTTAACTTTCGTGGAACTTCCTACCATTGTTTTTGTATTGTTTTCTCGTCAATATTGAAACTATTCTATTTAATGGAACTAAATAACGTTTTTATTTTATCGCAATCTTTTCGAATGGACACGTGTGCTTGTGTACCGTCCTGTTTGTCGGACTTACTCAGTTTATCGTTAATTAATTGCGAAGGAAAGTTCTGTTCTGCATCATGTCAAAACGGAAAATTAAAGTACTGTCATTAAGTGATAAACTTAAAATAGTGAATGCGTTTGAATCCGGAAAATCGTGAAATGAAATTCAGAGGGTGCATTAGTGAGAAACTCGGGTTAGTGACAAACCTCTATAAGCGAGAATGAGATAGTGCTCCCTTGAACTCTTGCTTATCCAGGTTTGATTGTATAACTTCTTTTTTATTTAATTAGGCTTATAACCATGGAAAGTAAAGTTTATTTAATAATGTCGTTAAATTTATTTCATTTTCATTATGTTTTTGTTAAGGTGGAAGACGAGCTCACCGCCCACCAGGTGTTAAGCGGTGGTCGGAGCCCATAGACATCAACAACGTTAATGCCGCCACCCACCTTGATGATTTCTAAGTTTCAGTTTTTACAGAATTAGGTAGGAAAATAAAAGGTTCAATGTTTTTATGTATATCATCGAATGCCTATATTACGAAATTAGCGACGCGTTAAATGTCCATACCATACTAATATTATAAATGTGTTTGGTTGTTTGTGTGTTCGTTTGTCTTTCTTTCACGCGGAAGCAACGGATGAACATAACTATACTTGAGACCTTAGAACTTATATCTCAAAGTGGGTAGCGCATTTACGTTGTAGATGTCTATGGGCTCCAGTAACCAATTAATACCAAGTGGGCTGTAAGCCCGTCCACCCATCTAAGCAAAAAAAAATTACAATATTTTTTTTAAGTAACATAATAGTGTTAGGTCTTCCTCCTCATTGCGTCGATAATCCTCAATGCTGAGGGTCGTGGCCTCCTCTAAATAACTTTCACCTGTATTATCCAGTTAGGTCCTGTATGTTAGGTCTTAAGTGATATAGACTAACTTTAAGTACTGAAATCATCTCATCCTCACGGACACTGTATTATTATCTTTTGATTGATGCTTTTGCTTGACCATGCTGGCGAAGCTGCGGGTAACAGCAAGTATATATATTTATATAATACCTAATTAATAAATACACCATAAAGTTTGTGAAGACAAAGTAATAATCATATCAGAAATTATTTTATCACTTAATTCTGAGTTCAACATTCTCGCTGCTTTAAAATTCACTAAGCAAAGCATTTTTAATGTGACTAAATTTTAAATTCACTCTATAACCCATGTACCCAATATTCCTAACACGATCGACATATACGTAACTATTATATATTGTTTATCATTCGAGTATTGTTTGATTTAAAACGAAGGAAATCGATGAGTCCAGTTTTTGGTTTCGAGGTTATCTAACATTTATAACGTAATATACAGCGCATTAGCGCGTTAAATAACAGTTATGTGAAGTTATTCAATTGTAATCGTGTAATAAAACAAACAGGACTAGTTCATTACGAAGCACCACGCTCTAGGAAGGCGAGAATGACTTCAAATAAGTTCATTAAAGCGATTAGATGCGAAACTATTTATTTTAAAGATTTTTGAAACTGACGTTGACAGTTCTGGAACTTTCGGTCGATGTAAAAAAAAAACAAATTTAATTTATATACATTTAATTGCTGTGTGGACTTTTTTGTACCTTATCATTTATTTTAAAGATTTGAAATTGACGTTGACAGTTCTGGAACTTTCGGTTGATGTAAAAAAAAAAAAAATTATTTATATACATTAAATTGTTGTGTGGACTTTTTTGTACCTTATCATTTATTTTAAAGATTTGAAATTGACGTTGACAGTTCTGGAACTTTCGGCCGATGTAAAAAAAAAAACAAATTTAATTTATATACATTAAATTGTTGTGTGGACTTTTTTGTACCTTATCATTTATTTTAAATATTTGAAATTGACGTTGACAGTTCTGGAACTTTCGGTCGATGTAAAAAAACAAATTTAATTTTTATATATTAAATTGTTGTGTGGACTTTTTTGTACCTTATCTACACGTTTGGTCCCAGAGGACGCAGTCCCACGAGATGGTCGGACCAAGTACGATCTTCTCTGAGCATCAATTTCCATAATGCCCTTCATGAAGCAAAGGATCGCGGCAGATGGAGGGAAGTCGTATGGGAGAAACTGATGCAGCGGGGGAGTCTCGACCCTCAGTAATGAGGAAAACGACGCGAGGAGGACACGTTTGGACGATATTTATCCGATCGATTTGATACTTCGCAGCAATGAGTGTATTTGTGGGTTAAGCGATAGTCATAACGAAGTGTATCGAAGGTTTCATTAATAAAAATGGTATCTATATGTTGACTATTGAAAAACTTTGAGAGTTATTTTTGAATAATAATGGATACAAGGGATAGATTAGGGTTGCAAGTAATATATTCACTATAGGGATGATGATATTAAGATTTTTATTGTGATATAACAATGACTGACTCAAGCGATTTTTTATCAAGAAAAGATGCAATGTTTCCATTTTTTAAGAACAAATTTAGCTTCATTGAAATCATTGGATAAAGAATAATAAGAAATATTTGGTAACAGTTTAGGATATGATTTATCTAATAGCTTTCATTAAAGTTACAATCTAGTAATCGGGATCTTCAAGAATAGACAAAAAAAAATTACATGCGTACGTACAGAAGCAATTTTTGCAGAAAATACACCTAAAAGCTTCTGGTCTAAACACATGTATGAGTAAATAGAGATAAAATAATCGTGAAACAATTGCGTTCGTCACGGAACGCGGGTCAACACAACGTAACCACTAAATAACAGTATAGGTGTTCTTACTAACTTAATTGAATTGCTAATTAGACGTGCATTATACCATCACAAATTTCTAGGGTTTATTTAATAGTTAATATATTAGCTCGTTTTCTTAATCTATAATTTTAGAAACAATCGAAATCTTCTATGATTAATTTCATGCATTTTTCTTCTACGCAAGCCTCATATTTTTTCTGTTTTCGAAAAAACCATACCAAAATTTTGTTGTAAATGTTCTAGCAAATAATATGCTATCTCTCTCCCACGCCCATATTTTAATGGCGGTGATCATAAACAATATACCAGTTTTTGAGTTTAATCATAAGCTCTGAAATATATTATTATGTACACATTGAATCGGTGGTGCAGTAATTAACGGCTTTGACTGTTCCGCCGAGTGTCGTGAGCTTGATTCTTTTATTTTTGGGGTTTTCTCTTGGTCTGAGTATTTATTATCGATATATGTACATATTTAAACAATATAATAGTGACAATTTTGAGAAACACCAAGGCAAATCAAACGATTCTTACGGAATATAATATCTCTGTCGTTACGCTTTTGCAAGAGACACTGTTTAGAAAAAACCTAAATTTCAAATCAAGTAATGGGCTAGCTATCAATTAAAATGAACACGTTATTTTTTATGAGCCTATAACTTACTACCGGAAATGCGACATTAAATCCAATAGCGCGCGCTTCAGATTTAATTATATTCAGATTATGTAATTTTAAATCGGACTGGACTAATGCAAAAACCTATTATGAGTGTAATTTTTTTTGTTGCTTAGATGGGTGGACGAGCTCACAGCCCACCTGGTGTTAAGTGGTTGCTGGAGCCCATAGACAGCTAGAACGTAAATGCGCCACCCACCTTGAGATATAAGTTCTAAGGTCTTAGTATAGTTAGTTACAACGGCTGCCCCACCCTTCAAACCGAAACGCATTACTGCTTCACGGCAGAAAATGGCAGGGTGGTGGACCTACCCGTGCGGACACACAAGAGGTCCTACCACCAGTAATTACGCAAATTATAATTTTGCGGGTTTGATGTTTACACGATGTTATTCCTTCACCGTGGAAGTCAATCGTGAACATTTGTTGAGTACATATTTCATTAGAAAAATTGGTACCTACTTGTGAGATTCGAACACTGTTGCATCGCTACATAGGAATGCATCGGACGTCTTATCCTTTAGGCCACGACGACTTACTTAAGTATAATGATTGTTTTGCTCGACATGACGTTACCACATGCAGTGTGGTGTTGTTATCTAAGTGATATGTTTAACTGATTGTTACAATTAAAGCCGAGCGCATATTGAACTTCTATAGCGTTCCGGTAAGTTTTCGATCCGTTCTAAATTTTACTCAACGTCATTTTGTACTAAACGGCTAGAAGTATGACGTAATGTCCATCCTCTTCTAGCATTCGCGTTAGAGAGTGATAGAACTACTCGAAGGACCAATACGCACACTTATAAAATACTAATTTAAAGAAGTATATGAATCTTGTTTTCACCCACTTCAAAATGTCAAATTAAAATGATATTTAGCTCACTTATTAAACAAGATGACGATCATCTTTTTAATTCAGTCTATTTCAAACTTTCATTTTTTACGAAAAATATAAATTACGTTAGAGTTTTAGACAATTTTTGCTTAATATTTGCTTACCCAAATATTATCATAGTTAGAAAAGAAAAAAATCAGTAAAGGAAATACTCTAAGCACTGACCTGTGTAAATTGCAGAGCGAATTCCGCAATAAGGGCCTGTGCGTGGTGCGCGAGCGGAGCGTGTAGCGTGAGCGGGGGATCGCGGGCTCCGCTCAGCTGCAGCGAGTTCGGTGCCGGGGAGGTGGCGCGGAGTCCGCCCAGGGACAGCGTGCGACGTATCGTTAAACCTGCCGGGCCTGGGATAGGAAAATACAGTCCTGATATGTGGCTCACACTTCGGTAGGAACGTGAAGTATATATAGTGACGTCATTATGCAAGAGAGCGCACCTTTAACTTTTTTATTATTATTGAGGGTTTACTAGTGGCCCGGAAGCCTTTCTAAATTCACAAGGGCAGGTAGGCGAGCAAGGGCTCAGCCAGAAGTGGGGGTGGCTAACAGCTACACGGGCGGCTTCAAGGGAGACCCGCTGAGAAGATCCGGCGAGAAACTCAACGGGTTGATGTTTAGGTTTTTTTTATTGCTTAGATGGGTGGACGAGCTCACAGCCCATCTCATATTAAGTGGTTACTGGAGCCCATAGACATCTACGGTGTAAATGCGCCACCCACCTTGAGGCATAAGTTCAAAAAGGTCTCAAGTATAGTTACAACGGTTGCCCCACCCTTCAAACCGAAACGCATTACTGCTTAATGGCAGAAATAGGCAGAGCGGTGGTACCTATCCACGCGGACTCACAAGACGTCCTACCACCAGTAAACCTTTAGCCAGTAGCCACCTTTAACTCCAATAGTGACGGCATTATGCGAGACAGCCAGTACAGCGTTTTCGCCGGGCGGCACTCTAGCCGCGAACAGCCTCGCGAAGTAGAAGGGCCACCCTCTGGCCATCTCGACGGCTTGTCGCTTGACGTGGGCCCGCACCGAGCCGGGGCCCTGCGCCGCGAGCCACGCCGCGCCCGCCCTGCGCTCGCTGCTCGATATCCGAAGGGATGGCTGGTTGGATTTTATATCGCCAACTATCTGTTGAATATACCACTCAATTAATCGTTATTGACGTGAAACTTTTTTATCGACGTAGGGAGGAATTTTAAAAACGTATGTAACGTTTTTGGGTTACGCGCCATCTTAATTTCTGTACATTTTTCCTATCTAAATATACCTAGTGTGACCATTTTCAACGCTAAGTGGAACATACCTAAAATTATTTAAGCTAAATCACGTTTTTCTGTTACGCACCTTGCTTATTTCTAAAACTTGTAGTGACGCGAAAAATAATACTTTAATACTAAAAGTGATTGGCGAAAATAAAGTGATTGGGGAAAAAAAATATATAAAGTGATTGGCAAAAGAGTTTATTCCAATTTTAGTAGATGTCTAACAGAAGTAAGTAATTAAGTCTTTTTTTATAAGTTTCACTTCTACCGTGTGTGACTTGCACACACACACACATTTTTTTTTACAACGAATAGACCATGGATCTTTCTTTCCGGATTTATGGAACCATTAAGCATATATACATAATTATGTATTTGACTTAGCTAACATTTTCTGTTTATGAAAGAGTTGTTACTGGACTTCTCGATTTATTCCCGATCCTGCGGACCGAATGTTAAACAGTCGACGTAGCCCTAAGCACGTCATTTCGGATCCGTCCGATCCACTAACGGTGCTTGTAGGTACCTCAAGCATCGGTCATCGTTCTCATCGAACCCGGCGCTTGCGACGAAGGGCTCGGCGAGTAAATTAACCCTCAGAGAGAACCCGTTGAGATCCGGCGTTAGATTCTGCTCCGCACTGCTCTTGCTAGGGTTCGTGTTACAACGTCGTCAGGTTTGAGCCCCGTGAGCTCACCTACTAGTTAAGGCTACGCTGAAATGGTCTCTCAAGTCCATCGGCTTAGGTAGGACAAAAAAAAAACAACTTCTCGATTTCAGAAGCGATCTCTTTGCGCCCTGAATAATCCCTTATGAAAAACCTATTAGGTAACGGGGATTTTAATCGTTTTTTTCGGTAGTAATCTATGTAGTAGTGCAGCGACCAAACTCTGGATCTTGGTCTAAGTCACCAAGAGACACCATTCCTACCGAGTACATACATATAATATAGACTTACTTGTGAATAAAGTAAGTCCAAAACAGCGGGTTCGTTGTACGTTTCCAGTGGTGAGAACAGTTCCTTCCGCACGCGCAGTTTCCACGGCACACGCGCGTACGTCAGGAAGTTACGGTCCGACGGTAGGAACGCGGCCGGCGCGGGTATATCTCCTGTTCAAATTTAGTGAAACTATAATTCAAGACCAGCTTTTAATTTTATTTATTTTTTATTTATTGCATATATGGGTGGACGAGCTCACAGCCCACTTGGTGTTAAGTGGTAAATGCCACCATTCACCTTGAGATATGAGTTCTAAGGTCTCAGTATAGTTACAACGGCTGCCCCACCCTTCAAACCGAAACGCATTACTGCTTAACGGCAGAAATAGACAGGGCGGTGGCACCTACCGTGCAGACTCACAAGAGGTCCTACAACCAATAATTACGCAAATTATAATTTTGCGGGTTTATTACACGATGTTATTTCTTCACCGTATTTAACAAATCGTGAACATTTGTTAAATACGTATTTCATTAGAAAAATTGGTACCCGCCTGCGGGATTTGAACACCGGTGCGTCGCTATATACGAATGTACCAGACGTCATATCCTTTAGGCCACGACGACTTCAACAATATTAAACCGCAATATAAAAGCAGATATGAAATCACGCAGACGCGCGCTGGTTTGCGTAAAAAAGGAAGGATCGCACTTACTTTCCATGTGTTCAGTCTTGTCGGAGACGTGCGTAGATACCGACTGTCTTCTTTCCGCTTCCATTTTTCGGTCTCTTTCTTTCTGGGCCATGTGAGTCTTGAAGGTAGCTCTCTCTCTTTTCGCCGTATCGGTGCTTTCGCCGGGGAACATGGACTCGGATCTGGGACTTTCCCGCGATCTGCCCATCAACATGTCACGGGAGTTCTTCCTCCCCTCAAACCTCTCAAAATCGTCATAATAAGGTGAACGCTTACGTTCAAATGCATCGGATGAATTATTCTCTTCCTTCCTCCGTTCCGTTCTACTCGGGTGCAATTCGTAGATCTCAGAAGCTTCTCGACCGGAGAATTCATCTCGGTCTCGCCGGTCTACAATATCGGCACCGGATTCAGAGTCCCATTCGTCTCGGCTCTGTCCTCGGTCATCCCTGTAGCTTTGATCTTCAGACTCTTCGCCCCAATCGTCTCGGACGCGACCTTCGCGACGATCAGCAGTCAGGAATCTAGTCGCTAAATCATCTCGAGGTGGTTCGGAATCCTCTCGGCGTCGAGAGTTCCAGTTGGCGAGGAATGCGTGACGATCATCTGCATCTCTGTTCTGATGAACGCCGAATGTGTCTCTATCACGACGAAGCTGTGCGAAAGATGACTGGTCTGGTGCTGGTGGAGGAGGAGCAGGCCCCGAAGGAGGAGTCGGAGGTGCCTGCGGAGGGGGAGGAGCAGGTCCTGGTGGAGCAGGAGGTAGCGGTGGGGGAGGTGCATCCCAACGTCCACCACCTCCTAGTTGACGTTCTAACATCAGTTTCCTGGTGTCCTCCAGCTTATTGATCGTCCGAGGAGTTTCAGCCGCAGATGACGAGCTTCTGACGGAATGGTTTGCAGTAACACGTTCTAATCTTTGTCTCATTTCAGAGCTCAGTTTCAACTTGCCAACGCTGCCGGGTGAAGGTCTCTGAGCTCCGATCTCGAAGCTACGTCTCGCTGTTCGTTGACTAGGAGGTTCGCGGTTGGGTGGTACTGAACCGTCCACTTCGAATTCTTCCCAATCGATGCCGGCGGGTGACACTTCAGACTTCGACCTGCTTCTTGGTGGGTCATGTTCTACGCCGTTCGTTTGAGCTTGAGGCGTGTGTCGTCGATGTATCTGTCGTAATTTGAATTTGTTGAAGTCTTCAGGGTTGTCCGGGTTAACGGCATCTTTCGGAGGCGGCCATCTCCATTTTCCGATTCGTACAGTCTTCGCTCGTCCATAAGGGTCCATGAAGCCTCTGATTTCTGATGGGTCGGACGCATGGAGAGGGGGTGGCATTGGTGGGGGAGGAGGTGGTGGAGCTCCAGTCGATGAGCTCTCATTTGACTCTCGTCTAGATTTCGCTGTAGTCCGAGGCGGAGAATGTACTTGAGCATGAACAACAGTCGACGAACGAACTGGAGAATTTGGCTCTGATTCGGAAGGCTCCACAACCTGTCCCGCCAGCAATGTCTGCAGCGCTTGGTTCTGAGCAAGTAATTGTTGCTGAATTTGCAAATTCTGTGCCATCGCACTCTGGAGGAAGGCTCGTTGTAAGTTCTGATGATACGCATTAATGTCGACTGTTCCAGGTGGCGGTAGGTGCAGCCCTAGCGCGGCTGCCAGTCCTTCGGGCGTGGCCGGCATTGTGACCGGCATCGACATTGTGCCAAAGCTCAAAGCGGAAGTGTTCGCTGAGGCAGCTCTCGGGGTGGCACCGCCTCCTTTAATTGCCCCGGATAGGCCATCCCCATCTGTCAGTCTTTTCAGACTATCGTTCATGAAAATTGGATCGAATAGGTTTGTTATGTAATCATCGACGGAGTCCACGCTGGACCCCTTCCGGCTCGAGCGTCCCTTATCTTTCTCCTCGTTTCCCCCTCCCTTTATAAGTTTCACTACGTTTTCTTTTTGTAGGTCATCGATCTTTTCGTTGTATTCGCAAGTGAGAACGTTATGAATAAAGTCACTGTAATTCCTGCCACCTTTGAGGCTGGCAGCGAGGGACCTCGCGTCGGAGAGCTCATCGATATTCGGGTCGAGAACTGGAGAAAACAAATCGTCTAAGAACTGATCGACGTCCGACGCTTGACTTGGTACGCGGACCCGGCGCACGTGGGACGCCAGACTCGGGGCCTCTGACGTGTCGGACATCGCGGACGATCTGTTGACAAAAATATAACAATTAACTTAAATTTTAAGACTAACAGCTGCGTAAACTATTGCTAATAGAGCATACTCTGGTGGTAGGACCTCTTGTGAGTCCGCGCGGGTAGGTTCCACCGCCTTACCTATCTCTGCCGTGAAGCAGTAATGCGTTTCGGTCTAAAGGGTAGGGCAGCCGCTGTAACTATACTGAGATCTTTAGAACTTATATCTCAAGGTGGGTGGCGCATTTACGTTGTAGACCTCTATGGGCTCCAGTAACCACTTAACACCAGGTGGGCTGTGAGCTCGTCCACCCACATAAGCAATAAAAAAAAAACTCAAGGCACCACGTGTGGACTATTACCTGACTCCACCAAAGTCGGAGCTCTTCTCAATGTAAGCGCGACTGGAGTGCGAGCCGGCTGGTGCACGTTTCCCGGCGTACTGTGACTTGATGTACCGCGACGGCAGCGCCCGGGACCCGGTGCCATACTCCCCCTCCCCGGCCCCCTTGCTGCTCACCACACTTGGCGCACCCTGGAGTCTCTCCACCGAGTGGTATCTGTCGTTCAGTCGCGACTGAGACAGCCCTAAGTCAGTTAATTTATTTGGCTGCGGCGCCGGGTTATCGCCCAACAAATTATCCAAAGATCGACTCCGGACCTTGTCCGATGTCTGTTCGAAATATCTCTCGTTCAAAGCTGACTCTCTTGACAGGACATCGTGGGATATCTTTCTGGAATAATCGTTGGAATGTTTGGTGTTGGATTGTTCGCGATCAATCTTCCAGTTGTATTCCGAAAGGCCTTCTTCGATGGACTCTTCAAGGAGACGCGGGATACTAGGCGACCGTGACTTCGGAGGTTCTGGTGGTGGGATCTGTTTATAGACATACTTCATAAATAATTCTGTTTCTTTTGGGACACAAATTGTTTCAATCTAGAATTAGTTGAAGTGAGAGCCAGTACGTTTAAAAACTAACCTGAGGTCTACTAGACTTCTCGGTGTCGACGGAGGAGGCTCGCGGCGGCGGGGCGGGTGGCGCGGGGCGCGGGGCGGCGCGGAGAGGCTCGGCGCGAGTGCTGGGGAGGGCCGCCCATGTCTCTATCTCGCCCACAGAGTCCAACACGTATTCGCAACCAGCCCATTCTAAATTACACGTTATACGTTATAACATAAGATTGAATATTGTAGATATTATTATTATTTTTAATTACCAAGCAAGCAGACGACGCATACGGCCACCTGGTAGGTAACATGAGTGGTTACCGTCACTCATGGACGTCAGCAATGCCAGGGGTAGAGCCAAGCTGCTGTCTAACTTACATATTTTCAAATGAATTACCATATAACTGTATAAAAAACTTACTAAATTTTACAGGAGGGTGTTTTAAAGGTTTGACATAATAATATGATATTTTTAGTATAAATCATCTTTGCAACATTTATTTTTTTGTTTTTACCAGTTACATTATCTGTCTTTTAAAGTAAGATAAAATTATGTATTAATTTTGTACCTAGTCAAAATATTGGTAAACAAAAAAAAAACTAAAACTTAACTACGCTCTTTTGACAGTATTTATGAGGAAAATACTGGTGATACCAAATGATTCCGCATATTCACAGTTTTAGGAAATTGTACACTTTTAATGCGAAAAGACGATATTATTACATATTTATTACATAATATTATTACATATTTATTACATAATATTATTACAATATTATTACATATTATTACATATTTACCAGTACCATACTGGTACCATACAATACCGTACCTACATACAATACCATACATTACTGGTACATATTTACATATGTACTAAGACAGTATTACACACTAGCCGTACTCGCCTGCTTCGCTAGGCATTTAAAATAAACATTATTATTTATTGTCATTATTATTAGGGAGTCCAACACTGATATAAATAGCCTATCTATTAAGTACATGTATTTTCTACATGGATACCAAGTTTCAAATCAATCGGATGCATGGTTCAGTAGTTATAACGGAACATCCGTAAAAACCACTGTAGATTTATATATTAGTATAGATTTACCAGTGAGTTGTCCGTCGTGTTCCATGGTGAGCGACCAGCCGCTGGGGTTGTTAGCGACGCCGGCGGCGGTGAGCGCTGCTGACGCGGCTCGCTCGCACGTCGTCCACGATTCAACACTGACGTGTTGAACTGTGTCTGTACAAAACCAACACATTTGTGTCTTAGACCATCCGGAAAGGGCTCCAATTTGATTGGGCAACAAACATGTTAAACTTTGATGATATTTGTTACTACCGACCCGCCCTCGCTTCGTTTCGGAAATTTAAATTTAAATTAAATTTTATTATTGTCGTACCGCTGGTGACGCCGCGGGGCGAAGCTAGTCTAAAAAAGTTACTCCTTATATCATCAACTACCTATCAGTGAAAGTCTTGTCAAAATCGGTTCAGCCGTTCCAGAGATTAGCCGGAACAAACAGATGTTATTTTGGTGTATATACCGTATATAACTATATATATATTCATATGCATGTATTAAAAAGCGGTTATTTCAATAT
Source organism: Bombyx mandarina (assembly GCF_003987935.1). The sequence goes on from NW_021011533.1 coordinate 1,282,772, forward strand.
TACAAACAGACGCTCCAATTTTATTTATATGTATAGATTACTGACCGTCGTAAAGCGTGAGCGGCAGCGCGGTCCTGGCGTGCGCGCGGGCAGCTCGCCACTCCAGCAGCGTGGGCGGACAGCGACGCGCCCACCCCGCGCCCCGCGCCCCCGCGCCCGCCCCGCACGCCGCGCGCGTCAGCCACTCGCGGACCGACGCCGGGGCACGCTCCGATATGAACCGCAACAAGTATCTGGTACACAGAGAAATCTCAGTTTGTAATTATAATTACTTTTACGGTTCACCGCGAAAACTGTAGTTTTTTATTGCTTACACGGGTGAACGAGCTCACAGCCCACCTGGTGTTAAGTGGTTATCGAAGCCCACCGACATCTAAAACGCAAATGCCGCCATCCACCTTGAGATATGAGTTTTGAAGTCTCAGTATAGTTACATTACAACGGCTGCCCCACCCTTCAAACCGACACGCATTATTGCTTCACGGCAGAAATAGGTACTCGCAAGACGTCCTACCACCAGGAACGCGATATTAAACCGTAAAAGTGGTTTTAATTTTGTCCACGACTCGCGAAAATCGAAGAATTGCAGAATTAGAAGAGGAAAATAAGAAAAAAGAAAAATAAAGAAAAAAAATGCATAAGAAAAAATATATACATATTTAGTTTGCTTCTACATCTTCTACGTATATTATACTCAATGATTTGTCAGTCGTTGATGCCACTTAGCCTCTTCTTCTTCTGATATAGAGACATGAACGTACGATAGACGATTTCAATTCAGGTTTCTCCAAAAATTTAGAAAAAGCCAGAGCAACGTGTAACGAAGTGTCAATGGTCTATCGATAATTTAAAGTTCATGAAATCGGATAATCTTTGAATGTCATGACAATCTTTATTACAAAAATACGGCCTAATGTCTCAAAGTTGGCCGTAAGCTGTTTAGAACTAGTCTGTCAATCAAAACTAAATACAGATCCGATATTTTTGAATGTCAGTGTAATTGTAAAAGGTGATGATAAAAATAGAAGCTGCCCTTGACTGACTTGTGCAACGAGGCAGTCGGTTGGAAAGCAGAAAGGCAGTGTCCCATTAGCTGCCACACGCGATCGCTGGCGTCGGCGGCGCTCGCTTGGTTACAGAGCTGCACTAAGATCTCGTCTCGGAGGCCACGCGACGACAACCCTCTGGAAGCTATGTAGTCTGCCAATACCTACGAAACATAATTATGTTTTATAATAGATAGCTAGAGGATGACCTTTTGGAGGATGTTTTTTTTTTATAAATTGTGTTTTTTTTGCAAATTATATTTAAATACGAATTACATATTGATATTATATTATATTATTTATTACTTTCTTTCAATAAAAAAAAAAGGTTATGTTTAAGTTGATTATCGTTATTGTTGATTATTGAAAACACGAATAAAACAACATTTTCTGAAAATATTATAAATCGTAGCTAGATCGATTTATCGCCCCCGAAATTCCGTCTACTAAGTTTTATGAAAATCGTTGGAGCCGTTTCCGAGATTCAGATTATATATATATATTTATATACAAGAATTGCTCGTTTAAAGATATAAGATGATCACTATACAATGTTTTATTATACAGTAACTAAACTTATGCCCTGTGTGTTTAGTGCGAGTTTTTTAACTTCAGGAAGCTGTTCCAACTCCATACAAATTTGAGTTAACTTTGTAGGCACATATTACGAGGGTGCGTTTCAACTAAGTTTTAATTACAATGCGTAGGTAGTCGACATCGGTCCACAGACATCAGTGCCGAACATAGGCCCTTCCCCAAGGTTCTCCATAATGGCCGGTTCTGCGTAGCTTGCATCCAGCGGTCTCCCATGATCTTTAAAAGGTCGATGATCCGTTCCTTGGAAGGCTTACCCACGTTATGATTTCCAATGCGCGGTCGCCACTCTAGAACTTTTCGGCCTAATATGACCTACCCACAGCCATTTCATTCTCGCAATCCTATCCTAGTTACGTTTGGTTCTTCTGTAAACCTCCTCATTCTTGATTCGATTTGAAAGTAGATTCATGTTTTCATTTCAATCTATTTCAAAGCATAGGTTACAGCTCAAAAATGTTAATAAATTCAATTTCATAACGTTATGCTCCTTTAACTTATCCTGGTCCTGGTAAACCTGGTAAATGGTAAACATTCGACCTGAAAAGGTTGAATGTTTATCTTTGGAATAATTATGCTTGCGGGACGAAAATAACTTTTCTCGCCACTAAGTAAGGTTGACTTTACTTGTATGCTTCTAAAACAATTTACCTTCTGTCTGGCTTCATTCCCAGCGGCAGATTCATCGCACCATCTCAGTATAAGTTTAAATGTCGCCACCGCATCATTAAAGTCTTGATCTCTGAAAAATATTGAGATTATCAGTTTCAACAATCTTATTTTAATTATGGAAGGGTACGTAAGTAATAATAAAGGAATCTATATCTATTACTTTCGGCTTTGTGATAACTACACATGACTTAAAGGTCTCAGTTACAAGGTAAAAAAACCTCTTTAAAAAAAAATTATAACTACAAGTTTTGTTTGTGTGCGCAATAGATGTACCTAACAGCAGCTTTAGCAAGGAACGGTCTGGTGATCGGATGTCTCCTGGGACTGAGCTGGCCTCCATCAGCGAAGTACACCGAGCTGAACTTGGAGAAAGCGAACTGCTGCAAGTCCCGGGGTAGTTGGACGCGTTCGTCCTCTGCATATACGTCACCTGACACCTGTCAAAACGTCACTGTATTGAATATACTAGTATTATCTGTGGTCAAATTTAGACAAAACTGAGATTATATTTCATCCCATATCATCTTTATTTTAATCTTTATTTCATTTCACTCCATATTATCATTTTCCATAAAAATAAGACATGACCTGAAGGTCTTAGTTGCCAGGTCATAAAATCCCTGAAAAAAAAAGTGAAAAAAAAATGCAACTTTGATGCACATTTATGGAATTATATATACATTTAGATGACACATATTTACATTTAGATGTACAATTATATTTATTCCTTTGCATTCGTGCGTGTTCGTAACGTAACAATTTCAAAGTTAAAGCGAAAAATCCTTTCTCTAGTATTAAAATAAAGTACCTTAGTTAAATTCTTCCTGTCTGTGTGTGGAGGTTGCCATTCATCGAGCTTCGACAGTATGAAAGCCAGTTCAGCGGGCACTTCCAACACTTGAAGACTCTCCGCTTTTGCTTTTTCCCGAGCTTTCTCCTCGGCTGCCCGTCTCCTGATTAACATAAGACAGTACCAACCAGTTAGGTTTATATATAGTGGCAGTTTTTGACCAGGCTATCTCGTTTTTTCTATTGCTTAGATAGATGGAAAATCTCACAGCCCGCCTGGTGTTGAGTGGTTACTGGAGCCCATAGACATCTACAACGTAAATGCCGCCATCCACCTTGAGATATGAGTTCTAAGGTTTCAGTATAGTTACAACGGCTGCCCCACCCTACAAGCCGAAACGCATTACTGCTTCACGGCAGAAATAGGCAGGGCGGTGGTACCTACCGAGACGGCTGACGTTTCAGAGGCTCCGTCGGCCGGGCGTCCTGGGGTGAGCTGCGCTGTCTAGTTGCAGTTTTGACCGCGGTAACCCCCCTATCTTATCCGGGTTCTGACCTCGGAGGGGATCGAACGCTTGGGCGAAGAGTGCAGGGGAGTCGTTTAATGGGTAGGGCCTTAAAATTCCTTGGACCCGCGGTCTGCTCCCAACACCTTGCAGATCGTCAAGTCCCACATACCCCTCGCACCCCCTAAGCGCGGCGACCTCGTAGGAGGTTCGGCCTCCAGCCCGAAAAAAAAAGGGCGTTGGTATCTACCCGTGCGGACTCACAAGAGGTCCTACCACCGCTTAGCGTGCGACTTACTTGGCGGCAGCTTGGTGTGCCTCGACGCGCCGGCGGTGTTGCTCCTTGAGAGCGGCGAGCTGCCGTCGCGCAATGCGGGCCCGCACGAGCGCCTGCGCCCGCACGACGCCGCGCCGCACGGCCACGTAGCGGCGGCGGGTGCGGGCGCCGCGCCACCACGCCTGCACGCGTAGCGTCGCGCCGCGCATTTGTATGTAGCGTTTCCTGTTACGAGTTTCGTTTTTAAGCATCACACGAATTTGGCTTTGACATACTTTTTTTGAAAAATTGTATCGACTGCAATACAAACTAATGTGAGAATTTTAGAATATGTCAAATTTTCACTTTAGATTTTATTGTTTATGAACTGGAAATTTTGCTCTTTCAATAATAAATAATAGTTTAAAAAAACTTAATAAAAAAAAACGCTTTTATAGAAAATCCAACTAAAAAATTGAAAATAAATTTTAATAAATTTGAATTAAAAATAGTGTAAGAAAAATGATTTTCTATAAAAGCGTATTTTTTTAGTTTTTTTTAAACTATTATTTATTTTTAATTTTTTAATTGAATTTCAATTTTTTTTTAAATATTGAATTATCATCGGTCCTTAATAAGTATGCCAAATTTCGAGTTAATCCGACGTTTTAAAGGGGGTCAAAATCATGTTCAAAGATTCCGTTACATACTGACATACATACGTCTCGAGCTAATAAAAACGTATTAAAAAGGGACAAAAGCTGTGCCTAAGTATTTAAATAATCTGTTAAGAACAAACAGCAACTTAAAGATTATTATTATAGCAAATAGATATCACACCTAGCAAGATACCCCCTGGCGTGCGCTTGGAGTATGGTGGCTGCGGCCCGCAATTTGTCCGCACGTGCTCGCTCCAATGCTCTGTGGAGGGCTTCCCTTATAAACACTCTCGCTGCTCCGAGTTGATAATCAGCTCCAACTGGTAAACAAAAACAACTAAATTATTACAAAGATATACCAAATATTATGATTGGTATGGTATACACAATTTGGAAATAATCGCATTGTACGGATGTCCCCACTTTTCAAAAATACGCGCGAAACCATAGATTATATACTTAATATTTGAGACGCGTAACTGCTTAGTTTTTTTTTATTGCCTTAGTAGGCAGTCGAGCATACGGCCCAGCCGATGGCAAGTGGTCTGATGGTGAATGGTTACCGTCGCTCATGGAGGTCAGCAATTCCAGGTGCACAGCCAAGCCGCTGCCTACCATTTCGACTTTATTCATGACCATCTGAAGTTTTACCTTCCTTTTATATTTAATAACATTTTCCCTTTTGTTTCAGTATTTGATATTATTTCTTGTAAAATTAGAAAAATCTACGAATTTCTTTACTGATAACACTAGAGCTTATTAATACCAACTAAACATAAATAATATAGTAGCTAGAGAGTTAAAAAATACACGATCAAATAACAAACAGTACTAAATATTTAAATTTTTTTTGTCTTTTTGATACCGGTCAGGATAATAGAGCGAAGTTGTGAAATTATTGTATTGTCAAGAGTCTTTGATTCGCGCGCAAATTAGACAATTTTTATAGATATAATTTTCTATTATAAGATAAGATTTTTAGATATAAGTAGACACTTAGTCAGACATCTTGGACTCTATGAAAATGACGTACAAAGATAGCGTTATGTAGATGCATCCCGAGCTAATAGAAACTTAAATAAAACTACTTTGTAATCGTATCCGTAAAAATAATTTAACTCACATACATAGAATCTTAGCTTTCACTGCATAACAACGTCTAGACAAAACCTTCCACATTGTAAGCAAAGCACTTAACTAAAAATACGTACGAATAGATTGACACTAATGTAATATCTCCGATATGAGGACACGATATAAAAATACAAATGAATCGATAGTGTTATTGTCATTAGCGGTATTGAAGAATGCCGCTAATGAATGTTTTAATTAGTTGAATATTGGAGACTGATAGTCTAATTTAGAAAATTATAAATTGTACTGTAATTGGAACGAAGTTACTTATGGGACGATGCGGAGGGGTACCCTAACCTGGAAAAAACGTCCGTAACGTAAGATTTTTATTAGTAATGCACACAGTGTACGACTTAACTTTGTAATAACGTACAAAAAATAACATTTTTTTTATCATTCATTGACCACGATCTCAGAGCGTTCGTACTAGCTCTTATGCAAATAACCGTGAATGAAGTGTACCACAATAAGTTCGCACGTTAACGAATGACCGTGGGTTGTTGCGAAGCCTCCAGTTTTATTTTCTTTATACCTCGAATAGAACTTAAAATTAATATCTTTATAATAAGGGACTTCGTTCCTATCCGGTGTCCCACGACACCACACATCTTTTTTTTTGGACATATCTCCCGGTGAGGAAATGACTCCATAATTCGCCTTGTCGTTCAGGGCAAAGTGGAAGGCACCAGACCGCGTGGAAGGTTGCCCATGCGATAGACCGACTAATTCAAGTCGGTTGCTTGATGAGTGTACCAGGCTCACACCACCAGGAGAAGTGGCGATTACTCGTGAGGCACATAGCATCTGCCCACAGCAATGATACTGAATGATGACCACGACCGCTCTGACAAGAGTGATACGATAAAAGAAAAGAGACTAGCGCATGGTTTCGTCGTCATCATCATCCTATCATCATCATCAGCCTATATCAGTCCACCATTGGACATGCTCTCCAATTGATCTTATCTAATTTTTTTATTGCTTAGATGAGTGGACGAGCTCACAGCCCACCTGGTGTTAAGTGGTTACTGGAACCCATAGACGTCTACAACGTAAATACGCTACACACCTTAAGATATAAGTTCTAAGGTCTCAGTATAGTTACAACGGCTGCCCCACCCTTCAAAGCGAAACGCATTACTGCTTCACGGCAGAAATAGGCCGGGTGGTGGTACCTATCCGCGTGGACTCACAAGAGGTTCTACCACCATCTCTTATTCTGCTGTTGCCAGTCAATCTGCACTAATCGTCACTCCGCCGATCCCAAGGGCGTCCTGAACTACATTTAACTAATGTCAGATAGTTACGGCCTTTCGGTACCACTGCGGTATCATTCTGCCCAGATCTGCCGCGAAACAGACATGGTTTGGTATGAAGTGATTAAAGAATTTCGGATCATTAAAAACATACAGTGATATCAGATTATTTTTTATATTATAAATGATTCTGTAGTCGTATTATTTATGCAAACAATTTTAGGTTAAACTATCTTGAAATTGTACCAATAATAATATTCATAAAAGTAAAAACTATTCCTAATTATCTACGAAACATTTTTGTGTTGTGAAAATCCACTAAGAATATTTGAAATTTTCACCCCTAAGGCGATAAAATACGGATTGAAGAAAGTTTTGGTTTAGGGTTTTCTACTATATACAACATTTTATATATTCTAAGAAGGTGAATTACATATTAAAGTTTGTTTATATAAATAATACGTATGTATCTGTAGTATACTTTCAGCACAGTAAACTAATTCACGAGAGCGAAGCCGGGGCGAGTCGCTAGTTATCAAAAATATCGTGGTCCTAAATTTTCTTCAAGATCTACTTGCAAACAATTGCAAAATTGCAAAATTGGGCTTGTCTATTACTATTGTGCTATAGGTACTGGATTATGTTGAGAATTACCTGCGCCGGTAGGGGGCATCTCCGCTAATATGGAGTTACAGACTTCTCTGTAAGGCATAGCACGCGATGGGCTGCTCGTCAGAAGGTACCTGCAAGATATTGGATGGAAAACTCTTTAACAATGATCAGTTCTGATTTCTAGTTGTAAGCTCAGTGTTTATGTGAAGGTTGTATGTTGGTATGGTGGATCTCAAGATATTAATAGTTGAGATTGGGTATTCATGCTCTTTAGTTTAGTAAAACACACAGAGCTAAAAACTTTATGACAGTCCCGTTTTTAATTAAAAATATTCAATCAGTATGTGTATATGTTTAAATATATATTTCACTGGATTGGTACACCGCGCGTAATTCGTTTCCAAATGATTCTTGTCCACCTGATGGTTTTTTTTTTTTTTTTATTGCCCTTGTAGGCAGACGAGCATACGGCCCACCTGATGGTGAGTGGTTACCGTCGCTCATGGACTTCAGCAATGCCAGGGGTAGAGCCAAGCCGCTGCCTACCGAAAATTGTCTGGAAGAGATGGCTCTTAGCGATAACATCGCCAATTCTACTTTTTTTTTGTATTTAATGTATCGCACTGTTGATTTGTTTACAATAAATAATACTCTCTCTCTCTCTCTCTCTCTTTCTCTCTCTCTCTTTCTTTCTCTCTCTCTCTCTTTCTTTCTCTCTCTCTCTCTCTCTTTCTTTCTCTCTCTCTCTCTCTCTCTCATAATTACCGGTATCGCTCAACGAAGCTCTGGAACGGGATCCTTATAGGGTATCCCATCTGACGGATCTTGATGGTGTCCAGCATGCCGGTGTAGCGGAGCTGGGCGAGGACGCACGGCATGTCGAACTTCATAGGAGATTTTTCGGTGTTCGGTTTTATACAGCGCACGAACCAGGGGTTACAGCGCGACATCGACTCCAAAAGCTGATGGAGACTGTCCGAGAATCTGGCAAAAGGAAATAAATTAGCCATAAAGAAAAAAAAAAAAGGAAATAAATGAAACTAAATTTACGTTTTTTATTTTTTTATTGCTTAGATGGGTGGACGAGCTCACAGCCCACCTGGTGTTAAGTGGTTACTGGAGTCCATAGACATTTACAACGTAAATGCGCCTCCCACCTAGAGATATAAGTTCTAAGATCTCAGTATAGTTACAACGGCTGCCCTACCCTTCAAACCGAAACGCATTACTGTTTCACGGCAGAAATAGGCAGGGCGGTGCTACCTACCCGCGCGGACTCACAAGAGGTTCTACCACCAGTAAGACTAAACTTGTCTAAACTTACCTTGCAGCAACAGTAGGAGTCCTCGGTTTCATAGTCACGAAGCGCCCATTGGCTCCCCTCGGTAAGGTCTTGTTCGCGTCGTGCTGCGCTCGTAGCTGGGTCGACATTTCAGCGACGAGAGGTACATCACTACTGCATAGTAATTCTAAAACATCCGCTCGAAGGGCATCCCTGTTCTTGTCAAGGAATCCCTCCACGTTGTACCACACTTGACCTGCGTAGTGTTTAATCTGGAGACAAACAGCATTGATGATATTTTGAAATGCTATTGATCTTTAAGTGAGCAAGGATGTTGTTTACGTATTAGCACGATCCAAACCGGGTCTAAAGTCAAATCCTTCAAATTTATGAAGTGTAAACAGTAGTTGTAGAACGTTTTGCCTAATTGCACACCGGTATCTACCTACACCGGTAAGTTCCCAATAATTTTTGCCGCGGTCATATCGCGGTCTCTTAACTAGAGTGGATTTTTTGGGTAAAAGGTGAATGATAGAGAGTTTTCTCGAACAAAAAATATCTAGTCACTTTTTTTTATGATTGAAATATTACTGGTGGCCTGGAGGCCTTTCCAGATTCACCAGGATAGGTGGGCGAGCAAAGGCTCAGCCAGGAGGGGTGGGATTTGCTAACAACTGCCCGAGCGCCTCCGAAGGAGACCTAACAACTCAAGAGCATTTGCTTCGCGAATGAATCTACTACCGGATCGGAATCACGACCCACTGAGAAGATCCGGCGATCTAGTCACTTAATAAAATCATCAAAAATATCTACCAGAGAAAGCGTTACATGAACACGCAAATTGTGCATCAAATGAAAGATTACTTACACCAAATTCGTTAGCTCCAAGTCTCGGCCTGGAGTAGAGCTCGTTGAGGGCGTGATTGTAATGACACTTCTCCAAGAACGAAGCATCAGACGCTCGAGGGAAGTTGCTCTCGTCGTCCAGCAGATGAAGGATACCCACTGGCTTTTTGCTTAATAGTTGAATAACTGGAAAGCCAAAGAAACAAGGCAGGTGTTGGTAGGTTTTACTTTTCGATAGTCGTCGAATTGGTCCGTAACATCTGTAAGAACTTGCACTTGTATAAGCAAAAATAGAATAAGCTGTTAGTACTGGTTTTTTAAGAATTCAATAGTGGCTAAGTATATACTGATGGAGCCACGTAAAATACTTTCACATGTCAACATACAAAATAGCAACATCAATTCAATTTTAAAGTGTTTATTTGGTACAAAAACAGTCGTGCCCTGCAATGTCATCTGAGTTAAATTTGTTATTATTGATGAAGCATGTTGCATTTTCCTGGAATAAAGAGTTGCTTGTGACACTCTCTGGTCCATAAACTACAAACCCCATAGCAACGGTTACCATGACAACTGTTGCCATGCGCACGCGTTGCTATCATGTACGCGATAGTAGGGTGAAAAATTAATTCCGGTTAGGATTTAGACAAAATTCATTCTTAAAAAGCGTTTACATCGCAAAAGGAACATGTACGCCAATTTTAAAGTAGTAAATTGGTAAATTTTAAAGTGACGGATAATTTCAGATACCTCATGATGAGCTAGTGATATTTTATTGTAACTTATAGAAGATTAAAACGGAAATTTGAACTGACCTGGAGAATTATCGTTCCACGTTAGATTTGACCATTCGAGTCGCTCTTTTTGATATTCTTGTTGTTCCAATTTGAATATGTGCTTATTGAAGTAATGTTGCAGTGTTTCGTTTGCGTAATTTATGCAGAGCTGCTCGAAAGAATTCTCTTCCAAGTCTTCAAAACCGAAGATGTCCAAGAGAGAAATCCTGTGAGCGTCGTGTAGTCCCGCACGGTGGACTATCGAGTTTATTCGTAGCACGAGCCAATTGAATAACGAAGAGTACAGAGCTTTAGCGAAGGCATCTCGCGCATCCAGAGCTTGGTCGATCGGTAACGGAGACCTCATGAGTTCGGACCTCGCTGCTGTCACGCGGGTCGTCAAAGCTTTGGCTAATTCTTCAGCGGGAATCTTTAGTAGGTGTGCCGCCCAACGCACTTCTGCCCCGCCACCGAGTTGGACGCCTTCCTGTCCGTGCCGTAATTGCCGTCTATGAAAATAAACGTTACCCAAATGTAAAACAGCAGCTAGAACTCTGATTATATCTTCTCGTTCTGCGTCTCCGATGCCGAGGACTTGCATGGCTCCACACAGAGCCGACCAATCAGCTCCGGCGCCCGCACCGCCGGAGTCTCCGCCTTGGTTCAAGTAAAAGTAATGTTCTGCCGTCAACAGTCCCCTACTTCGACGTTGCTCTTCGTCTAATCCCGCAAGTAGCTCATAAAATACGTGATAATTTCTTTCACCTGGTGATTGGGTAACGATTCGTGATTTTTCGAGTAAGTAATGTGCTACTCTAGCTCCAGCCAAAGCGCCATCTTTAAAATATAATTCTAGAAGTTTTCCGAAGCGACTAGAGTTGTGATTTTTTGGTGTCCTTGCGTTTCCGAACGCTTCCAGAAGCGGAGCCGCTTCCAATATTTGCTCGGAGACAGGAGCTCTACCTGGCGGCGCGGGGGCTACTGCTGCCAAAAACTGGACAGCTAATTTAGTAGACTCTGTTTTCCCGGCACCTGATTCACCAGAAATGAGTATGGCCTGAGGCTGCGGTAAAGAGGCGCGGGCGGCGGCAGCTATGGCGAAAAGATGTGGTGGTAGATCTCCTAATGCCTCCGCAGCGTGGTACCTGGAATCAGAAAGAAATTAAGTTGCAGTATGATGCTGGAAACTTATAAATAGTTTAGGTTAATATTTAAATAGCTGTGTATAGTATTTTAATCTCAAAAAAAAGAGTAAGTTACAAATTGTGGATAAACAAATAATTATGGATTGTAACCTCCTAGCAGTCTGCAGTCCATACAAAGCGTCGACAGGTCTGTAAGGGTTGACAGCCACTAATATGGAACCCGCATATGTGTAGATCAGACCCTGTTCGTATCTCAGCTTAAGGTTCCATAATAGGGCTGCCTCGTGTAGGTCGTGTAGACGGGTCATGTCGTCCACTCCTGTTGGACCTAGCTCCTCGCGAGGCCAGACGGGATCGCCTTCTTCCTCGCCGTTCCCCATTTGGAGAGCGAATGTTTGAGGCTGGAACAAAATTAAAATGTTTAAAGTAAAAACATGATTTCAAATTCAGAAAATTGTAATTATAGCCCCTCAGATGTATTTTTTTTTTAAATACAGTTTTCCTTACAAAAACTTATCTAAATTGCCGGGTAATTTTTTATTTTACAATTATTCATCTATACCAATATTATAAAACCGGTGAACATACATAGATTAAAAATTATGGTCGAATTGATAACTTCCTCTTTTGATGTCGGTTAAAAAGCGTGACTTTGGTACCTTAAATAACTCTTTAACATTCTTTTATTCAAAAATATTTTCACTTTCTACGTAAATGAAGAGGCGAGTAAAATTTAGCGTTATGCGAAAGTAACTGTTCCACCCGGAAGAAGTCGCGGGCAAAAGCTAGTACATTCATAAAACTTTTTACTTAAATCAATACGGAATCACGTTAATTCAAGGAAAATTTTGTTCTTTCAACCAGTTCACAGTTCATTTTCACGTTTCATTCCGCACGGGTAGGTACCACCACTCCGCCTATTTCTGCCGTGAAGCAGTAATGCATTTCGGTTTGAAAGGTAGGGCAGCCGTTATAACTACATATACTGAGACCTTAGAACTTATATCTCAAAGTGTGTGGCGCATTTACGTTGTAGATGTCTATGGGTTCCAGTAACCACTTAACACCAGGTGAGCTGTGAGCTCGTCCACATATGTAGGCAATAAAAAAAAAAAATTTTTTTTTTCAATGATCACAACATATCTCTAATAAATGTCGTCTAATAATTGCTAAAAAAAATATTTTTTATTTCGTAGATAGGTGGACGAGCTCATACCCCACCTGGTGTTAAGGTTACTGGAGTCCATAAACATTTACAACGTAATGCCGCCCTATCTGCCTTGAGATATGAGTTCTAAGGTCTCGGTATAGTTAAGTTAAGTTGCTCAAAGTCCACGATAAATGGAATGCGGTGTAATAATATTCTCGTAGACCTCATGTTAAATCCCTATGCGGTATGATAGGATAAGAAGAAGAAGGCTATTCTCCGAGATTAGCATTTTTTCTTAGTTCATTTTTGACCAAAAATTTACGCGGTTAAAGTTTTTCTTGTTAATAAAACATGCTTTTTCTACAGTTGTTTTTGGTACAGAATGTATATAATATTATGCTCAAAGTGAAAACTGAAATTGTTTGTGTGTTACATCTATCGGGTTGTATGTACATAATCACCACCGTCCTACATATCAAGGGCTGAAGGCTATTTGCTTTAAGCGACATTTCGATTAATTCGCGATATTTAACTTTGTAAGTCACGGCCGTCTGGTGTAGTGGTAAGTGACGTGGTCACGACACAAGGGGACGCGGGTTCGGATCCCGCTAACAGAAGATCCTTTTTATGTCTTTTCCAGGGTTATGGATGTATATTAAATGTATGTATAATAAAAATCTAACATTTATTTCCATTTTTTGGTACCTGTAACACAAGTTCTTTACGAACTTAGCACGGGATCAGTTAACGTGGCGTGATTGTTTAAAAAAAAAGGTATTAGCATCCAGAGTTCGATGTTTTTAACTGAAGTTCGTGTAAGTTAGCTCCATTGAAATAGTGTTTTTTTTTTTTAGGAAATCGCCGGACTTCCGCCCTCCCCTGGGGATGAAGGGCGGGGCATGTCGTAGTCGAACTGACTAAAACCTCCTGTCGGTCAACAACCAGCGTCCGAGCCTCGCATGAGACAGAACCCATGAAAAGGCAAAGGGGCATTGAAATAGTTAAAGAAGTTTTTTATTATGATATTTTTACAAAATTTTTAACTTTAAATCTGCTAACCTGTGTGTTTAGTGCGAGTTTTTTTACTTTTCGATCGCGTAAAAGTTGTAAAAATGTCGTTTAAACCAAATAGTTTTTCACCCCTCGATATCTAATAACGCATTCAGCATTCATGGAAGCATTAGTTGTTTAATTATATTAATTTTATTGGACGTCAGGAGACATTCGCGCTTCAGGGTCTGGGATAGTCCATCCTGAGCTATTCCAAACATTTGGATAATCTATAAAAAAATAATCGCTCTGTAATATCTCCGTTGCTTATTTAACCCTTTGACTGCCATGTAGGTCACCGGTGCCCTACGCGGCGCACTGAAGTAATATCGATTTGTGTTAACTAAGGCGCCGAAATATCTAGTAGACTTCCGAAGATACTGAGACTGAATCTATTGCTAAGAGACCTGAAAGACTAAATAAAACATACATTAAAAACGAAAAGAAGGCAAAATTAGGTAATCCCGGCGGTTAGGAACAGAAATCGACGTAATTACAACATGGCAATCGAAGCGTTATTTGTGGTAACTTTTTCACACTTAGAGCGTTTATAAATCTACAAAGTCAAAATCATTAAGAATCACAGCAGGAGTCGCCATTTCTGCGTTTCGTTTACGAACATTCGTATCTAATAATGCCGGGTCTACACTCTCGGCGCGAACGGCCGCGAAAGCCCGCGACTGCGAATCATGAGTGTACATGTTGGTCACGCTTTCTCGTTCGCGCTTCGCACCATTCCCCGATCAGTGTCGGTTTTTTGGCACGCGATAAAGGGTTTGCGGCCCGCGAACGTGAACTGAGAAGAAGAAGAGTGTTAAGCTTTACGAGCGTGGAGGGCAGAGGCGGATTATCCGTAAGGCAAACTAGGCACGTGCCTAGGGCGTGTAGTTACGCGAGCTCAGAATTTTTTAATAAATAAGGAAAATAGGATATCGGGGATTTATTCACAGTTATAACGTCATATTTCATTCGCGCATTAGCGTAAGTACAAGGGTCCTGGTCTACTAGTCTAAGTCTAAGTCTAGGGTTTGATGATACAACGTCATCGTAATTGCAAAAACAACTAGTTAAAATTTATAGTATTATGATCGCCATTTATGGCCGGTACAGGGGCGCTGATAAAGTGATTGCATAGGGCGCTCTGGACCTTTAATCCGCCACTGGTGGAGGGAAACAGTTCACGCGCGGATCACAGCGTTTATTCACGGCGTGAATTCACAGCGCGACGTCACACGCGAGTGTAGAGCTGGAATAACGAAAACGGAACGCGAACGTGAGCTCATTTTGTACATTAGAAAAAAACAGAATAAAAACTTGTTACGAATTTAATAATTGGTTAATACGAATAAGCTCGTGTTGCCGGATTGAGTTGGTTACAAAAAAAGTGTACTCGCAATTACGTAATATTATTGAGTTATAATTACTTTAGAAACGAAAACATGTTTATGTATGTATACGATTGCTTTGTTAATGGATGGACAAGCTCACGGCCTCCCTGATGTTAAGTGATTACCGGAGCCTGTAAACAGTCAGTCAGAGAGTCAGTTTTCATTGGATTGCATAACAGCCGTTCCGCCAGACAAACTTCAATATAAATTAAATTCGAAAGTGGCACATCCTATTCGTTGATTTGGATACTTAATAAAATGGAGTACATCCACGTAATTAAATAATTTACGTCTCTGCGACTTTGTTTATTTAGAAAAACTAGAGGTCCCGCAGTAGTCGAAATTCGACTATAATGAATTGGAATTGTAAGTTTGTACACTATTATGATTGTATTTTATACTTCTTTAATCACAAATTTCGCCAAGGCTACTTTATAAATTTTTTTTAATAAAGACAAACAATATTTAACCTATTTTCAATTTGACAACAGACGTCAAGAACAAAAGTTTGACAATAAATAGTACGCATGCGTGTGTGCGTCCAATACATGGTATGTAGTGTGTGTAATGTTTTCTTTATTAATTTAATATATATTTCATGCATTATTTTAAAAAAATATTAGGATTGTGCACTTCTTCTCTATATTCTCTATAAGTGTGGAAAATTTCATACTCCTCCGTCCGCGCAATTTTCGTAAAAAGGGATACAAAGTTTTTGCTTCACGTATTAATATAGATATACTTAAAACATTTATATATACTTCGCGCTAGAATATAATAATAGTTTCAATTCCTATTTACATGTTTGAAGTGACACCCCTGATTATAGGTATGTTTCTCATGATTGCGACTTCATATTCATAACACATAATTTAATTTTTTTTTTTTTTAAATAATTGGGAGCTGATTACAGGTTTTTTTTAATTTATCAATACAAATTGTAGCCTCGGCATTTCATTTATCTTGCGTGACATACGGACCCACGGAGGTTTGACAGAGTGGAAGTTACATTATGAGGGTTGCGCTTCATAACACGTAACCATTACAACGAATTCATTTAACGAACTGACATAACAAAACGCAATAAAAAATCAACCACTCGGAAAATTATAATATCCGGAGACGTGTCAACTGTGACATAATAACTTCGTAATGAGAATAGATCGTCTTCGCGACCTCGATGCTTAGAACGTTCACCGTCGAGATTATTTCAATCGTTGAGCATACAACGCTCGCTAACTTCACGATTACGCATCCGTAGCCGTGAATAAAAGCGTAATCTGCTCAAAATTGTTTATTTGAATCGACTGACTGACTGACTCCTCTCGCGGGTTTACTGAAAGGATTGTTTTTGTAATAAGTAGGCAGTCACTTTTATAATTTTCCTTCGTATTCCGTTTTTAGGTAATAATAGCTTTGACTTTGGTAGTGTTGTAGTTGGCGCTACTGTCTGTTCAATCGAAGGTCGTAGGCTAGTTTTACAATTGTCATTGGAAGTTTCTTGACGGAGAGGTGCGTCCGGTGAATTACAATCGCTAATTTTTATATGCTGGTAGGTACCACCAGCCTGCCTATTTCAGCCGTGACGCGGTAATGCGTTTCGGTTTGAAGGGTGGGGCAGCCGTTGTACTGTTACAACTGAGACCTTAGAACACATATCTCAAGGTGGGTGGCGGTATTTACGTTATCAATGTCTATTGGCTCCGGTAACCACTTAACACCAGGTGGGCTGTGAGCTTGTCCACACGTCTATGCAAACAAACAAAAAATGCCTTTTGCCGAAAAGACGATCAAAGTGTAAGATACCAGTGATACTGTTAAGTGACCCTCATATCGTATCGATGCATTAGCTTAAAGGAACAGATAACTGTTCTGCATTGTGGTTGTCATTTATAATTCATTCTGTGACAGCTCGCCAAGGAATATAATTAGTGGATCACGGACGATGTTAATGAGACATTCTAATGTTTGTTATTTGTCAATAGATTTCTGAGGAATTTGAGGTTATTGTTTTGTAAAATATATTATGGTTTGTTTTGTTTAATAAAAACCTATAACACCTGTTTTATTTGTATTATTACAGGACTTTTTGGCGGGAACGCGAGGAGCGAAGATGTGTCAGTTGTTTTATTTGGTTAATTAAGTATTTCTTCATGATTAAATATATAATAACGTTGGTTTATTAACTTTTTCGTATCTCTGAAAGTGCACAAATGCGGGAAAATGAAACAAAGTCGCTTGAAGTTGTATCTCGGGATCTTTCAAAAAGCTCACTGAAAAAGTTTCAGTAAATAACCGCCATTTTACTGACACTATATTTTATCCCATATCATCTCGGTTCATTTAATTTCATTCCAATTGATTAATGTCTCAAATTAATCAATTTCATTTCGCTACTTGTCATTTTTCATAAAACAGAATATACAAAAGATTAGGCTGTATAGTGTGATACCTTCGCCTTTCCAGTCGGAAAAATGAAACTATTAGTACAATACTATTACGCTTCTTAAAATGAGGCACTTAGCTGTTATTGGTCCGATATAATCTAATTCAAGATTAAAAACAAGAGAAACGAAAACCAGATCAACATTCCGTGTTAAACAAACATAACCCTTATTTAAAATAAATAATTAAAAAAATTATAATTACATTTTTCATAAGAATATTTATGCACAAATCTTTCAACGGCTGCACTGGGACGACACTCCATCTTCTACGTACAATAATATTGTTTGGTGCTAAGTTATCTTCAGGGATAATTTTCCTTTGACCAAAACTTTGCCGACGACTGATCCTCACATTGAATTCTACATTTTCAACATCTTGGTCTTCTTTCGTGGAATTTATTGAATTAAAATAAGCTGGATTGCGTTCTTTAGTTAGAGAGTTACCGGAATCCGACGGTGTAGTCTCAGGAGAACTGCGTGGTGTTGGAGCAAAGTGTACCCTCATCGGCATTCAGTAGCGGTTTTTGTACAATTAGGCGAAATTCCTTGTCCTAATGGAGTTTTGCTTTATCACGAATGAAAAAAAAAACAAAGAAGATCAGCATTTTTTTCCCAGTTAATTTAAATACATGAAGAATACCAAGGTATATTTAAAAATGTCCAAAGATTACTTCAACCATGAAACTACTATATCTATTAAAATATTATACCTCTCTCTCTCAGTGATTGGAACTGTGACATTAAAATTGCTTTGCATAGTTGCGACATTGAGATTTTGTACAAAATCTCAGCCGGTTCTATGTGTTCGTTCACATTTTATCTCAGATTTGCCTTAATAAGGTGGTACTGACATAATCAAAGGAACGTAAAATATGTAGATAATAAACGTATAAGGAGAATAGGAAATCATCTAGTGAATGCTAATCGTTATACCTAATTCCTGTTTACCCAAATTATGCTTAAATCCGATAGCAGAGAATTCAAAATCCATTCTATAGTTTAGCTAACAAGAATCACAAAGCACAGTAATACACTTTTCGCACACAACCAAAATGGTAAATATCACTTGAGTTCCGTAAAAACGTTAATCGCTGGGCGCCGTTTCATTCCCAGAACTACGCATAAGAATGTTCTGAGAATGACTGCAATTTGCCTGGATCTCGGGCGATGGCTTGGCTTGACAGTCCGCAACTGATACGGCTAGTCAGGATAACGGCTAACGCGATGTACAGTGTTGCAATCCGACCGGTTCCAATACGTCCATTTTCGAGGTTGTTCAAAATTATAATGAATTAAAGAATATTTATTGGTTTGACAGAGGCCGTCTGAGTTTCTTGACTGGTTTTTGGTGAACCAAACTGTTCGGACATTGGTAGAATTATGACGAATATCGTACATGAATGTTTTCAATGAATATTAATTAGGATTATAATCAATGATTTCTCTCATTTGAACATCAAGACCTTTCACAAATGAACGAATAATTCAAGTGTTTTAATACTGTTTTGTGACCAGTTAAAATCGATTTCGGGGTGAAACGGCAATTCGATTTCAATAATGTATTAAAATAAATGATCAAGACGCTTGCAACGGCGCCTAAGTCGCCGGTCGAAATAATATAGGTATTATGAAAATAGCGATGTTACGGCCTGGCCACGGGGATCGGCGGTGCGAACAGCGAAGCGGTGGACGAGGCGACCATTCGCGCATCACCGTTTGCAGGCCACGGGTACACACGTTCGCCGCCGCGACTAGTAAGGAAGTCCGACAGCGAAATGTCTATATCGAAATTATCTCGATATTGCTTACAAATTAATAGTTTTTTGGTTCAGGACCTATTATTTGGAAAAGATTGTAAAGTACATGATTTGAATAAGAATCGGAGTATACCTAAAGATGGAGAATTCCACAAGAAGTACGAGAAATACTTTGGGTGGCTAGACTTCCAAATAGCTGGTCTAGCTAGTATTTCAGCTATATTTTTTTTATTGCTTAGATGAGTGGACGAGCTCACAGCCCACCTTGTGTTAAGTGGTTACTGGAGCCCATAGACATCCACAACGTAAATGCGCCACCCACCTTGAGATATAAATTCTAAGGTCTCAAGTATAGTTATAATGGCTGCCTCACCCTTCAAACCGAAACGCATTACTACTTCACGGCAGAAATAGGCAGGGTGGTAGTACCCACCCGTGTGGACTCACAAGAGGTCCTACCACCAGTAATTACGCAAATTATAATTTTGAGGATTTCATTTTTATTACACGATGTTATTCCTTCACCGTGGAAATCAATCGTGAACATTTGTTGAGTACGTATTTCATTACAAAAATTGGTACCCGCCTGATATTCGAACACCGGTGCATCGCTCAACACGATTGCACCGGACGTCCGTTAGGCCACGACGACTTTAAAAATATAAAATAAAAAATAAATAAAAAATATAAAAATTTCGGCGTTAATTTTTCGCGGCGAAAACAACTAAACTCATTTAATCACTGTACTATTCGCCGCGACTACCGCTCGACTCCGTGGCTCGCGCCGTCCGTATTCATGCATTTGTTTTGCTCGCCCGCCGCATCGCGCGATTCGCTCGGTACATTTCGCCGGTCGCTTCGCCGGTCGCCGGTGCGCGTGGCTTGTTAGGTACATTTCTATGCGCTTGTTTTAGTCGCTAGACGCTTCGCCGTTCGCACCGCGCGAATATTCGTATCGGCGAATGTCCCGTGGCCAGGCTGTTAAAGACCATTCGTATTAAAATGAAAACTAACCTTTTTTACAAAGTTTGTTTCATTATTGTTTCTCGATTGCAAATACAAGGAAATGCCTAATTAGACTGACAATGAAGCAGCAAAATAGAGACAAGGTTTAATAGACTGCGTGAAAAATTAACAATGCGCATATTGGAAATTCTATGAATTTGCGAACAAAGCAAAATTTAGGACATCATTTTAAATCATGTTCCGGAATTACGTCGTAAATTATAATACAATTTTAGATATCCATTTCATAAATTTCCTGTTATATCAAATAAGCTGTTATATTTAATAAGAATGGAATTTTTAAGCAATCAAAATATATTAGAATATTCAAAACGTTAAAAAAATAAAATACGGCAGCAATTTTAAGCCGTAATAAATATTAATAAAGGTATTTTGTTGGGTTAAACGAGACGTGTTAGTAAGATTTTATTCGACGGCGTGAAAAACATTCGCGTATTTGTTGTCAAATTAGCGTTCGAGATGTTCTTATTTTAATTTAAAAGAAAAAGTTTATTATAGGAAACTATTACCATAGTTACAAGATAGTTACATTTAGCGGTAGGCAGCGGCTTGGCTCTGTCCCTGGCATTGCTGAAATCCATGGGCTACGGTAACCACTCACTATCAGGTGGACCGTATGCTCGTCTGCCTACAAAGGCAATAAAAAAAAATACGAAGGGGTATTCTTCTATCTATCGGCATTCCCACAAGGATCTCGCGATTAGCGCAATGTTAATTTACCGCTTATACAATCTCAAAAACCTGATTAAATATGGTATGTTAGTTGGCGATTACCGAAAAATATGTTTAGGAAAAAAAATGCGCACAGAATAAGGTTATAAGACGTGACGATCGATGAATAATATTATTTTGCATAGTTTGATAATAATGCAGCTCTCCGCGAAGTAAATGATAAGAATGGGTGGTGAGACAGTAAGAAGAATACACAAGGTCATGATCCTGAAGAATGATGGAAGGATTGAGGAAAGAATAGAGTTTGGTTGTACATGTTCAAGTTCTTCGCTATTGAGTGATGTTAATTATAAATGATTGTATTTTATTTATTGCATCTTATGGCGTTAACTATAATGACTGTGTTGCCTCCAAGGTACTTACTGGCGGTAGGGCGTGTTATGAGCACGCACTTTTTTCTACCTATTCTAGTAACCTCGAGAGGTTATACTAGATTCGCAGAACGAGTAGGTGAGCTCACGGACACTCACTCTAACTTGACGAGGTTTCTAACACTAGCCCTAGCAAGAGCAGTGCTTCGCAGAATCTGCTACCGGATTGGAAACGCGACTAACTGAGAAAATCTGGCGAGAAACTCAGTGGGCTGTGTCTCCTAATTTACTCGCCGAACCCTTCGTCGCAAGTGACGGGTTCGACGAGAACGGTGACCGGTGCATGAGGTACCTAAAAGCATGGTTAGTGGATCGGGAGGATACGAAATGACGTGTTTAGGGCGACGTCGACTGTTTATCATACCCGCACGGGTAGGTACCACCATCCCGACTATTTTGCCGTGAAGCAGCAATGCGTTTCGGTTTGGAGCGCGGGGCAGCCATTGTATGTACTATAAAACTGAGACTTAGAACTCATGTCTCGATTTACCTTGTTGATGTCTACGGGCCCCGATAAGAACAAACCAAATATCAAGTGTGTCATGAGCTCATCCACCCAACTAAGGAAAAAAAAAAGGCGAAAAGGGCCCTTTCATCTTGAAAATCTATTAAGCCAGAAAAAGAAATTGAGTTTTCACATTAAGTATGTATCGACATTTGAAAAAAAAAACATAACATTTCTAACTCAGTACGTCTTTTAAATAGCGGATTTCAAACGTAATTACTATTCCAATGTTATTGATAGTAAAATTATAATAATCCATATATAAATAAGCAAAGAGAAAACAGTTTCGTTTTCACGTCTATTTATTGAACGATTTCCATTTCTTTAGTAGTTAGTTATTTGCGAGCTTAATGTTGTCAATAAAAAAAGTTTTGGAAATAGTATTTTTTTCCAAAGTATCAATAATAAAACTAATCAGAAAATGGAAATGAAAAACAAATCTAAATTTTAGTGGCCAGTGATTACAGTCGAATGGGAAACAAATGTTCCAAATGAACAAATGGGAAAAAAATTCTAGAAAGTTCTCGAGCTAAGATATTCTTCTGTGTTATGAATACCTTTTTTTCCTACCTATGCTGTTAGCCTTGAGAGGCTATTTCAGCTTCGCTTTATTGTGTGTAGGTGAACTCACGGGGCTCAAACTGGAAGTGTTGCTAACACTGGCCCTAGCAAGAGCAGTGCTTCGCAGAATCTACCACCGGATCGGAAACGCGACCCACTGAGAAGATCCGGCGAGAAACTCAGTGGGCTGTGTCTGTGGGTTAATTTGCTCGTCGAGCCCTTCGTCGCAAGCGACGGGTTCGACGAGGACGGTGAACGGTGCTTGTGGTGCCTAAAAGCACCGTTAATGGATCAGGAGCATCCGTAATGACGTGCGATCATGAATACCGGAAACACACACGAGACAAGGAAACGTACTCGAAGAAACTCTGACTCTAATCCGAAAACGAACACCCCTAGGTTACAACATCATAGTCATTGATTACCGGACCAACGTCTCTATCATCGATTTTGTAACATTAACGGAATCGACCGCATGTCTAAGAGGTCACAAGCTCACCTCGACCTTGTGCGGTCCGACTCACCACACAGCATTAACAATACCAGTACAATCTAATATTTTACTGTGATGACGCACTTATGCACCGACTGTTTCGTTCTACACGAGATTCGAATTGATTGACTCAGTTGTGCAGTAGTTAGCGCCCCTGACTTCTGGGCCGAAGGTTGTGGGTCCAATTCTCACGTCGAGCAAATATTCGTCTGACGAACAGGTTCGTTTGCTTTCTGTCGGAATGTTCATTATGTTTATATTTAAAACGTATGTAAAGTATACATGAGTGTCTGTTTCCCATAGCACAGAGACTCTTAGTTTGAGGACAGATAGAGATATTGAAAGAGAGGGAGAGAGAGTGATAGAGATAGAGATAGACAAAGAGGGGGGGTATTTATTATTATTATTATTTTAAAACTCTTGAGGCTTCCAAAGTTCGAAGGTTTATTAAGGCACTCAAAGATATACATAGAAACTCAATACAAGACAAGGATATAGAAGTTAGGGGTTAGACACGGCTTCAAAACTAAACAAAATCTATCTAATATAACAACACCAGTCTTTTGATAGATTTATTGCACTAGCATCTGTATCTAACGTGCGTGAATGCCACCACCCACCTTGAGATATAAAGTCGAAACTGAAATCGCATTATATTATAATAACATAAGACATTTTGTTATGTAGAAGATCTTATGTTGTATGTAGCCATATAGTTTTACACGGTGTACACATAGGGCGATCATTTTTCCGAAGACGAACAGGCGAGTTGATGGGGCAACGAGTTTTAGGTGATTCTAGTCCATGGACATCATCATGTGAATGTTGCTTATGACCCAGGGATGAGCTGAGGTAATGAAATAGTCTGCAAGGTCAAATCCTCATGTTTTTACTGGCATTCAAATCTGAATGAACCGATGATCGCACGAATCCTTCATGGTGCTATAGATGTAGTGAGAGATTATTTTCCTATCAATAACTTTGTGACTCCTCCCGACATCTATTGGCGAATAATAATACTATTTTTAAGATACAATAACACTAAAGCTATTTCAGCAGATGACGCTGTTAAGCCACCCGAAGCCAATGAGTGTTTGGTTTAAGGTTGGACCAAGAAAATGAATTGTTTATTTATATTATTCGTGTCTTTTTAACTCACGTGTTCACTTAAAAATGCCTAAACGACCTTGGAATATTTCATCATTTTATCAATATGTAATTCGTATTTAAATATAATTTATAAAAAACACAATTTAACAAGAAATCATCGTCGTCATCGTCTAGTGATCGTATTAAATGAGTGGACATTTTCACACATTTTCATATCTATTAATATGGAACTTTATTGTTTAGTGTCAAGAGTCAAAAGGAATAATGTAATATTATAATACTAGAGGTCCCGCAGTAGTCGAAATTCGACTATAATTAATTGGAATTGTAAGTTTGTACACTATTATGATTGTATTTTATACTTCTATAATCACAAATTTCGCCAAGGCTACATTATAAAAAAATATTAATAAAGACAAACAATATTTAATCTATTCTCAATTTGACCACAGACGTCAAGAACAAAAGTTTGACAATAAATATTAAATAGTATGCATGCGTGTATGCGTCAAATACATGATATGTAGTGTGTGTAATGTTTTCTTTATTGATTTCATGTATCTTTTATGCATTATTTTAAAAAAATATTAGCATTGTGCACTTCTTCTCTATATTATTGGAAAATTTCATACTCCTCCGTCCGCGCAATTTTCGTAAAAAGGGATACAAAGTTTTTGCTTCACGTATTAATATATAATATAGATATGTTACAACCATAACAATTATTAACTAAAACGGGATATATACCAGTATTTACCATACGAAATGAGTTCCCGATATTTTTAAGTAATAATTGTTATGTTCGGGATGTGTGAACATAAGTTTCGTCAGTATACACAATATCTCTGCCTTCAGATCTGTACTTCCTTATTAAGTCTAGGTACTTTACTCTTTTAAGTCTAACGTCATCTTTTTCCATCAGTATTTTCCTATTATTAGTAATTTTCTTGAATAAAAAACCCATTTGGCGAAGTGTTCTTCTTTGTGTAAAATGACATCCTTTGAAATTCATCGTTTGTATTAATTTGGACTTTAGTGCTTTTATTGGAGGGACTTGTTTATAAATGAGATGAAAGTTATAAACCATCCGACGTATTACTGCACAATCAAAATTGTCAAGATCTAGAGATAATTTCTTGCGTGGTCTACCCCGAATCGATTTGAAGGGAGGAACAGAAGTATTGAGCTAATTGACAGTTGGACCTAATACCTAGAGTTGCTTGGCGACATGCACATTGTGATTTCAATCGGCTCCGATATCAACATCAAGCAGTATTTTTTCCCTCCCAATCCCATAGACGCAATACTTTTTTGTTTGACTCGTGTAATGTGATGTGCGAGTTATATTCACATCAGTAGCCCTTCATCTCATAAAATGTTAAAAAGCGGAATGAACAATAACAAAATGATGTCATACGTCGAACTGTGAAGACTATGTGCATAGTTCCATCACGATCTATACATAAATCAATGAATGTGTGTAATTCTTTTGGTATTTTATTGTTATTGATTATCTTGTTTAATGTGAGCATTCTGTATCTACTGAAAACATGTGATATGTAAATAATGAATGATCTTCGGTGTTTTGACTAGCAGAATGTGGATAGGATCTTAATAATTACTGTAAGGTAGCCAACAGACAATACGAGGTACTTAATAACCGACTATTTTCCTTTTATTTTCTTCCTACTTATTTTCCCAATTTACATCACTTTACTCCCTGAAATCTTAGTTAGCCTTATGAATTCTATTCTTCATTGTTCCCTCACAGCTGAGGATCACGACCACATGTGGTTTTCCTCCATAGTGTTTTCGGTCATGGGTGGCATGTACCGCATGGTACAGAATACCGCTTTTTTAACCAGATTTGAAAATCTGGCTGGTATTCTGCCCATAGCGCGCTTACCGTTTATGCGACCCAAAATAATGAGCTTCTCTAATTCATGTCTGGGAGACCGCATGATGTGCCCGAAGAAGCTCATAACACGTTCTTGGCAGATGGCAGAGAGTCTTTTTAAGATGTTTAGCGCTATTAAAATGGATTCGTTAGTTCTCATGGCCCTCCGTGGTATTCGGAGCATCTTCCGCCACACCCACATTTCAAAGGTATCGATCTCTTTGCCATCACGCCGTATGAATAACCCTACCACAATAGATATCGCTGCCACAAAGCCATAATACCTTACGGTTTGAAGGATAGAAGCTGTATACAGAAAAGAACGACGTCTTCCGGGCCCACCAGTTGTTTATAATATACTTCTTTTTATGATATCCTTAAATCGGAACGCATGATGGCAGAATTGGGTGGGCTTTTATTAACCACTGTTGTCGGCTTCCAACATGCCCAAAGTTAAACCGAAAGTTTAATATTAATACCTACTTATTAAATTAAAATTTTATGTATCGTATACCTGTCCATTGACGACTGCGCTTACAAGGAGCACCCTGGCGGCGCGGTGCACCTCCACGAGCTCGCCGGGTAGCGGGGCGGAGGCACCAGCCGGCTGGAACCATACCGCGGCGCCTTCCGACCACTCCGCGAGTCCCCCGGACCCCGCCATTCTGTCAAAAATAATAATTAAAATGTTACTAGGGACGATATTTTTTTTCTCTACATAAGCTGAGAGCCTTGACAGGTTATATCAGCGTAACCTTAACTATTTGGTGAGCTCACGGGGTTCAAACCTGACGACGTTGCTAACACTGCCCCTAGCAAGAGCCGTGCTTCGCAGAATCTACCACCGGATCGGAAACGCGACCCACTGAGAAGATCCGGCGAGAAACTCAGTGGGCTCTAGGAATGAAATGACTTATTTCTAATTTCTTATAATTTCTCAATTTTTTTTTATTGCTTAGATGGGTGGACGAACTCCCAGCCCAGCTGGTGTAAAGTGGTTACTGGAGCCAATAGACATCTATAACGTAAATACGCTACCCACTTTGAGATATTAGTTCCAAAGTCTCAGTATAGTTACAACGGCTGCCCCGCCCTTCAAACCGAAACGCATTACTGCTTCACGGCAGAAATAGGCAGGGCGGTGGTACCTGCCCGCGCAGATTCACAAGAGGTCTTACTACCAGTAAAAAATACCAATAGTAATTTCTTATATACTAAAAAACAATTTCAGGTCAAGCAACTTTAAGTAAAATAACAATAGGTATCCTTTTCAACGCCTACTAGCTATCATTATAGTCGCCAGTAAAATAAAAACATGAAGTGACAAAATAGTTGTTAAATTATAGCTTCTTATATTATGTGTTAATTTAGCATTGGTTTAAAAGGTCATGTGTAATATTTCATTTGTTTTAAAATTCTGCATAATTGTTGTTATTAAGTATTAAATTAATAGTTATTATTTAATTATGGCTTGGGGCTGAGAGCAGACCAACTCGTTATCGCAATTAAAAGGTTGGAGGAAGAGAAATCACAAGACTTTTTTTTTTTTTTTATTGCTTAGATCAGTGATTATCAAACTTATTTCTTTTACCGCCCCCTTTGAAAATCAATTATTTTTCAGCGCCCCCCATTTTTTATACACCCCTAATACTTTAAAACCACAATTTAATTAATTTAATTAATAAATGTTGTATTAATTTTATTAAATGTAGTACCACGTAGTACATAATTATGTATTTGTAGATGCTGTTATTGTTTCTTCATATCATTATATGTCCGTACATTGCTACAGAGCGTGTATTTACAAATTTGCAAAGTAAAAATGAATTTTTCTCATCAATATGTTTGTTTAAATTCAGAATCACCAAAATAAATTGCTAGTTCACTGTACTATTACTATGCTAATTTATTAGAACGAAACTATTTTTGTTGAATATCTTTCTCATTAATATAAGATTCTCATCATAAGATAATTAAAAATTTATATTTCGACTAGTAAATAATACTACAAACAATAATAACTTGTGGCGGGTAGCCATCACACAACGCAAGATAATTGAGAGATGCCTGAATCTCGCTTACGACATTTTCAAGATAAAGCGCATATATACAAGTTCCGAACAACAACATTCGGACCGTCAGTCTACCGAGCAAATAAATATCACCCGCTCGGTGGAAGATCTTCCCTTTGTCGTATATTCCTACAAACTTATTAAACTACGAATAAGCTAAACCTGGAAGTCGTAGAGGATTTCATTTATCTGGGCTCCGTCATAGCTAGTAATGGATCCTCCGAAAAGGACCTCAGAAGGCGAATCAGTATGGCAAAGAGAGCTATGTCCCAAATGGACCGTGTTTGGGCGGACAGAAACATCTCGAGAAATACCAAAAAGTAGCTCGTCACCTCCCTCGTCTTTTCCATTTTTCTCTACGGCGCAGAGACTGGGACCCTCGTGAAAGCCGATCGCCAACGCATCGACGCGTTTGAGATATGGTGCTGGAGAAAAATGCTCGGGATTCGTTGGATAGAAAACAGAACCAACGAATCCATTCTTACCGAGCTCAAGATTCCAATGCGCCTCAGCACTACATGCGCGCGGAGAAGTTTCGAGATCTTTGGACATATCGCCAGAAAGAGAGGTGACAATCTGGAAAAGCTGCTGGTAACAGGCAAGGTATGCGGGAGAAGGCACAGAGGCAGAAATCCAATGCACTGGTCGGACCAAATACGCTCCACTCTCAATATCTCAGTCCACGTTGCTATCCACACAGCCGAGGACAGGCAGAAATGCGCTCAAGATGATGCAGGAGAAAGTTATTAGAGGAGGCCACAACCCTCAGCACTGAGGATTATCGACGCAAGGAAAGGAAGGAAACTACGAAAAATAAATTAATATCATTTCGTATTATAGATAAATACGGGTAATTTTTCATAGAATTTTAGTTTATAATTTAGAACTGGTTCAAATAAAAACCGCCGCTTAAGTAAGCGTTTTTATTATTTGTAATAATTAATATCTATACTAATATTATAAAGAGGAAAGATTTGTTTGTTTGTTTGTATTCAATAGGCTCCGGCTTGCTGAGTTTGCTCGTCTTGCCACCGTCTTGCCACTTGGGGTGGCGCATGTCGTCGGCAAAATGAGGAGATTGGGCCTCGACGTGACACTCAGTAAATCCGAGGCCATGTGGTTCCACAGGCCCCGGAGAGTGCCACCTGTCGATGCCCATATCGCCGTTGGAGGCGTTCGTATCGGGTCGGGGTGCAGTTGAAGTACCTCAGCCTCATTCTGGACTGTCGTTGGACCTTTCGTGTTCACTTTCAGAACCTGGTCCCTCGTTTGTTGGGGGTGGCTGGCGCGTTAAGCCGGCTTCTTCCCAACATCGGGGGGCCTGACCAGGTGACGCGCCGTCTCTATACGGGGGTGGTGCGGCCAATGGCCTTATACGAGGCGCCCGCGTGAGCCCAGTCACTGGCCATGGGGGTAGCGAAGTTGCTGCAAAGGCCGCAACGCACCATCGCGGTAAGGATCATCCGTGTTTATCGCACCATCTCTTTCGAGGCGGCGTGTGTACTGGCTGGGACGCCGCCTTGGGTCCTGGAGGCGGAGGCGCTCGCCGCTGACTATCAGTGACGGGCTAACCTTCGTGCCCGGGGCGTGGCGCGTCCCAGCCCCAGTGTGGTCAAAGCGCGGAGGGCCCAATCTCGGCGGTCCGTGCTGGAGTCATGGTCTAGGCGGCTGGCCGATCCTTCGGCTGGTCGTAGGACCCTCGAGGCGATTCGCCCAGTTCTTGTGAATTGGGTGAATCGTGACAGAGGACGCCTCACTTTCCGGCTCACGCAGGTACTCACTGGGCATGGTTGCTTCGATGAGTTCCTACACCGGATTGGAGCCGAGCCGACGGCAGAGTGCCACCATTGTGGTTGCGATTTGGACACGGCATAGCATACGCTCGTCGCCTGCCCCGCATGGGAGGGGTGGCGGCGTGTCCTGGTCGCAAAAATAGAAAACGACTTGTCGTTGCCGAGTGTTGTGGCATCGATGCTCGGTGACGACGAGTCGTGGAAGGCGATGCTCGACTTCTGCGAGTGCACCATCTCGCAAAAGGAGGCGGCGGGGCGCGTGAGAGATGCACAGGCCCGCCCCCGTCGAGCGGAGTCCATGGAGGCGGATCTCGCATAAGCCCTGGCCCTCTAAGTGTTTCGGGTCTCCCTCACATGTCGGCCTGGGGCCCGGCGAAGGGGGCCTAAGAAGACGACGTGCAAGCTGCTCTGCATACGTTTTACGTATGAGTATCCGGGTGATGGAAGGCCGGCTATCCCCAACACACCCTGGTTCTGACCCAGTGGGGTATTCCGTAGGATAGATCATTCTAACCGGCGCCATCTAGGCGGGCTTCGGACAGCCTGCCGACCGAGAGGGCTGGTGGTCGTGGCGCCGACGACCGCCAGTCCGGCATCCCGAGGGGGAGAGTGATGGGAGAGATGTGCTCCACACTAAACGCTTCACTTTCCCCCCTTTGCCTTTTCATGAGCTCTGTCTCATGCGAGGTTTGGATGCTGGTTGTTGAGCGACAGGAGGTTTTAGTCGGTTCGATTCCGACTTGCCCCGCCCTCCATCCCCAGTGAAAGGCGGAAGTCCGGCGATTTCCACCTGACAAAAAAAAACGTGTGGCACTCGGGAACTGCGGCGGTAAAGCTATTGCATAGCATTTTTTATCAACTTATGACATTATAATTAGACAATGATAATTTAATATTAAAACAATAATAAAACAAGACCACGCTATATTAAACCTTAATAAAGGCAAAACCTTAACTGTCCCCTTCACACTCATAAGCTAAACCGNCAATCATCATCGGAGGGAGTGCTGGGGGAGTTATACAGAACGGCGGAGGAGTGGGCAAAGTCACGTAGACCGGAGGTATGGACGGCGCTGGTATCTGCAGCGGCGGAGAGCAACAGGAGCAACTCGGCTGCGAGTAGTATTGGTACGGGGACACCGCATAATACTGCGCGTTTACGAACGACTGAAAAAACACATACTTGTAATCAACACTCCTGTAATAAAATGTAGCATAATAAAACGCCATCGCTTTAACACAGAGAACTTACTTGTGAGAATAAAGCTATCAATTGTAGAAGCAATTTTGTAGTCACCTCCATAACTTACAGATCCGGACTCGTCATTCAAAATGGAATGTAATTTATTTATATGGACATATTGCCCCAGTGGTTGCGTTATGTTTTACAAAAAGATTATATGATTTTACAATACGAAGAAAGATAATTTTATCGTAATTTTTTTTTTAATTTTTTTGTTATCTCGTAGCGATCTCGTAACAATAACGGATGTTAAACAGATACGACATGTATTGCGCTGATAGGCGACGCGTTAAAATCTTCGTTTTGTAATAGTTATGTCAGTGGGTGCATAACACAATGCAAATGTTAATCAGATATAAATAATTGGAAACCGTTATTTTTATCGCACAGTAGTAAAATATGCGACGAAATTCATTAATAACGTAGATAGTCATGGTTGTACTATTACCTAAAGTACGTACAGTCTGTCTTAATCAGATATTGGAAGTCGTCGTGGCCTAAAGGATAAGACGTTCGGTGCATTCGTATCGAGCGATGCACCGGTGTTGGAATCCCACTGGCGGGTACCAATTTTTCTAATGAAATACGTACTCAACAAATGTTCACGACTGACTTCCACGGTGAAGGAATAACATCGTGCAATAAAAACCAAACCTGCAAAATTATAATTTGCGTAATTACTGGTGGTAGGACCTCTTGTGAGTCCGCACGGGTAGGTACCACCGCCCCGCCTATTTCTGCCGTGAAGCAGTAATGCGTTTCGGTTTGAAGGGGGGGCAGCCGTTGTGACTATACTGAGACCTTAGAAATATATCTCAAGGCCTCGAGAGTGCGCCGGCGGGTGGCTGAGGTTTGATGAAGTTCTTCCAGCAACCGCTCCCTCCATTTAGCGTACGCCAGATGACGCGCAGCACGCCTCCACCGACTGACAGCCGACAGGCCGGGTGTCCGTCCCCGACTCAGGGACTGTGTTCTGCGCCGGTATACCGTAGCCAATACCTCGGCCTCGAGATCCCAAGAATGGGAACCAGCGAGGGCGCAGGCGACCTCTCGGGAGATCGTACGGTACCCCCTGATGACCCTCACCGCGAGCTCGGAGCAGCAGCGCCGCATTGCGTGCGGAGAGTGTGGGCGACCACAAGGGAGCGCCATACAAGGCCATACTGCGCACGACCCCTAGGTACAGGCGTCGGACACCGACGCTGCAACCACCAACGTTGGGCAGAAGACGGACTAATGCACCTGCCATGCCCAGTAGCCTCGGAATCAACTCACCGAAAAGGTGGTCGAAGCGCCATCGACTGTCCAGCACGATGCCCAAATATTTGAGCTTCGGCTGGACAGCGATCGATACTCCACCGACTATGAGCGTCGCGCCTGGAGGGGGTCCTCTCCGAACCGGGTGAAAGCATACGGCCTCGGACTTGTGGAGGGCCACCTCAAGACCTAGTCTCCGAATGCGGCTAACGACGGTGGAGACCGCCGCCGTTGCAAGGATCGCTGCGGTCCTGTAGTCAGCTCCGCGAGCCGTCACCAACGTGTCGTCGGCATAGCACACCACGTCGACGCCACGCAGGCCAGCACCGCGGAGGACCCAGTCGAAACCGATGTCCCACAGGAGTGGTCCCAATACCGACCCCTGTGGGACCCCGCACGACACCGTTTTTCGCCCCCATCCTCTTCTCTCGGGGAAAATCACGCTCCGCCCTGAGAGGTAGTCCTCTATCAGGGT
Source organism: Bombyx mandarina (assembly GCF_003987935.1). The sequence goes on from NW_021011533.1 coordinate 1,315,672, forward strand.
TCGGAGACTATTGGGGATGCGGTGAAACCGAAGTGATTCCACGATCGTGCTCCAAGGGATCGTGTTGAAGGCGTTGGCGATGTCAATCGACACAGCCAACAACACGCCCTCCTCGGAGCACGCACAATCGGAGAGATGGCGGACACGCAAGACCGCGTCCACGGTCGAGCGACCCCTCCGGAAACCGTATTGGTTAGGAGCCAGATCAGGCCCAACGTTTTCCAGGTGCTGGACAAGGCGATTAGCGATGACGCGCTCGAAGAGCTTACCGGCCTCGTCCAGCACGACGATTGGGCGGTATCCGTTCGGTTCGTTACGTGGCCGACCCTCCTTAGGAATAAGGACGAGCCGACCAGTCCTCCATGGCTCTGGGAACCCACCCTCGCGGAGGCACCGGCTGAACAGCCTTCGGAGGGCAGGCCCTAAGCCATCACCCGTCAAGGCGAGCGCCCACGCTCGGGACGAGATCCCATCGGGACCAGGAGCCGTGCGCTTCGCCCGCATCCTCTACACAGCCGATTCAAACTCCGCCTGCGAGACGTCCTCAGGCTCCCCGCCATCAGCAACCCGCACCGTCGTCATCACAGGGGGGACGAAGGCCGTCCTGGTAAAATCCGGAAACAGACCCCCGACTACCCGCTGCAATGTCTCCGGCGGCAGGGTGCTATTACCCTAAGAAAAAACATTGAATTTTTTTTTTAGAGTCGTTATTATGGTGTGTCTTATTTCCGCAGGTTCATTACAAGAAACGTTTCAAAGGCCACATCCGTCTTGTTTTCTCGATTAAAACTTACATTAATTTCTGCAATTATGAACGGTTTAAAACACAATTTGTTTAATGAGCTCCCAAGAGTAAATGTGACTGCTTTATCTCGTTTATTGATGGACTTTCTCGGCGCGACGTGGTCATTTTTTAAAGTAGGTTCAACGAATGAAAGTTAATATACACGTTTCGGGATGTTATCAAAAGTAAAATCGTGACGTTAACCCACTCTGTGGGCTACTGAATAATGCATCTTTTACTCAGTTCAACTTGTGTTTTCGTTCCGCTGTGCATTCTCAATGACAAGTGCCTCAGTGGGGGACTATGGGAAAAATTGTTACATTAAAAATTATTGAGGTGTCACATTTTAATTAACTATTTACCAAGTAGGTCGGTCATTAAGGTCGAATGTTATTTCAAGTGTAACTATGTTGAATTTAAAAACGTGTTTTACATAAAAGAACGAATATCGTGGTTAGTTACGGAGAAAGAAAAACAAGTTATATGAAGAGAATGGTTTAAGTTGAATGTACTAAAAACATGCTAAATAGAATTGCTCGTATAATAAGAATTGAGTTGAGATAATTAATAATACAGGAAATTTATAATATCTACGTTGTTGACTTATTTTGTTTCTGGAAGTGGGCGGCAGAATCCAATTTAGCATCAACAGGTAGTATCAAAAACTCGGCGTAGCAATCGATGTTTTTATTATCTATGACAATATTGCCATAATTTTCTTCGGTTCTCCCGAATCATAGGCAAAATTAAAAGTACTCTTACAGTTTAATTTTGCATTTATATTATATCCGAAGCTTCGAAAACTTTAGTTATTGTGATCACGGATATCGATGAAACCGTACAAGTAAATAGTTTTAATTATAATATTGTCATCTGTGCCAGCTCTCATTACACCGAAATAATTCGTTCGTATCCTTTCGTCACTTTGTGTTCGATAAAACGGATAAGTGTCATAAATGTCACTGTCAAAAATGAAGGAAATTATTAAATAGTGTGCGTCTATTGTCTTTGGCTGTCCCTTGACTAAGTGATGTCTGTTAACACGTACAAATAACGTAGTCGACACGGAATGGCACAACCAGTTCACACATCGTTCTCAGAGTTACGAATACGGGAAGTGACTGATTTCACTTTCCAATTGCCAACTTCAAAGTTTTCTTTTTCTCAGAAATTCATGCACTTTTTTTAATCATTAATCATCTTTCATTTATACAACTAGATTACTTACTAATCGATCGCGAATAACGTACAGTTAAAGGCCGTTGAGGCTACATTTACAAATATAATATCTTATTACCGAATTATAATTTACCAAAGTACTTCAGAATAGATATATGTAACATGTTACATTATCCCTTTGTTAGGAACGAAATCCAATTTGAAATCTAAATTCAGTTATTAGTATATTGTGTATTGTGTAGTATATAGTATATTGTGACCTTAAATACTTAATATGCGCCTACGACCCAAAAAGAGTTCATTGGATCCGGGAAACAATGCCCCATGAGACGCTTCCGTTTGCCGAAGACGCATAGACATACAGACTGTGCATACAAATCGAGTACCCTATCAAATGTGGAAGCTGATTGCGGTTAGAGGACTGTTCATAAAAGAGTGCTTTTTAAATTTGAACGCATTATAAATGTGTTCTGTATTCAAAGTGCAACGGAAAAAGTAAAGCTTTCTTTTACAGTATACAGAGAATTTTAAATACAGAATCTTCATTGGCATCGAAGAAATGTAATAAATTGTTCTGTTCTTGTCAAATATCATTTTTACTTTTACTTTTAACATTTTATTTGAAACGCTTGAAACGTTTTTTTTTCTATAATGTTACCTCCTATTGGTTCCAAATTTAAAGAGAAGGATTTATTATTATTATATCGGATATACTCAAACCAGGCATTGTTCAATTATTCATAAAGGACGTGTCTTTATAATAAATAAAAATTGGAAACACTGTCAAGTTATTTATTAAATGGATTGTCCAACAAAGTCAATGGAAAATGCTATATTATGCCTAATCTAGATACTTGCCAAGTACCTTTTTTCCTATCTCAGGGGCTCAAACCTGACGATGTTGCTAACACGAACCATAGCAAGAACCGTGCTTCACATAATCTACCACTGGATCGGACACGCGACGCACTCAGAAGATCCGGCGAGAAACTCAGTCGGCTGTGTCTATGGGTTAATTAATTCGCCGAGCCCTTCGTCGCAAGCGACGGGTTCGACGAGAACGATGACCGGTGCTTGGGTACCTAAAAAGCACCGTTATTGGATCGGGAGGATCCGAGATGACGTGTTTTGGGCGACGTTGACTGTTTCCCATGTGGTCCGCAGGATCGGCAATGCAGCTACCGGCGGCCTCGATGAGAGGGTTCCCGTGTCGTGCCGCTTTATCGAAATGGCGCATTGATGCCGACTGTAGATACTTAATGATGGAACCTAGTAACTACGAACGAGCACGAATACGAGTATGTAAACGGATTATACGTGATTGGCAACAGTGCCGAATATCTTAAACTCAATAAAAGTAAAAATCGGGCTAAGTTAAATGATAGCGTTTTCAATACTTTAACTTAGTTATACTGTATTCCAATAAAAAAAAAATAGAAGACTGATGATTCATTAATTATTAAAATATATTTTTTTTAACTAAACAAATTATATTGACACGAAAAATTACACTTTTAAATTATTGTTGTTTTTAAAATTAAAACTTTTAAAATTTTATTTTATTTTGTTACACCATGAAGGGCATAGAACGAAATTCCGAAGAGCCCGTTTTGTGATTTCGCCACGGTACCCTAAAAACAATCTCAGTATCTCGCAAAAAAAAACAACAACTAGAAAGTACAATAGTGATCGTAACGACACGCGTGTGTGTGGTACAAAAATTATTCACATCGCATTAATTGTACGTTTCATTCTCAAATAAAACATTAATTAAATCAATGAACATTATACATTTCAACGTTACCTAACAACGCTATAGAAAGTTTATTAGTAGATAATATATTTCAAAATAAATATTCTGATTTTAGTATTTCGATTTATATTTTATTTAAATGTAATAATGCTTTTCTTGTAATGCGAACAGCTTTCTTCGAAACCATAAACTTATCTTGGCCACCTCTAAATACATAATAATATTATCCAACGCTAGGAGCAAGCTTAGGAACCCGGTAACCGTACTCGTCGAGCTCGACAAAGAGTTCGACGTGCAACCTAACCCATTAATCAGATCGCTGAGTATCTAGCCGGATCTTCTCAGCGGGTCGCGATTCCGATCCACTAGTAAATTCATTCGCGAAGCAGCTGCACTTGAGCTGTTAAGTCTCCTTTGGAGGCGCTTGGGCAGCTGTTAGCAAATCCCACCGCTCCAGATTCACTCAGTGCTTTTAGACTCTCCGGTCATCGGTCATCGTTCACATTGAATACCACGAAGAGTTCGGCGTACAACTTTACCCATAGACACAAACAAACGAGTTTCTCGCCGGATCTTCTCAGCTTGTCGCGATTCCGATTCGGTGTTAGATTTGGCGAAGCCCCGCTCTTGCTTGGGCTAGTGTTAGTAACTTCAGTAGAGCCCGTGAGCTCACCTACTAATCCGTGCGTATTTGTCATAGCCCCGTAGGCTACCAACGATTAGATAAGAAGAAAAGAAGCGAGCAGGTAATCGTGGCTACACGTGAACCCTTAAATTTTTAAATTGTAATTTACGCTATGGCTATGATATGGAAATTTGGGAGATTTTTGGGAGATTAACAAATTCCGATGTAATTCTGGTCCGGTATTAAACTTATATTATGTGACTCCACCTCCCCAAAAGACTAGAGGCCAGCGTCTGGAGTATATTAACTCAAATTGTTTTAAACATTCGTTGCTATCTAAATTATAAACAACATTACTCACCGGGATCTTGCCAACATTTTTTTATAAGGCTTAAGAAATAAAAACAATGCATTCTTAAAATGAATATTGTCGAGGCGACCGATCGAGTTGTAGTGGTAACAAAAAAAAACCCATTTTGGACCAGACAGAGGATAGACAGATATTTCTGCTCCTAACATCCTACCCAATCTTCACTCTTCTCTTGATATAGGCACTCGCAATAGTAGAAGTCGTAGTAAGAGCCGGCTAAATAAGAATGTTTATAATATGTTAACTTGACTATTGTTCCCTCCAAACTTCGAAGTTCGAACATTAGAGTCTTGTGTCTTTTCATGTCTGTGTATCTGAGTAGTACAATAAGGCACGATTGCACTGTCACTAAAATGGTCGGATGGACCTACGTGATTTATATCCGTGTATTATAATATTTATTATACACGGAAAAGAGGCAGAGATAGAGAAGATCTTGTTTTGTTCAGCGGCTGTCTGGTAGTGTCGCTTTGAGCGATGAGACCGCCTATCGCAAATTTGTATTAACTAGTGGTTCCGTAGTAATCGAAATTCGACTATAATTAATTGAAATGATTATTTTAAACATTATTATGGTTCTATTGTCAAACACTATTAAACTTTTATAATATAACTCGCTGACCCGGCAGACTTCGTAGAGTCTCAGTCGATTAATAAAAGACCTAAGCTTTTGTATAAAATAAACTTAAATCAAACAAAATGAATTCTTCCGACGGGGGACACATCAAAGGAAAAAGAAAATTGTTATTTTTATTTAATTTCGAGCATTTTCATATTTTTCTACCTTTTAAACCTTCACTGGACTTCACAAATAATTCAAGACCAAAATCAGCCAAATCGGTCCAGCTGTTCTCGAGTTTTAGCGAGACTAACGAACAGCAATTCCTTTTTATATATAGAGAAGAAGAGAAGATTACAGATGTCGCTAAAATTACTCTATAGATAAATAATATTAATCTATTCTCAATTTGACCACAGACTTTAAACAATTACAAAAATTTGACAATTGACAATAAACAAAGAGTATATTTATATGTGTGTTGTGTCAAATCCATGGTAGTGTGTGTAATATTTTTTTATTGATTTAATGTATTAATATGCATAATTAAAAAAAAAATAGCATGCTTCTCTATATTCTCTATATAAGTGTAGGAAATTTCATACTCCTCCGTCCGCGCAATTTTCGTAAAAAGGGGTACACACAAAGTTTTTGCCTCACGTATTAATATATAGATAAATATACTTGTAATATATTATCATATATTTGATGTGAAATTTTAATCTACCAAATATGTAATGCACAATCGTATTTGTTCAAACTATAATATATTCATCAAAGGCAGAACTACCTATTGTATATCGTGAGGGTATAGTCCGGAATCATAAAAAAAGTACACAGATTTCCTCTTGGTCGATTACCATACAATAAAACTGAACTATACATGCCAACAATGCGAAATTATAAATTGTAATAACATTTGAATGTTGGCTGCATACATCTCGGTTGATAATTGCTAATGAAAAATTTCTATTTAGTTTTTTGGGCTTGCATAATAGTTTTTGAGGACGTGACTAGTGAATCATCGTCTGCGTCTGAATTCTAATATATGTTCTTTAGCGTAGATTAAAAAGCGTTATTACTTTTATTAGCTTCTGGTAAACTTATTTGAAGACTTAGATAGTACCTCAACTGAGTCTGCCCCCTTACTGGTAATCTTTAATATACTTAGTCTGGCCATAAGTACTGTTACAATTAAAAATAAACAAAATATTACATTTGAATTTGGAATCTGTCATTTTTATATGATTGCTCATTGAGTTCTCTCATTTTGGCGTCAATACATTGTACAATATTTTGCGATATTAAAAAGGATGGGGGTGATAAAGAGAACCGAATCGCTGTGATTGCATTACACAAAGTAGGTATGGAGCCAAATGCAATTTTTAAAACTCTCCATACGCTTGGTATTAGTAAAATGTTTGTGTACCGGGCTATTAATAGGTGCAATGAGACCTCCTCTGTTTGTGACAGAAAAAGATCTGGCCGTGCACGTAGTGTTCGTACGAAAAGGTGGTCAAAGCAGTAAGGGAAAGAATTCGAAGAAATCCTGTTCGAAAGCAAAAGATTTTATGTCGGGAGATGAAGATAGCACCTAGAACCATGTCGCGTATTTTAAAAGATGACTTAAGACTTGCAGCCTGTAATTGAAAAGACTAGACGCAGACTAAGTAAATTACGTGTCACGTTGTTTGTCCGCGATGGACGCCTAAACTACGGAACCGATTTTAACTTTTTTTTTTTTAAATTTGTGTTTTGTTCCAACTTAGGCCATAGGATGGTTTTTATTTCGATTAATGGTCGCAATATTTATTAATTAACAATAAAATGATTTCTTATGTTGATTATTGTTGTTAAATGTAAGTTCCATAAGTCTAAAACAAATGGCACCTTAAATCAGTTTTTACAGACAATTGTAATACTGTATGACATTGCATGACACAGCAATGTGTGGCCGGGTCTGCTAATTGTATAATATAATATGTATTGCTTAAAACCTTTGCAGCTATCTACGTTATAAAACCACCCACCCACCTACCCCACATAGTGGTGAGTCGTTTTCGTCGCTCATAGATTTCAGCAATGGATCAGCTAAGTTGCTGTCTATCACTGAGTACTCCCAGCAAAGCTTGTTTAAGCCTCCTTGAGCGCTCCGGAGACACCAAGAAGTCAATTCCAATTACCTACTGTGGATGAACGCAGTGGTTCTAGGTAGTATTGATAAGAAACGAGACGACCAGATCAAATAATTCCTCAAATCTATCCGCATGGATTATCCAACGGATTCTTATCACGATTTTCACGTTTAATAAGTGAGAAACAGATAAAGCTGTCTACCCTCTTTAGAAAATCTTACCCTGCAGCCTACAAATTCACTTCGTCGAAATACCCGGAACTCATTAAATGTGAAAATCGTGGTAAAACCTATTAAATAGACTACATTTGTGATATATTATATAAAATTAAATAGTATATACGAGAATAGTTTATAATTTATTAGCTATTGAATTTTGGAAGGAACATTTTTTACTATCTTACGGAGACTGATAATTGACCCAGTTAAGTGTCTACAAAACGACATCTTACCTATATGTCTACCTGGGACAAATTGCACAACTAGGTAGGTCTGGTCAAATTTCGAGAAAGAGATCAATCATCCATGTAATATAAAGTTCTAATTCTTCTCTATGGCATCTTTGGATGGATTTAAACACATTGAAGGTGACCATTATATATTTTATTGTACCTTTACCGGAAAAAAGCTCGTTTTTCGCTTTTTCGATACCTACTAATTTTAATGCAGTCAGCATTATTGTGCCATTAGCTTTTGTCTAGTATGTGTTTAGGTCTATCAGTAGTACCTAAATACTAGTATGACATAGATGTAAGTAGTGGCAGTAGTAGTAGTTTATTTTGTATTAGAACTCTAAATATTTCACGTCGAGCGCCCGATTATTTCGCGCTAGTAATATGAAATAGTCTGCCGTGCGATTTCAGACACATCCTTTACCACGGCAGTAAAATCCGATTGACGCTCTCAATACACTAAGTGGTAGTGGTACTTAGAGAAACTGCGGTCCATTCTCCGATAGATACCCACGATCTAAGGTCGATTGATGCTGTTCTAAGCCACCACAGAGGCAGTAGGTTTAGCTCACAGACACAGCCCACTGAGTTTCTCGTCCGATATTCTGTCAGTGGGTCGCGTTTCCGATCCGGTGGTAGATTCTGCGAAGCACTGCTCTTGCTAGGGCCAGTGTTAATAAGACTCCAGTTTGAGCCCCGTGAGCTCACCTACATGTTAGGGCGAAGCTGATATAGCCTCTCAAGGCTATTATCAGCATAGATAGGAAAAAAAACCCAGGTGAAATCAATTACGGTATAACGTGTACACGAAACATAATCGACTCTATTATTGTACTATTATCCCGTTTTCTGGTTTTAAGCCTCGTTAAAGACAAACAAAGTTTTATTACACATAACTATCGAACAATTGGCACTAAAACTATTTATAATACTTTAAAAACTGGAAAACGACGCTTCATGCGAAAACTCAAACAATCACCCGAAAACCGGTCCGAGGAGACGACAAAAAGCAATTTATCGACAGATCAAAGAGGCTGAGGTATTTTAGAATAAAATCGTACGAAATGAATGTTTAATTAACGTTGAAATGTAAATATTTTGGAGTCAGAATGCCAATCAAGTTTTCTTGTTCATAATTCATAGTTCATCAAGGTGTCGTTTTGTTCAACATTAGTTAAATGTTGCGTGGGACGATGATATGTGATTATAGTTTTAAATAACTTTAGTTAATCAGGGTCGTTTTTGAAATGCGAGAAACGGTACCGAAGCTCCTTATCTNAAGCCACCCCACCCCCGGAGACGGCCTCCTCCGAGAGGGCCCGCACGCGAAGGATCGCGTCTACCGTTGAGCGGCCCTCTCGGAAGCCATACTGCTCCGCCGACAGATCGGGTCCCACCCTGACCAGATGCTGGATGATACGGGCCGCCAGAATGCGTTCCAGCAGCTTGCCCACCTCATCCAGCAACACGATGGGACGATAGTACAACAGCTGCCTCGCCCCTCAAACCGGATAGACGATTGCTTCGTGGTAGATATAGGTGGGGCAATGGTTTCTACCCATACGGACTCACAAGACAATCAATCACCACTATCAATAACACCGTCAGCTTATTGCGGATAGTTTAACGAATGTTATATAATTTTTAATTCTTATATTTTCTATGATCGATGGTTGTATAAAATAAAATTCCAAGTCCACACCTGCGGACGTGGGCCCAGGTCGGAAGAGTCGTAAAAGTGGCCTTACCTCTGCCGATACCGTTACCGTTGCCCAAACCGGGTGCCATATATTCACCGCTGAGTTTGAAGACTTTGATATAGTACAGTCTCTTCATCAGCTTTCGCGAGTCGCAGACTTAATGCTATTTTTACGGTTTAATCTCTCGTTTGTTACTGTCGATGTCATTGACCTTAAAATTGTTTATGTATATTTGGACTACCAAAAAACGAGAACTTTGACCTGCAGCATCTTAATTTTAACATAGACTCATTTATACTGTAAACGTGTACGGTAAAAGCTTAAATTAATAGTATTTTTTTCTACGTTATCAGCTGCGACGGCTACTTTTTTTGGCAAAACCGCCTTTTTCTGTGACAATTCTTACCTGGAATGTCCAACAACATTACTCACCGGGTTCTTGCCAACATTTTTTATAAGGCTTAAGAAATAAAAACAATGCGTTCTTAAAATGAATAGTGTCGAGGCGAGCGGTCGAGTTCTAGTGGTAATAAAAAAAAATGGACTAGAAAGGGGGTAGACAGATATTTCTGCTCCTAACATCCTACCCGACTTTTTGGCGGGAACGCGAGGAGTGAAGTTGTGTGATTTGTTTTATTTTGTCTATTTAGTGTTTCTTCGAGTTTAAATATGTAATAACGGTGGTTTATTAACTATTTAGCATCTGTGAAAGTGCACAAATGCGGGAAAATGAGACAAAGCCGCTAAACGTAACTTCTCGGGATCCTCCAAAAGTCCACTGAAAAAGTCTCAGTAAATGATCACCATTTTACTAAAATTGTATTTCATCCCATATCATCTCATCTCATTTCATAATATCATCCTTCATATAAAAAAGTTATCATTAAAATTAGACTTGACTTGGTCTTAGTTATCAGGTCATAATATACATAAAACAAAAGTCCAGATTCTAAGACAGCATAGTTTCCTCGCGTGTTTTCATGTTTACAAATCATCAATACACCGTAAGGACGCATTTATTTCCGTATACAACTGATTTACAGACACTGTTAATAATTATTACATCATATTTTTAGCAATTAGAGTTACGCACACCGAACCGCGGCCGGTATTCACTGGTTGTAAGATAACTTCATGCCGTCTTATTACACAACGTTTACCTGACCGTAAGTTTTGCGTATTAACGATAATTAAATAATTCATTGTCTGAACGCGGGGGGGATCCGTTGCATAAGCTATCTTCTCTGTGGGATCGGGGTTACCGGAGACATCCGGGTCAGTGGAACAGTGCATGTGTACCGAGAGGAAGTATTAGACTTTTTTTTTTACTTAATTTACAATTCGAAATGTGAAATTTGCGTTCGGAATCGGAGATGAATTCTTCGATCGACGCACACGCGATATTGACTGTTAGTAATGAGGCCTATAAAATCAAAGGCAGCTAAATCCAAATATATATAATTTTTTTATTTATTGCTTAGGTAGGTGGACGAGCTCACAGCCCACCTGGTGTTAAGTGGTTACTGGAGCCCATAGACATCTACGACGTAAATGGGCCACCCATCTTGAGAAATCAGTTCTAAGGTCTCAGTATAGTTACAACGGCTACCCCGCCCTTCAAACCGAAACTCATTACTGCTTCACGGCAGAAATAGGCAGGGTGGTGGTACCTACCCGCGCGGACTCACAAGAGGTCCTACCACCAGTCCCACCACCATATTCAGGTAAACTACAAAAATCGGCCCTAAACACGTCATTACGGATCCTCCCGATCCATCGAAGTACTGCTCTTGCTAGGGCCAGTGTTAGCAACACTCCCGGTTTGAGAATCTGAAATAACTTTTTTCGTATACCTACGATATTCTTTATTTTAAAACAGATTTATGAAGAATGAGAATATTACTAATAATCTGAATTTTAAATGATAAAACTTCGTTTATTAGTACTTAATACAGAGTAAACTTAACTTTTTTGAACTGAATTTGTTAGAGATTTAGCTGCATTTGTTATAACATGAAAACACTAAAGCATGTTCAACTAACTAAACAAGATAGAGCCATTGTTAATACATTTTACGACATTAAGGCGTTTAGCTGGCTTTGATTTTATAGGCCTCAGTTCTCAGCTGTTTTAGGGCATGAGCTCCAATACTTAATTGCTTCAGATGTTTTTATTCGGTTTATTGAGAATTCCCAAGTATAATCACTACATAGTATAAAACAAAGTCGCTTTGTCGGTCCGTATATCTGTCTGTCCCTATGTATGCTTAAATCTTTAAAACTACGCAACGGATTTTGATGCGTCTTTTTTTAATAGATAGAGTGATTGAAGAGGAAGGTTTATATGTATAGTTACATCCATTAAATAGTGGAGAAATGAATAATAAATTACAGTTTCCGAAGTGAAGCGAGGGCGGGTCGCTAGTAATCAATAAAACGAGAAAAAAGGGTTGATAAATAAAGAAGATAATGGTATTGGAATTCTATTTGTTGCCTATTTATATGTAAAGGGGAATGCCCATTTCAGGCCCAAAGTGGACAATAGATTAGAGAAAAAATACTTAGTGCATTAATTTTGGCATAAATAAATATGCATTTACTTTCTTCCAAATGAGTGCCACTACCGTTTACAATAAGGAGTTAAAACAAAGTAACTCTATTGAAAAAACAAGGTTTTTGATTTTTGCGGGAAAAATATTGCCAGTATCAAAATCTTTTAAGCATTAAGTACCTAAACATTTTAAGATAAAAATACATTAGGAACATCTCTCTTATCATAATTAATAAGTTAAACATTTAGAAAAGTTCTTGAAGTATCTCACAATCCGACACTTAGGTATTTATATAGAAAATTAACCTCAAAACGATTTTTTTTTTTATTTTTTTTTATAATAGTGACGTCAATTTCAATATATATTTTTAGATATCCAATACATTTAAGAATTTAAAACAGTCCATTTTTATCGTAATATTTGATGTCCATCTTGGGCCCAGCACACTATGGAGAGTGGGTATTCCCCTTTACACTGGTTGTAGGTTGTGTTGTTGCAATTCCTAACCGAAGAATTTTTTGATAGGATTCCTCTTTATCCATTTTCCTATTACACAAACCGACCAAGCGAAGCGGGATTGTGGTAAAAAGTGTTTGTATGTGTTAATTAGACTTCTTTCCAGAGCGGTGTGTTACGTCTTTCTTAAAACACCTTTTATGTAAACTAAAATGACTGCTCCCCATCAGATGGACGGTATCCTCTGTCTTCGCTGGCAGTAAAATAAAATTTGTTTTTAATAGTGAGCAAGCAAAAAGCGATGAAATACAAATTTATATAGACGTACTAGCTGACCCGGCAGACTTCGTAGTGCCTCAATCGATAAATAAAAGACCTAAACTTTTGTATTAAATAAACTTAAAACAAACAAAAGGAATCCGTCCGACGCGACGGCGGACACATCAAAGGAAAAACTAAATTGTTATTTTTATTTAATTCCGAGAATTTTCATATTTATCTACCTTTTAAACCTTCTCTGGACTTCCACAAATAATTCAAGACCAAAATTAGCCAAATCGGTTCAGCCGTTCTCGAGTTTTAGCGAGACTAACGAACAGCTATTGATTTTTATATACATATGTTACCGGAAATGTATGAAATCAAGGAATTGTATACAAATCCTAGGAAATGTGTACAATTCCGATACTATTTAGGAAATGTATAAAATATTGTTTGAAAAACTATTTAATGCATAGATATCCTAGGAAATGTATAAATTTCCTCGGAATTGTATATAATTCCAATATCTTATTAGGAAATGTATAAAGTAAATGCTTTCTGTAATAAAACACGTTGTTAATAATATTTTTTTATTATAACACTTATTGAGACAATCGGGTAACAGTCATACCGTAAAATAATAATAATATATTCATATTATCTTACTAATTAAAACTTCTAAAATCAACTATCTATTAACTTTTAACGTATCACAAAATCAACTTATATTTATTCTTANACCCACCTCGAGATATAAGTTCTAAGGTCTCACTATAGTTACAACGGCTACCCCACCCTTCGAACCGAAACGCATTACTGCTTCACGGCGGAAATAGGCGGGGTGGTGGTACCTACCCGTGCGGACTCCCAAGAGGTCCTACCACCAGTGATTACGCAAATTATAATTTTGCGGGTTTGGTTTTTATTACACGATGTTAGTCCTTCACCGTGGAAGTCAATCGTGAACATTTGTTGAGTACGTATTTCATTAGAAAAATTGGTACCCGCCAGCCGGGATTCGAACACCGGTGCATCGCGTCATACGAATGCACCGGACGTCTTATCCTTTTAGGCCATGACGACTTCAAAAATAGTAATCAATAAAACGAGAAAAAATGGTTGATAAATAGAGAAGATAATGGTATTGGAATTCTGTTCTGTTCTGTTGCCTATTTATATGTAAAGGGGAATGCCCATTTCAGGCCCAAAGTGGACAATAGATTAGAGAAAAAATACTTAGTGCATTAATTTTGGCATAAATAAATATGCATTTACTTTCTTCCAAATGACCGCTACTACAGTTTACAATAAGGAGTTAAAAAAAGTAACTCTATTGAAAAAACAAGGTTTTCGATTTTTGCGGGAAAAATATTGCCAACATCAAAACCTTTTAAGTATTAAGTACCTAAACATTTTAAGATAAAAATACATTAGGAACATCTCTCTTATCATAATTAATAAATTAAACATTTAGAAAAGTTCTTGAAGTATCTCACAATCCGACACTTAGGTATTTATATAGAAAATTAACCTCAAAACGATTTTTTATTTTTATTTTATTTTTATAATAGTGGCGTCAATTTCAATATATATTTTTAGATATCCAATACATTTAAGAATTTAAAACAGTCCATTTTTATCGTAATATTTGATGTCCATCTTGGGACCAGCACACTATGGAGAGTGGGTATTCCCCTTTACACTGGTTGTAGGTTGTGTTGTTGCAATTCCTAACCGAAGAATTTTTTGATAGGATTCCTCTTTATCCATTTTCCTATTGCACATACCGACCATGCGAAGCGGGATTGTGGTAAAAAGTGTTTGTGTGTGTTAATTAGACTTCTTTCCAGAGCGGTGTGTTACGTCTTTCTTAAAACAACTTTTATGTAAACTACAATGACTGCTCCCCATCAGATGGACGGTATCCTCTGTCTTCGCTGGCAGTAAAATAAAATTTGTTTTTAATAGTGAGCAAGCAAAAAGCGATGAAATACAAATTTATATAGACGTACTAGCTGACCCGGCAGACTTCGTAGTGCCTCAATCGATAAATAAAAGACCTAAGTTTTTGTATTAAACTAGAGGTCAGGCAGTAGTCGAAATTCGACTATAATTAATTGGAATTGTAATTTTGTACACTATTATGATTGTATATTATACTTCTATAATCACAAATTTCGCCAAGACTACACTATAAAAATATTAATAAAGGCAAACAATATTTAATCTATTCTCAATTTGACAACAGACGCCAAGAACAAAAGTTTGATAATAAATAGTACCTATGCATGCGTGTGTGCGTCAAATACATGGTATGTAGTGTGTGTAATGTTTTCTTTATTGATTTAATGTATCTTTTATGCATTATTTTAAAAAAATATTAGCATTGTGCACTTCTTCTCTATATTCTCTATAAGTGTGGAAAATTTCATACTCCTCCGTCCGCGCAATTTTCGTAAAAATGGATACAAAGTTTTTGCTTCACGTATTCATATATAGATAAACTTAAAACAAACAACAGGAATCCGTCCGACGCGACGGCGGACACATCAAAGGAAACACAAAATTGTTATTTTTATTTAATTCCGAGCATTTTCATATTTATCTACCTTTTAAACCTTCTCTGGACTTCCACAAATAATTCAAGACCAAAATTAGCCAAATCGATTCAGCCGTTCTCGAGTTTTAGCGAGACTAACGAACAGCAATTGATGATTATAATATATATCTATAGACTATAGATAAGTAGCTTTAGTAGATTTCAAGCGGTGTTACCAGCTTCAGGTCTTTCATAATATTCCCGTCAGGCCAGTTGTATGAACTAGTCACACGACAACTCGTTATACTGAGATTATGAAACGAAGGTGAGTAATTGTAATGTGGCTGCGGATTGAGTGTTTAATTATTACCATTATATGAAATAAATGTACTAAACGAATAGCTGAAAACAACCATAGACATTAATGAAGCCATCGATATGTAAGAAATATAATTGCCCCCGGTCGTGAAATTCAAATTGGTAGCTTAAATCTTACACGAGCAATTTTTGTATATTAATATATATGTATATAATCTGAACCTCGGAAACGGCTCCAACGATTTTCATAAAATTTAGTATACAGGGGATTTCGGGAGCAATAAATCGATCTAGCTAAGATTTATTTTCAGAAAATGTTGATTTATTCGTGTTTTCAATAATCAACTCTTCCCGACATCTATTGGCGAATAACTATACTATTTTTCTTAATTGAGGACAACTAACCGCTTTAAAGACACAACAATATGGCGTTATAAAAAAAAAACCGAGCAAAGCTCGGTCATCATCTACTCAGTTTTTAATTGGAACACAACAAAAGATAAATAAGATATTTTATTTGGTAACGTTTTTTTTAACTTTACAGGAGAGACATTTCAAGTTTAAAATTTGTAAAAGATATCATAACAAAAAAACTTCTTCAGCTACATTTTATTATTTGAATGGAGTAAATTTAATTGAAGTTCAATTAAAAACATCGATATGTTGATGCTACCTATTACCAAATAAAACGTACCTTTAAATACAAAGTTACATTTTACGTTTTAAGCGAAATGTCGCTTAAAACTAATAGCCTTCACCCCTCGATATACTTTCAACCACTGATGTAAATACATCTAGACATATAAATAAAATTAGAGCGTCGAGAGTTTGTAATATTGAAATAACCGCTTTTTACTACATGCATATGGTAATATACGGTACATACACCAAAATAACATTTTTTACAATTTTTGTCTGTCTGTCTGTTTGTTCCGGCTAATCTCTGGAACGGCTGGACCGATTTTGACGGGACTTTCACTGATAGGTAGCTGATGATATAAGGAGTAACTTAGGCTACTTTTTTTGTACTAGCTTCGCCCCGCGGCATCACCCGGTCACATCACGGTAACATCACGGGACTCAACTATTCAATAATAAAATTTAATGTTTCCGAAGCGAAGCGAGGGCGGGTCGCTAGTTGTAAATATATTTGTTTAACTCAATGCTTTCAACGATAAAAACAAACTTTCATTAACAAAACCATTTTAAGCGTTGAAAAACAATAGTCCGTGGGTTGATAAGGTTAAATGACTACAACTATTAAAATTGAATATCAAACGATGATAATGGTGATTAATATGATTAGCTTACGCCTGAGACTCGAAAAAGTCATATCAATCAAATAGTCATTAAGCATTTTTTGTTAAAACTGAACTGAGTATAGAAAATCCTTTTATTAATATGTAGTTATTATTAGTGTGATGTTTGCTTTTACAGATGAAGTTTAAAAAGCTGTAGTTTAAATATTATCATTTTATTTCTTTAGTTGAGAAGAACTACATATAAGAACTATATAATTGTAATAGGATTTTGAATTTTCAAACGCTTCTCTTGAAAAATTACATAATTTGCATAAGTGAAGTTGTCGCACCGTATGTGCGAAATGTCATTGCCGATGTTAATATGTTGCTAACAAGCGGTCAATAGTAAATTATCCTTTTTTTAATACGCTTTTATTAGCTTCAGACGTATGTATGTTATTATGTTTGTATGTAACGGAATCTTTGAACATTATTTTGACCCCCTTCAAAACGTTGGGTTAACTCGAAATTTGGTATACTTATTAAGGACCGATGACAATTTAGTATTGAAAAATATATTGAAACAATTGAAATTCACTAAAAAATGAAAAATAAATAATAATTTAAAGAAACTAACAAAATACGCTTTTATAGAAAATCCAACTAAAAAATTGAAAATAAGTTTTAATCAACTTGAATTAAAAATAGTGTAAGAAAAAATTATTTTATTGTAAAAAAGCGTGAGGTGCTTACCCCTATTTCTATAAAAGCGTAATTATGTTAGTTTTTTTAAACTATTATTCATTTTAAGACCAAAAACCGAAACTCTCCGAGCATTTGCTCCTCGGGGGCACGCGGGGTCTGCAGATGTTGGGAGCAGATCGCGGGCCCATGGACATTTGGTAAATACTCATCACCCAGCACCGAATACGTTGGATTATTCCACACCGATTATCAATCGCCAATCTCTCTTTCTCGGGTTTTCGTTTCCTTGTGTTTAAATAAATCTTATCCTTATCCTATCCTTAAAGTATTCGCTTAAATTGATATTTTAAATCAATCACAATCTAAGTTTGGTCCAAAAATGTGTTAAGACAATTATGTTCTTGAGTGACGTCACTGTGTATGAAGGTTAAAGTGTGCACGAATACCTCGGCACTATGAGTAATTGATTCGCATTAGTTATTGTCTACAGAGGTTTATCTTCTTTTATTACCGTGGCAAGTGGCCACCTAAAGCTTAAAGCACCACAGTTAAATATAAAAAAATGACAAGCTTATGTACTAAGAACATTTATATTTCTCGGATTAAAATACAAAATCAATTTATTTAAAATTCGATGTCATGTTACATAGATATTGAATGTTTAGAGAAAATTCTACCACCAGTGCCAAAAGCCGCGGTCCTAAAAACCGGTGATGCAGACAAAGCGAAGCGAGCTTGTGTGTGTGTTTTTTTTAAATAAACATCTTAGTGTATTTAAATATGTATCTTGATCCCTTGTGTTAGGATTCAACAGTCTTCTGTGTCAAGGTTTGTCGTGTATTCTGGCGAACCCGTATACTCGCGTTATCCGTAATATAAAAAAATCGTTCGTCACTTCACTGAAAAGTATTCATCGGAAATATAAAAATTAAACGAGAATAGTAAAAACGAGATTAAGCCGTATGAGTAGTTTAAAACTATGTTTGCGATTCCCGAAAACCACTATTAGGTTTAAACCTACTTTTTTTCCCTACCTATGCTGATAGCCTTGAGAGGCTATTTCAGCTTCACCCTAACATGTAGATGAGCTCACGGGGCTCAAACCGGAGCTAACACTGGTCCTAGCAAGAGCAGTGCTTCGCAGAATCTACCACCGGATCGGAAACGCGACCCACTGAGAAGATCCAGCGAGAAACACAGTGGGCTGTGTCTATGGGTTAATTCGCTCGTCGAACCCTTCGTCGCAAGCGACGGGTTCGACGGGGACGGTGACCGGTGCTTGTGGTACCTAAAATCACCGTTAATGGATCGGGAGGATTCGTAATGACGCGTTTTGGGCGACGTCGACTGTACCTACTATCTAAGTGCATCTAAACACAGCTAAGCGCCGTGCAAATAAAGCAAGCGTGCAAATAAACACGTTCTTCACTGTAAGGACGACGATAATTTCTGTTTTAATACAAGTCACGTACATACTTCTATTGCACAATAGTTTAGCACTCTCACACAACTAATGTACTGTATGAAATAATACGCAACCATAACATAAAAACGGGACAGGGCCGATTTCAAGTGTGAGAACGTTTATTGTAATGAAAAACAAAAAACCCAAAAAAATAAACAACAAAGAATTGTCAAGATCGCGCGATCTGAAAGTCAATCAAAACTTAATTTTTCGCGCTAAAATGTTTTTTTTTTTTGACGTAAGTAACCGATATGACCACGGATTTTGTGTAATTTTTTTCTGGGCATGAACTCGTAAATTATATATCGTTTTATTGGTTAGACGGATGAACGAGCTCACGGCCCATTTGATGTTAAGTGGTTATTAGAGCACATATACTTCAAGGATGTAAATGCCGAGACGCGAGTTCTGCTTCCGTTACGTACAACAGCTGCTCGACCCTTCAAACCGAAATGCACTACTGCTTTATGGCAGAAATGGGCAGGGCGGTGGTACCTACCCGTGCGGACTCACAACTTAATACCAGTAACTATGCAAATTAAAATTTTTGCAGGTTTGAGGTTTTATGCACGATATCTTCCTCCGTCCGGGGATTTATCAAGGACGCAATTGGTACCTGCCTGCGGAATTCGAACAACGTCGCATCGCTCGATACCTATGCATCGGGAATCTTATCCTTTAGGTCACGATGACTTCAAGTCTGAATACCATTTTTCTTTTTTTTGGGTTCTTATTAGGTTTATGACCACCGCCTGTTTTTTTTTTATTGCTTAGGAGGGTGGACGAGCTCACAGACCACCTGGTGTTAAGTGGTTACTGGAGCCCATAAACATCTATAACGTAAATGCGCCACCCACCTTGAGATATAAGTTCTAAGGTCTCAAGTATAGTTACAACGGCTGCCCCACCCTTCAAACCGAAACACATTACTGCTTCGCGGCAGAAATAGGCAGGGCGGTGGTACCTACCCGCGTGGACTGACAAGAGGGCCTACCACCAGTAATTACGCAGATTATAATTTTGCGGGTGTGGTTTTTATTACACGATGTTATTCCTTCACCCTGGAAGTCAATCGTGAACATTTGTTGAGTACGTATTTCATTAGAAATATTGGTACCCGCCTGGGATTCGAACACCGGTGCATCGCTCAACACGAATGCACCGGACGTCTTATCCTTTAGGCCACGACGACTACCGTCACGCACCTAGATAGTTGTGATCGAAGTTTCAATTGCATTTTTAATGGGTGCCCTTACCCTTTAAGGCCGAACACAAGTCGATCGAAAAAACAAAATGGTGGTGCTCATGTCAGCTACTAATGTAAAAAGACAGCACAAGAATTTGTTGTCATATTGGCCTTGTAGCCATATTGTATTTATTGAAAACCACTTGGTCCTTTCTATATGTGATTGTTCCTCCCAATACAGGGTTGCATGGAATTGATCACTCAAGTGAGAAGATCGCCAATTGTAACATTCGTTATTGGTTATCTTAAGGTGTACTGCTCATTTTCTTAATCTGTGATGTTTCAATAGATATTTAGAGATTTATTATACTTCCGATGGTTTGGAGAGCATTTTAATCTAGCAAATACCTAGTAAGTATCACGTTAAAGTTGTAGCCTTCAGAATTTTTTAGTAGTTTCGAGAAACTCTCTACAGTAAACATTGTACGTGGCAAAGGGAAATCCATAAATCGACAACGGACTGTTTGCAAAACTTTTGCTCGAAGTGACGTTAGCTTTCACTAACATATTATTATATCTCCGTACAAGTTGAATGGCCTAATAGAATTTTAATTTCCAACTCATTCAGTTTAATATAGCTTGACGCAAAAATATAACGCGCCCTCTCCTTTTGACGGATTGCTTCATCGCACATGCCGACGTGCCAGTTTATTGGGTAACTAACCTTTTAAATTGTACTGACATTCTTTAGGTACAACAATTTTTATTTTTTTATTTACGTATGTCGCGGCATTCATGATGTGATTATCTATGGGCTCCAGTGAAAACTTAACATTAAAAGTAATAAAAAAAAACATTAATGATAACATTTCACAAAATATGGTTAGAAGTTCGGATTTTGGCTACGTTCAATAATTGCACGTCGGTCTTGAATGTTGCAGTAGGTCGTTAATTGTTAACTTTCTGATCTAACATACCAATTAAGTGTCATAACCGAAATAAAACTCTCCACGGTCAAATATTTTAAATTACGACAGTTGCTCGCATAACTTTCTAAAAGTGCGTCTGTCGCTAACTGCGTAACTATTACAATGAACTGTTAATGTTGCATTTCATTCTAACGACACACCGATATAAAGAGGATATCCATGAATTTTATTTTTGTTCGAGAATTGATTAGACAGAAAAAAAATTGATGTTTTCTAGTAGTCGTAAATTTTATTAAGTGACTCCACTGGTGGTAGGACCTTTTGTGAGTCCGCGCGGGTGGGTACCACGACCCTGCCTATTTCTGTCGTGAAGCAGTAATGCGTTTCGGTTTGAAGGGTGGGCCAGCCGTTGTAACTATACTTGAGACCTTAGAGCTTATATCTCAAGGTGGGTGGCGCATTTGCGTTGTGGATGTCTATGGGCTGAGCTCGTCCACCCATCACAATAATAAAAAAATAAAAAAAAGTGTGTGTGTCCGCTCCGACGCACGACTGGAGTTTACTGGATATAAATATAAATTTGTGTCAGTTGAATACAGTAAAATATGCATTTATTAAAAAAGCTTTATTAATAAATGATTTGTAGCGGGTTATATTCGGGTATCAACCCACTAACAGTTGATACGTTCAGGAATCGAACCCGAACGGCGTCCGGCCACAAGCAAAACGATGTCGGTAAATTAAACGAAACAATACGAGAAATAGTTCTATATTACGACAACACGATACACTACAGATTATTAACAAATTAACGAGACACAAAACAAACGACTAACAAATATATGAAAATACAATAATGAGAGAAACGCGCGATCAGTACGAGGCTTTGTGGCGGACTGCCGG